>WBMV01008321.1:978643-1174182 GCA_013396655.1 Campylorhamphus procurvoides | reverse complement strand
CTGTGGATTTCTTGACAGAGCAGACTAAGGTCACTCCTGCTCTGTGAAGAAATCCACAGCCTGTTGATTTCCTACAGGTTTCCTCAAACTTTCTGTTGCTTGCACATTAAGTTGATGGAATAAATCCATGAGGGACGCAGAAGAGGAGAAAGGAAGCTCATGTTTTCTAGTCAGAAGATTAAGAAAAAACTTGAGTGGTGGTTTTGCAGGGACTTTGTGTGTGTCTTGCTGTAGGTGCTACCCAATTACTTTGGAGGCATGGCAGGGCAAAGGCTAAACAGGAATTGGGGATGCACGGAAGTGAGACTATATAAAAAGTAAAATAGAGATAAACTGGAAAGGGCTAAAATTCAAACCTTTAATTCAAAGAGGGAAGATCATTGTGTTTCACCACCTTTCAATTTTTTGGAAGGTCAGTTCTGGCTACAACCTGTGTGAAGAAATGTGTCCCAATCTTAACAGAATTTGAAAGGCTGTTTAACCTTCATTGGATTGTTGTGGTTTAACCTGACAAACAGATAAGCACCACACAGCCACTCGGGCCCTCTCCTTCTGCTGCCAGTTGTACGGGGGAGAGAACTGGGAAAAAAGAGTAAAATGCATGGGCTGCGATAAAGACAGTTCAATATGAGGGAAATGAAAGGGAAAATAACAACAACAATAATAATGATAGAAGAATTAGGAAGCACAAAACAAGTGATGCTCTGTGCAATTGCTTACCATCTACCAACTGATGCCCTGCCAGTTCCTTCACAGCAGCTGCCCTGGCCAACTTTTCCCCCAGGTCATATACTGACCACATGTCATATGTCATGGAATATCCTTGTGCCCACCCAGCCTCTGCTCTGCTGTGGTGGGATGAGAAGCTCAAAAGACCCAGTCTTGTACAAACACCACTTAGCAACAAATAAAACATCAGTGTTTTGTCTACATTATTCTCAATCCTAAATCCAAAACACAGCACTATACTAATTAAGGAGAAAATTTACTCTATTCGAGCTGAAACCAGTACATGGAAGAAATGAAGAAGAGTAAAAAAGGAAATCCAGACTCAGCAGAAAGGATAGTTTTTGCTGTGTGAATGCAGTTGCAGTATGAAACCACATCCAGTAGCCAGGACAAGAAAAGAATGTTGGTGTTATCCCTAGGAAAGTTAAGGAGCACTGGTGTCAATGCCAATGCTTGCCACCAGTCTGAGCCCTTACAATGAGAACAATTAATACCAGATTCCTGAGAAGGTGCTGGAATTTGCCAAGCATCCAAAAAACAACTGGATCATTTTCAGGTCCTGACTATTTCTGCTTGACCCCAAGGGCCTATAGCAGCCATGACAATCTTCCTTTGCAAAGCCTCTTAGAATAGTTCCATTCAAATACAGACATAATTACACCTCTCCTCACAATATTATATTTCAAATATCCTCCCAGTAATCAGAATCACTTCAGTGTGTGAGGAGTGAAGAGCTCCTTTATTCTTACAGCAGAATGCATATGAACTGTTAGGAGCTAAGGAAGGTCTATAATGGGAAAGGCTAATAGAAAGGCTTTGAGGCGTCATCACAGTCACAGAAAAGGCATGAGCAAATCTCAGTCTGAGAGCAAATGACAATGCTGTCCCTTTACTAGAAAATGCCCCTATGGAAGAGTTACTGAGAACAAGAATCCTCTGCCTCCCCCGCAGAAAATCACAGCTACAGAGAAGTTGTTGTATATTTCAGTTTGTTCCCATGGTTTTAATCTTCTAACTAATTATTCCTACTCAAGGCTGATTTATGTTTGGCAACTTTACGTTAAAGTAAGTTCCATTTAACAAAGCAACACTCATTCTTGCAGGCAGGATGGGGGGAATATGACGTGTTCAGACGCAGAGTGAAGTCATTTGGCCAAAAAAAAAATTAAAAAATCTCTGTGATACTGGCAGTGTGCCTACAGATTTTTCCTTATTTACAGTAGGCCCTTGGCTTTCTGTCTCCCCTTGATGAAGAGCAGCAACGTTGACCTCATAAGGGATTCCTTCCAGTTTACTTCCCAGGGTTTTTTGGTACTAATACATAGTTTATTTAACAACTGCATGTTTTTCACATGAGCAGTACGTAACACAATAAGAAGTTTCAACCAGCTGCGCTGTGTTTGCCGCAGTACTCAGAGCTCTGCTTTCCAGAATGGAGCAGGAGTTTTTGTCCACCATACGTGGTATTCTCACTCTGGGACAGTCACTTCACACGTGGGAGTGGGACATGTCTGGCAGCTATGTAACTAGGAAAGTCTGTAAAATCCCAGCATCTCAGAGGTACTGAGTTTCTACAAGTTTTATCGAAATTGGCATCCTTATCAAAATTGGCATCCAAGTGGTTTCTTGCTAAGGGAAAAGTGAGGAATTAGCTACTTTCTTCTTTCAGGAACTGCCTGTCGTGTGGAGTTGAGCTGGAGCGGTCTGTTAGAAGGAAGCAGGGGAGACACAATGGGTATAATATGGCACATGGTAAGGAACTGAGAACAGAAAGTTTAATAAACAGCATGGAAATCTGTAGGAAAACAACCTTTATTAGTTCTGCTGCCTGTGCAGAGACACAGACTTTGCAGTTTCTCTTCAAGAGGTGTGTGTTCGCAGCACAGAGGTGGTTCCACTGGGGAGGTGACCATTTTTGAAAATAAAAAATGTTAGTGGTTGGTTGATCATGGAACAGAAAGTGAGAGCTCAGAACAAACAAGCAGCTGAGTCAGAAGAGGAGCCTGAAGTTATAACCTACTGATTCCAAAGGTGACTGATGTGTCTGCTGTCACCTACACATAAAGTTACACAAGCAGCACGTAGATTATATTTAAAATGAAGAAAGAATTTCTAATGAGTGAGTTCTACACTCCTGAGTGTCACTTCGGGAAACTTTACTGAAATAGTCTGCAATGATTGTGAACTGTAACCATACACAGAAACAAAGTGAGCTGGTTTGGCTGAAAACCTGTAATTTGCTAGATTAGCAGTTTGCAGAGATATGGTTTAGCATTAAGTGAGGGTTGCTAACTAAAAAAGAAAAATATTGTTCAATAGATATTGATTTGTCTAATTATATGCAGGGTTTATTCAAAGTGGAGACTTGTCTACTTTAAAAATGAAAAAGAAATATTTTAGGGAGTGTGTCTGAGTGCGTTTACTGTTGGAAGCATTGGATTCCCACATCCAATGGTATCATTCAGTTGGTTTTAAATGTATAAGGAGAAATGCATTTCTTGACAGCAAATGGTCTTATCTTTGAAAAAGTATAGGTGATCCCAGGTTATGCCTATGGTGCTATCAAAGTAACATTTGACATGATGAAGGAGATTTTATGTGCCCCATGATAATTAGTATTTCTGAGAAGAATAACAGGGACTTTGTCTGATAATTATTCTGTGGAAAGGGCACTGTATCTGCATGGCAAAATGGGGGAGCTGGAGCCATAGCTCTGTGGAAGCCATCCAGGGGCATTTCCTGGTCCCACTTGGTCTCCATGAATCATGCAGACTGTGGGAATTTGGTTTCTTGTGAAACTGCTAATGAAGAGTGGCAAACTACAAATTCTTGCTGGTATTTTTTCCCCAGTTTTCGTTAACCTCTGTATAGATATTTTAATTAAAATTCTCTTGACAGCACCTATGAAAAAGCTGTGGGGGTTGTAACAGCAATTAAATGTGTTGTCAAAAATGATAAGCAGCCTGGTATCACAGGAAGGAAATTAACACTCTGACCAATAATGGGAGAGTAATCTTAATCCAGAGCTTTTTGCCTCTCAGGAACTCTTTAAAATGGATGGATTTTGAAGACCAGGCAATTTTAGAACGAGACGGTTAAGCAATCAGTGCCATAAAACATCTCCCTTTTAAAAGTCAATGTCATACTCGTGTAATAGTGGCTGATAACCAGTCAGCAAGAAATGTGATGTTAATTAGACAGTAATAATGCAAAGTCTTGATGATTTTCCTATATTTTAGGTATCAGAATGGTAGGGAATTGTATTCAGCATTAGGTACTGATGGTCTGCATCAGTGCCAGCTGTTTCTTTAGCTTGTCCACTGCAGAGAGAAGGCATGGAAATGCTGACACACTGTTCACTGCTGTGAGAAAGATAGGGTTTGAAAGCTGGTTTCTAGGTTATGTCACCATGAGTCTCTTATTACCTGGGAGCTGTGCTGAGCACAAAATACACAAGTCTTTTGATAAATTACAAACTCCCTAAATTATAGTATTTTGCTCATCTTAAAAGCACCATTCATGCTTTAGATGAATTGGCATCGCGTTTGGGCAAGCACAATAAAAATCAAGCCCTCTGTACTGTCCCAGGCTGGAAGGCACCATCCTCTCCCCTATCACACCAGGCTCAGAAGGTGCAGATGGAGCTACCACGAGTGCAAGGACCAGGTCACTCTGCCCACCATGCTCACAGGGGGCTGGTGAGAAAGGCTGCCCAGGAAGGAGCAAGCTGTAGAAACAGCCACAGTGTTACTATGGGAGAGGGTGGGCGAGGATTGAACTAAAGGTTGGATTCAAATGGCTCCTTGGTAGAAGCGAACTGGAAATAGTCTGTCAGGAGGCATCAGAGCTGGTTTGTAGGACCGGGCAGTGGATGAAATCATGCTTATTCAGAAAGCCTGAGGAAATCCAGTGAAGGATGTCCAGGTATCCTTGCATCTATGGGTTAAATGGAGAAATTCAACTCCTATGTCAGCTAGAAGAGGGCTGACAAATTTAATAAAGATAATCCTGCCTTATCCTTATCCTGCCTTCTCAGATGTGATCCAAGCAGAATTGCACCTTGGGGCTGCTTTTGTCCTTCTGCCCTCTGCTTCAGCTTGTACTTCTCTCCTTCATATTTTCTTGTCCCCCTCCCAGCAAACATGAAAATTAAAAATGGAATGATAATATGTGGTGTTCCTGGTTAGAGAAACCTGCACAGTAATGTGCCTGAGATGTTTCAAAGAAAAGCAAGTTTCTTGTCCTGCTGTAGCATTAATGGCCTTTTCTGGTAATGTGTGGGCACCATCTACAATGTGCACCTGTCTACACTGAGGGCTTTTTTAATCTCCTTTTCTCATCCCTAAAATTAAAAGTAATCTCTTCATTCAGTAGAAAGCTGTATCTCACAAGAGCTGTGATTTGAGGAAGAAGAAAGAGCGTCTTTCTTGCTTGCTTTGTGACTATGCAGAAGTAAAAAGACTGGATTGTGTTATTCTAGAGACTAACTGAAAATTCAGTAAGAGATAATTCCTAGCCCAAGGACATTCACACTGTAAGGGAACTTGAAACATCTGAGCAAAAAAGCAACATGTAAGTATGGATAACAGTGGGACAGCAAGTGCTTCTTTTCTTCTCTGATAATATGAGTACTCTTTGTTCCTTGCAACCCTCCAACTTACTGCTGCTGTTCTCTTGTGTCTTCTGGTGCATGTGGATGAAGGCTTTGAGCTGAGGGGTGGTGACAGCCAGGACCAGCTTACTTCTTGCACTAATTCAGGAGGGAGCTTTCTACATTTAGGAGTAGCATAGAAGGTAGCCCATCAGGCAACAATGGCTGGAGAAGCCCTAAGACTGAGGCAGGGCAGGGCATTCACTTGGTGAGCAGGACCCAGAGACAGGGACTCAGAGCTACAAGGAGCCCTAAAAATGCATAATGGAAAAGGGCAGCGATGGAGAACATCAGAGGACCGATGAGAGCAAAATAGCAAGTGAGAAAGGGGCAATGGATTAGGAAGCTGGAGCAGTGAGGAGAAGGCAGCGGGGGCAAAAGTTCAGCCTCCTCAGTGATGACAGTGTTTTTTTGAATTGAACTAAAAGCTTCCCTGGTGAGGAAAGTCTAGGATCCGAAGAGCTCAATGAATCAGTAATGATGTACACTGAGTTTCAGTGTACCTTCCAGACTGAATGTATGCAGAAAATGACCAGAGTAAGAGTAAAAAGTCAGTGCAATAGAAGTGAAACATATAATTTCCAGAGTATTTTCCTACTTTATAAAGCCACCAGTTTAGAAGGTTTATTTTGTAAGACAGCAATAGGCAACATGTGAAGTATTTCTAAGGAAACACCTGTGTGGAGTAAACCCAGTAATATACCAGACATAACATGGGTGGTAAACCAAATTTTTAGTGCTCAGCATAATATAATTATTTTTTTTTACTGAAATTTTGTTGAAGATGTGGTGTTGTACCACTACTCCAGACAGCAATGCTGTTGTAAAAAAAAAAAGTTTTTCACAACTTTCTTCCAGTAAACCACATCTGGATTTTTAACCTCATTAAGGTTTTTATTGTGTTTTTATATTGGACTGTATTGTAATGGAATTGTTATTTATCTCCAGATTTATCCAGCTCTTCCTTTCTGGACTGTCTTACATTTATCAGGGTCTTTAATTACATTCCTCTACTGGCTGACCACTACAAAAATTGAAATCCTCACCACAAATCTGTAAAAATGTTTCCACTTGCATTGGGAGACAAAAATAGAATAATTCCATGTCTTTTTGGACGGATGCCTAGCTGAAACTATGCAGGGTTTGACTGACAAGAAGATGTAGTCTTTGCTGAGAGCACTTTCTTTAAGGTCCTTTTTAATCTTCAGGAACATTTGAGTAGATGAATGAGGAGAGGATTTACGCTAGTTTCCCTTCATTTTTGTTAACTTTGCCTGCTTTTTTGTAACTTTTGTCTCCTGCAACAAAATCTTTTCAGCTCATCGGGCTTACTGAATATATAATCACAAGCTGGTAAGTAGTAACTTCAGGAGTTTTGGTTTGAAATGGCACTCTATTCTTTTGTGTACAGCTGTGCTAGAAGAATAAAACCCCTTTGTGCAGATAAGCAAAAGAAGAATTATTTAAATGCTCAGTATTTGCCAGGGTTATAACTGTAGTGTAGTTTTTCAGTGGTGAATAAATACGGTTAACACATAGCTCAGCCTGCAAATGCAGGGGAGACTTTACTTGAGTAAGTTCAGAATTATTTTGCATCTGAGTGAGCTCTCCTCACTGAGCTGCACGGCACGTTATCCGTTTCCTGGGGAATGTGGATGGGAGCTTACAAAGCACAGCAGGTAATTGGCTGCTTCAGCTGGAAAAGCAGAAAAAGGATGTTTGTTGGTCAATACAGAAAGAAAATTAGGGCAAGTGGTAATTACTATTGGGTGATAATATTTGTCCATAGTCTTCTGAGGTGCTTGTGAGATTGAATCCACACTGGTACATTGTAAGGGTAATGAGTGTGCTAAATGTGAAGTTTAAGCAGTTGAGCAACTTTTTTTGTGAATGCATTTTGGGCTGGAACTTTCATATGCTGTGAATGTAAAAACAGAGGTGAATGTGCATGTGATAACACAGTTTTTCAGAATGCTTTCTTCTGCTGTTCAAGGCTTGTGTTTCTGTATCTTGGCATACATTTTTGTATCAGTACTTATTTTGAACCATGTCTTCATTTTATGTGAATGGTCTTATCTGATGTCTGTGGAAAGTGAACATACCTCAGCCTTTAGGAACTTATTTCTGTATTTCTAAAACTTGCATAAGCTAAGGCAAATATTTCCTGTTGGAGAGGTAAAGCTATTACCGGGTTAGATACTTTTTCTCAGTTGCACATATGGTAGTTTCTACAGACAGATCCAAAAAAAGCTGTAATGGTATATCTATGTTTTTTGTTTAAAGTGGTTTATATCCAGGTGGGGCGGGGAAGTGTATTGGCAGCGTAAAGACAGTTGTACCAGGTTCCTCCTAAAATAGGGACATTTTCATGAAAAACTTTTTATTCTCAACTTTTTCTCTCCCTTCTCTCTTTAACTAAATGAACCATGTAGTTTAAAGTCAAGGCTGATAGATACCAGAATAACATCAAATCTATTTTTACTTTCATTATATCGTGTAAAAACCCACGTCTGGTGTTTGATATTTCAAGGATTTTTACATACGGATAAATATTTATGATGAATCTCGCTGGAATTGATTGACACACAAATATAATATTTACTTCAAAAATATTTTCATTTTTATGTTCAAGACTCTAGCCCTTGGATAGTTTGATTTTAATTTTTATAATCAAAATTTTGCTGAAAATCTCACAAAGAACCAGGTATATTGTATTGGAGGTTGAAATTGTGCTGCATCTGCAGAGAGTGACAAAAAAGAAATATTTTATGGATTTGGTAGGTCTACATGGCTGTATGTAGAGAGAATACTTGGAATACTGAAGAATAGTTTAATCATTTTAGCACTTTATTATCCTTAACAAACAAAGGTTTGTTTCTTCCTCTTTGGTAAGGAGGAAATCCAAACATTTCTTTACTTCTTTTATATACCCTTGTACTCTTTGAGGTGGCTTTAAATTTTCATCAGTGTCATATGAGGTAAAATGTGTATTAAAGCATTAAGGAAAATGGGGTTAAGACACGCACTGTCTAATAAAAGATATTAGTATTTTTTGGCAGTCATCCTTTGGCCTGTGTAATTTTTTTTAAAGGGCGCTGACATTGTCCCTTGTTTCTTTAAGACTACCATTCTGTGTGAAGACGTGTTTTTTACCCATTGACCTTTTTTTTTTTTCTCTTTCTTTTTTTTGAGCACCAAATATTTAATATGTCATTTCTGGCAGAAATTTCTGGTGATCAAAGAGGAAATAAAATGGGCTTGAAGAAAGTTGCTGGAAAGGCATATAACAGGATGGCACAGACATGGAAAGCTCTTTTTAATTCCTGCAGGAGTTGCATACCAGTCTTCATACCAACTTAATGAACACAGGAGGAAGCACATACTTTTCCTGGGCTTGGAAAGCAAATGTGGTCTCAGAGTGCAAGGTTTACTAGCAGTATAATCAGCTAGAGTGGCATGAGCAACCGTGTGCCAGCTTTCTTTTGCCTCGTGTGTACCTGGCCCAATTAACTCCATTCTTCATTCTTCAGTCATCTCCCCAGGTAGCTACCTGGTCTTAATGGGCCATAAAACACATGGCACTGGTCCATATCGAAATGTTTTGGGGTGTGCAGAGTGTCTCAGCCCTTCATAGGGGTTTCTGAGACTGTCAGCAGTGGAAGTGCTGCCTAAAAGGAAATTCAGAGGGTGTGTACCTCTGTGCCCTCCCCCTGACTGCTGGAAGAGTCTCTGTATAATGTAGGTCATCAGATGAATGTTAGATCAGTTTGGGAGAGGTGCACAGAGCACCCAATGGAGTGAACTTCTCTTAAGCACAAAGGGAAGAACTTCAGTTGGGATTAGATACTGCTGTTCTTATCTCTTAAACAAGATTTCTTTTTTGCTTCTGCCTGCCTGTTTGATTGCCTGCCTCCCAAGTGATGATTAACCATAACTTTTCTAACTAGACTTCTAAATGGATTGTGCTTAGTTACAAGTCAAGTAGCTCAGGTCTCTGTCTGATATTTCTCCTGTGTTTTCTAGACTTTAACCCTTGGTCTGCAGAGGTCGATGGGGTGGGAGGTAGAAAGGGGCAGATGGTCTGGTGAAAGACACTCATTCTGCAGACATCAGACTGCAAATAAAAAGACCTAGAAAGGCCTGAACTTCTGCAGGTGAAGCTCTGCAGGAAGGGAAAGCACCTCATGTGGTGAACTGGCAGAAGGAAAGAGATCCACAGCTTTTGGGTAGGCTCATACTTGAAAACGCATTGAAAACATTTTAGCAGGCTTGTGACCTTTAAAGGAGATTAGAGCTAGTTATTAGTTCATTTCTACCTAAGCATGTTTATTTGAGTGGGTGCTGTATATTAAGTATGAATAGTGTGCAAGTGGCTTTCTTCAACATTTCATAGAAATTGTGCAGAGCCAAGGAATGTATTTGATTACCTGTGCCTATTCCTTGGGGTCTTTCATGGATATGTGCTTAAGCTCAGGATATTATCCAGAGCATTGGTATTAAAACTGTTGATTGAAACTGGGGTAGATCAGAAGAGAAGATCTGGGACTCTGAAAAATTTTATGGCTAAGCCAAACTTCTCAGATCCTGCTTTTGTTCTGTGCATATTTTTGAGTGTACCTTTGACATCCAGGCACCCCTGTATGGATCTTGTTAGCATAAGAAAGAGGTGCTGCCAAACAAAAAACTAATAACCTGGCAAGTCAACTCAAATTTGCTAGGAGTGGTTTGAAGGAGCACTGAGAATTGGAAATTGGATTTCTGACTCATATTTTGCTGGGAAAGTTGTGACATATTGGGATAATACACCTGCTCTGTGTCACTTTTGGGCACCTACCAAATTTAGAGCATTTTGTGAACTTAAACACGCATAGGTCTCCTGTCATACAGCAAAAACCTGTGGCACAGTCAGAAATGATTTGGAACCATTTCCTTGTAGCTTCTGTGGGGACACAAGGCTATCTCTGCCATATCTGGTGGCCTAAATAATCATAATTTCCCCCCTGATTGTAGAGGAACCATTAACAACCCATTTCTCTTCTCACTCTCTGTGTTTAGGAGGAAAAGGCTCTATATGTCATTGCTTACATCTGAAAAGTGACCACAGTATTCAACAAACCAAATTACTTGTCTGATGAATTTCAGGAATCAAAAATTTCTTCTCAAACATGCTTATTTTTGGACTTTTATCCTCAGTTAGATCAAATCACAACAATCTGGTTTTGGAGGTCCTATGCTCTCTCACATGGAGCTGCACATGATAATTTCGATATTATTATGCAAACTCATCAAAATTGTAATAATTCAGAGTTACAGAGAAATTTTTTCAGTCAGACATAACAGAGACCAGTGAAAAGCTACTTTTAGACAAATGATGCTGTTTTTATATGCTCACATCGCCAGATCGTGTCATTGTGTCACCCTGGCAGAGCCCTAATCTAGTCAACAGGGCCACAGTAATTTGACTCTGGCCAGGACAGGCCCTCCTGATTCTAAGTAAGTCATATCTACATTAAAGAATAATAAAATCTGTGACCTTAGGTCATACAACCATGTCTGGAGAGGACTGATATTACAACCAGAGGTGCTGGCATCTGTCAAATTTAATTTAGTGACCTTTCTCTGCAAACCCAAATGCCCCTCACTAAGTTTTTGTATTGTTAGGGAAACCCAAAACGCCCGTGCATCACATACAGTCAGAAACAGTTCGCTCTGATGTTTTTTGAATTCTTGGTTAGGAAGGAATTAAACCTGTGATGGAAATGTGATGAAATATTCAGAGTAAGAGGTTACCAGAGAAGGATGAGCTGGCTGAGGTTGGACTTAGCACTTTCAGGTGCTCTTCTGTTTTCTCAAAGTGTGAAAGGTGTAAGAAACTCACCGGCTGTGGGGACTCCCAAAGAATGGTTCACACCAAAGTAATTTTGTATTGACCTAGTTGAAGCATTTTCAAAAATAGTCAAACATGGCTTTGAGTTGGGGCACAGTACGAGGTGGGTGAGAGCCATCCTGTGTCACCCACGCCAGGCTGTCCAGCTGCCCTGGTTGGGTACATGTGCACTAGCACCCATATCCTTGATTTGACTACATGTGTTAGCTGGGACATGGACATGCTGCACTTCTCAGTGTAGTGGAGTCAGGATTGGGAAAAATGTATTGCTTTAGTTTCACTGCTGTAATTTCAACAGAGCAAACATAAAAAGGAATAAAAATCAGACTGTCTGAGCAAAATGGGCTCTATCTCCCATTAGGGATTTGCCACAAGGAGATGGTGCACCACACCTGAGGCAGGAATTCTGACTCTGGCCAGAGCTAAACCCCCCGTTTCTTTCCAGAGCCTCTCTCACCAGCTCTGTGTTTCCCCTTGTGAGGATGCAATCTTCCTTCCCCAGCTTTTGCTGTGGTGCAGTGGCTGCCAAGGTTCCAGTACTGCAGGGAGGTCATTTCCAGGGCTAGACCCAGGGAGGCAAAAGCAGGAGTGCTAAACAAACCTTGGCGAAAACTGATCATCTCTTGGCTAAACTCTTCATTCCTCTGGCCTGCTGAAGGTCTGCTGAGGGAGCCAGAGAACTCATGTAGCTCTGCAGCCAGCTGTGTGTGCCTGATGCAGGAGTTAAAACTCACCGAGACAGTACATGTGTGTCTTTGGTCTCATTCACTTTAAAAAATATGTCATTCCATGTTAATTATCCTTTTCACATATGTCAGAAGTGATGTATGATTCATAAATAAGAGTATTATATGTGTTGCCTTTGACACCATGTAAGTCAGGCAGTGACATGGCACAAACTGCATTTACAGAGCCCTTACTGCAGGTAAGACCTGCACTGGGGTCCTGACTGCAGCACACAAAGCTGGTGACAAAGTATGAAAACTTAAAAAGGGTCTTGGAACTCAGAAAAAACTGTTTCTCCCGAACAGAACATATTGCAAGTGCTACATTTCCAACCAGTGAGGGCTGAGTTAGGAATCACTTTTCTCTTAGTTAATTTCTGTCCTTAAGAGAAAGCTACTTCCTTCCACCCTTCATTTAATCCCTTTGCTGTTTTGACCTTCACCTGTGTGACTCACTCCCTGAAATCCTCTCGGGAGGATCAGTGTCAGTTCTAATAAGCCAGCTGTCACTTTACGCCAATCAGAAAGTAAGTGTTTCATTTGTTAAATGGGCCAGGAGAATACATCGGCTTTTTCTACTATCCTCGGTTTTCTTCTAGGGGAAAGTGTTTTACTTTTATGTGACTGAAAGTGCATAAAGCGGATTTGAAGCTGGAGCTTTAAGTGTCTTGAATGAAGACTGTTATGTAAGGCTTTTCTTTATTTATCAGTTGTACTGAAATGCGATCAGTGTTACAGCACAGGGTCTGGGTGCAACGAGTTTTCTTGTGTTTCTAGTAAGAAGATAAGGGGTACACTATGTAAAGAATGCACTGGGAATTTCTTTTCTTTAGAAAGCTGCACAGCGAAAGTAAGATTATTGCATTGAGCTCTTGGCTGCTCATGCAGGGTACAACACTGTTTCTTATTGGGAGTTTTGCCACTGGCTTGATTGCAAGCAGCACAGCTTTTTCTCTACCATAGCTTCTGTTGTGTTTATTGCTCCCCTTCTGCTGCTGTTTAGTGCTGACAAGCACAACCTGTGCTGCTCAGCCACCTTGCACAGGTGGGTTAGATTAAGACCACTAAACTTGGAAAGTATTTAAGAGTGGGTGGGGAGGGACATTATCTACTTTCTTCGTGCCTTTCACAGAGAGGTTGGTGTTTGGGGTTTGAGTTCAGCAGGTTATGGAGTTTTTAAATGGTCTTTGGCAAACATGAAGGCAGTGGAAGTCACTGACTAATTGCTACAGCGAAGAGCAATTTGAGACAGGAAAAGAAGGTAGAAGCTCCAGTGCATGAGAGGAAGGCCATGGATTTTTTCCATGAAGCGGAGATTGTGTAAGTATAGTTGCTTCTGGGGATTTGGCCCTGTGGCGGGTTTTTTTTAAGCTGAACACAAACCTGTATGTGGAATCAGGTGATGATGGTGAAACATCAACCTCTGACTTTGCAGTTAAACCTTATGAAGGCAGAGCCTCTTCACTCCTAAAGTAAGGCCCCTTGGTGATGCTCCTGAGGGCCCTGGCTGCTCAGCACTCAGGGCAACTGAGAGTCTTCTTGCTCGGTATTGTTTGGAGGCATCTCCATGGCTTTGCAGTAATATCCCCCAGGCTTTCCCCTCTCTGTGGGCACTCCCCCCTTCAAACTTTTCCTGTCAGTGCTGTTCCACAGGAGCGTCTGCCAAGAGAGGCTAAGGGACAGAAAGCTGCTTATTGCATGTTACAGGAGGCTGCCCAAGTTTTGCCCTGGAGATCATCCTTTTGCTTTCTTGGTGCAGAAGCGGGGAGGGCGGCTTGTATCTTCTGGGCATTTAGTTTGTCCTTATCTCATGAACTACGTAGGCTGGAGATACAGGGCCAAAGTCTTTCTTAGCACCCTAATTTATGCTCTAAGCTAAGTGTTTGCAGTAACTGAAAAAGATAGGTATGAGAACAATTTTGAGATACTAAAATCTAGATAAATCTTCAATATACCGTCCATCAGGCTGAGTGAACTTTGAAACTGTGTATGTATGACAAATATACATCTGTCTTCAGTATCTTTCCATGTGTTGGGAAAGGGCTTAAAAATTTCAGATTTAGAACCTGGTGCTTGGCCCTGCTTTGCAATGAGCATCCCTAAATTGCAAAGTAGTAGTTCTGGCTTTGTTGGTTCAGATTTTGTGTTGGATTTTTTTCTTAGATGTGTCTATGGATGTGTTCCTAAAGCTATGACTTGCAGAGAGTGGAGAATCTGGTATTTAGTAGTGTGGTTCTTCCCCTTCCCCAGCTCCCAATGCCCTTGGCCCACTTCAAACAACTGCAAAATGGAGCTACCTAATCTTCGGGGGTGGGGAGGGGGGGGAAACCCAAACAAAAACCCTCCACTACCAAAATTTCTGGCCATCACAATACTACATCCTAAACAAAGTACCTTGTGGCCATTAAGCACAGCTTTAAATAATTGATTTTATCAACAATGGCTCAAATTTGTGGCTTTTCAAGTGAGTGGAACTGGAGCCCACAGAATCATTGTCTGTTCAAGCCACTGTCCATGTGGGAAGCAGAGACAGAATGAGACAAAACTTTCTATCAAAAAGGGAAAACAAATAGCTTCATTTTCAAGAGAGCTAGGGTTGGATTTATTTTAAATAAGAGTGTGTATATAAGTTTATGGCTATGCAAACTTATATACAGAAACAACAACAGATAATCACCCTGTAAAATGTGTAAGCACTAGGTATCCTTCAACATACTCTACCTTAATGTAAACTTAGAAAATTGAAAAAGATTCCTTTATGGTTAGATCACATCATGTGGGAGAAGTCAAGTAATTGGTAGAATTGGTGTAATTCCTTGCTGTTGAAGTTGGAAAATAGACAACATGCAGTTTAAAAGTCAGTTCAGACTTCTAATTTTTGATAAAATTTGGTCTGTGCCACACCCCATAGATGTGAATTTAGCTACTAGGTAGGAAAATGCAGTGTTCCCTTGTGTAGGTACAAGGCTCTGCAGGCAGCTCATTCTGTATTCTCCAAGAGTACTGAAACTGGGCAACCAAACACTTGTTGATGTTCAAACAAATTGTAATTTATGAACTCTAGCTCTTTTCTCAACTTTATATTACTTAGTCTTCTGTGATAGTCCCTGTCCTAGAAGAAGCAGCCACAACATGATATAGCATGTTTTACGTGTAATGAGTGTATCTACTGGTGAATTGTCCTATCTTAGATGTAGGGATTTTACTACTTATAGTCTGTACATATGAATTAAGCAAATACAGGTTTCCTTCTTAACAGCTTGTGGGTTTAAGACGTTATCTTGAACATTACGAACACACCTTGGAGGAGCAGATGTAAAACATCAGCATGTCCAAATTATTTCATTTAAAATATTCTCAACTTCCTTGGCTGGAACACAACCTTACTCTCATTGCTCACATTAACCTTTCTACGAGCCAGCTGTGAGAACTTTCTTGGCCAGAGAACTGCCCTTCTCTGTTCCAGGTATTAACTGGTTTAGTAACTTGAAGACTGGATTTCCCTTTCCTAGCTATATTCCACTGAAAAGTCCTGTTAGTAGGCACCCCTACCAATCACTGAGTACAACAGTTCTGAGTGCCCTGCTGCAGAAGCACCACCTGTGCAAAGAAGTAGAGCTGTTTCGAAATTAATTACTACAAGAAAACAAACAAAACCCAACTTCAGCTGGCTGGACAGTCAACATCAGGTGATTCGGTGAAGAAATGTAAAACACTGCTTTTCTTAGTACTAAGTATTGTTTTGAAATATTTAATAATGTCTCTGAAGCTGGGACAAGTCTTAACTATGATTCCTGGTAAAGTGTCTCCTAAGCTTTGGTTGCTATTTTGCTGCCCTCTGCAAATGGAGAAGCAAGTAACTGCCTATGAAACTCAGGATTTGGAGAGAAAATTTTACACCACCTGAATCTGTTTAACTTTGAAAGTTAAACTGCTGCTGTGTGGTTGTGATTGCGTGTGAGACTACCTTTGCACTTACAAGCTACAACGCCATTTTCATAAATAGGGATGGACACTTGTTACAGGTTGGTTTCCTAAGCTTTGGAAGGTAAGGCAATTTTTTTAAATTTGATTGGTTCTACTTAGCTAGACATAAGTGTGCATGTTTGCTGGGGTTTTTTTAGAGGGGGCTGGAGTATAAAAAAAGAAGCTTGGCTCATAATTACTGTGTGAGTGGAAAATGTTCCCAAGTGTTTGGATTAATACAGCCAACACCTGTGAGAGCTCATTTCAGTCAAACAACAGATGCTGTAAATTCCTTCATAAGTAATTTGGAGTTAGCATTCCTCTTTTCACTGTATAAATCTGTCCTCTCCCCCATTTTCTTCCCCTAATCCTCCCAGATCTGCTGTCCCTTTCTATCTTCTAAAGTTGACCCCAAGCCCCACTATCTGTCAATCCAAAAAAAAGTATGCAGATGCCCATTGTGACTTCTAGAATAGATATATGCAGTGAAGATTATGTCTTGTTGGATCTGTTAATTGCTAGCAAAGGTTGGGGTTTATACAGTTATTTTCATAATACCCAGCAGGACTCAGGGGATATTGCAGAAAGGTCAGTTATGAAGTAGGCCTGGGTACTATACACAGGTTCAAAATGATGTAACAGTAAATTGTAGTGCTGCTAAGTGTGTTGTTGCTGTTGAAGGGTGACAATGTGGTAAAAATAATCTTTGTTTTGATCTGAGTGTTATGGTGATTGTTTTGTGTAGATGTGAAAGCAGAGAGAGAATATGCTGCAAATTGCCAGGACTGCTATGGACCTCCTTGCCAACCTGTTACTGTATCTTATTCATAATAAAGTATAAGAATGATAAAACAGATTGGTCATAGTTATGAATGTGCCACTGCTGTCTTCTGGTTTTAGACAAAAATAGGATAAAAATGAAAACCAGGTAGGACAGAGGTGTTGTTTCTCTTTCAGTTGGATCGCTTAAATTTCTAATGCCTCTGGATCCTTCATGCTTCCTTTCAGATGAGGAGGGGAAATCAAACCACCATCTTAATTTTAATGCTGGTCTGAGCATGGTAGCAATCCAGATGAAGTTCAACAAAGACTAATAGGAACATGCTAGTTGTCACAATGGAGACTATGATTGCAGCGCAGCTCTTTATCCAAACTAGAGCCAGTGGAGGAAGGATGCTCTCTGGCTGCTAAGAATTGTGTTCCGTTACTGCACTAATAGACAAGAGAGAGGCATTTGCTTTCTTTGTGAAGTACCTTAACTCAATTGTCTTAAGGAAGACAAAAAAGAAAAAGCCTTGTTCTAGAGGTGAATGGAACAGTAGTACTTCAGAATCCTACAAATCACTTCCTAAAAATGATCCTACTCGTGATGAACTGCATAAGAGGAACACTATTTTTAACTCTTTTGAATGGCAGCTTTTAGTAAGAATGGAGGCGCCCATTCTGTGGCACTCTAGAGTGGTGCCAGAGCTCAAGGACTAGGGTTCTGTTCCATCTCTCACCAAAAACCTACATGCACCAGAAAATGATTTTGTGATGACAGGATGTGATCCAGATAATATTGTTTGATTCAAGAACATTCTTTTTCTTCTCATCGCTTCCTTGGTGGTTTCCATGGATAAACATGCCATCTAAATGAGGTGTTTATAAATATGTGCATTTTCCTCTAGTGATGTTATTTCACAAACACCTGGTAGTAGGGAGTGGAGCTATTTTGGTGGAGACGCTGCCAATTGTGCCTCAAGAACAGAAAGGAGAATAGTTTGAGATTAATCAGGTCCCCTATACCTTGAGTTCCCCTTCATGGTTTCTGCCTTTATGATCCTACTTGACAGCTCTTGCACTTAATGGTATATTGTATGGGATAATCTTGGCTTTTATCTCAAATCTTGTTAATCTTGCCTTTTTTTTGGACATGCCTAGGAAGATGGAATTATTTGTGTCTATCTCCTTATTTGTTTCTGTTTTCAGCATAATTTGAACTGTAATTGTCAAGTTACAAAGCTATGTCACAAAATAATAGTAAATAGAACTTACTATAAGCAAAAAACACCCATTGTTTGGTGGTGTGAATCTTTGCACCATTCATCAAAGGTAGACTGCACTTTAGTGGGCTTTGAAAGTAAAAACATTAATCAGATCTATTTGTATGGAAAATAAATGTGGCAATTCTTATCACATGAATGAATTGTTTCTTTAGAATATTGTTTTGCACCATTATTGCTTCAAGTACCATTTATGTAGTCTAGTAATGAAAGGTTTCTAACAGCTAACACACTAGGTAGAGAAAAGGCTCAAAATATCCCTCTGAAAAAGTGAATGTCAAAAGGAGAGAAGAAGTGAAAGAAGAGTAAGGAGATGGAACTTCTTTTTTTAATAAGAACAGTGAAGTAGCCTGGGGAGAAAAGTTCCTGTGAAAGGATAATATACAGAGTTTTTCACACTGCCTCAAGTTTTCTTTGTTAAAAATGTATTAAAGTTTTCTAGATGCTTTTTCAACTTAAAATACTTTTTTTTTTCTCTCTCTTTTTCCAACTTAGGTAAATGGGGTGGGGATGCAAAAAATTGAATAATATTGCTAAAGAGCAAAAAAGCTTCAGGGAGGAAACCTACTCACTACAGTGTTATAGAAGTATTCTTTTAGCTCCCAGGTTGTATTAACTAAATTGCTGTATTAGCAGTTACATATACTAAATATAAGTATAGCTCCAGATTTTGAAGAAATAATCAAGTATGACTTTATGTGCCAAGTCAATCTGTTCATTACTTGCTATGGATTTGATTCCATAAACAAAGTGCCCATCGGTGGAGATGAGATCATATCTGAAATGCCAGACAAGCTCTGAAACAGTTCCAGGTCTCTGCAAAGCAATGCCTGCCTCTGCAGTGCCTTCCTCCCTTTGACCTGGCTAATGGCTGCTACTTTTGGAAAGAATATTTCAAGTTGGTGCTGGTCCCTCTTTTTTTTACCTGTTTATTTCTTTTTTCCCCTGCCTTCTCAGAAAGCCCAAAGGGCACAGACCATGATCTTCATGGACCTGTAGTTTGGCTGGCTCAGCCTCTGGTTTATTGAGACTGAGCTGCTTCATGATTTCTGGTAAAAAAAAAAAAAGTACACTTGCGTCAAAGACTTTTTACTTTTATTTTGGTTGCTGTGTAGTTTGACTGCCTCAAACTGAGGCCAGACGTTGCTCTATCTTACAGTTAAGTAACTCTGGTGTTTATGATAGCCTGCAATTACTGTTCAAACTACCATTTTTCCATTTCAAAATTAGCATTTCTCTGTGCTTGCAGGATTATCTCAGATGCCACAATTATGTGCTTCCTTAGAAGGAGGAAATGGCTGTGGCACATCACATACTGTGGTGTAGTGAGTGTAGGGAAATGTGTTTTGGGGGTTTCTGTGATAAGTGTTCTTATGGAGCCTAATTTTCCTAAGTGTCTGACGTGAAAATTTAGTTCATTATACATAATGCCATGCCTTTCTCAGGAAGACTTTGGGTCTACTATTCACGGTTAAGTGATCTATACATATGTGTAGGAGGTAATCACAAAGTAAATTGTAGCGAAAAAGTTAGTAAATACCCAAAGTCTCTTTTAGTCTTAGGCCCACATAAGAACAGGTTCCAGGAGTTAAGAAGGACAATGTTTTTCAAAGTAGGCAATGATCTTAAACATTGAAATTAAAACCAATGTGCAGGGAGACCACTTCCTACAGGAACTGCTAAAACAGCAGGTTGGTTGTGCCAGACCTGGTAAAACTGTGCTGTGTTGGATTTGTTTGTTCTGATTTGCTCTTTGGCTTCCTGGAATTTGTAGAGTTCAAACTCAGATACGTGATACCTAAAAGCCAAGCGAGAATAAATCCCTATCTTGCCTTTTTGTCAGGGGTTTGCTATTTATTTTTTCGGGCAATGTGCAATCTACATATGACACAGTGCAAGTGGGAAGATGGCTTTCATCACTCTCTGATCTCTGATGAGCTGGGTTCCTGATAGCTTCAGTATTCTGGAAACAGGGATATTTGCACGTGGATTTGGATGTATAAGATCTGCTGCAAAAATAGATGCAATTTTAACAAAACCTTACACAAGAGGCGTATAAATATTTTTGCCTTTCGGCAATGTATTAACTAGGGATTTTGAAAAGTTATGTCAATCTGTCTTTTGCCCAGAGCTGTAAGGGGGACTGTGTTACAGCCTTTCAAGTTTGACAGCTTTCTACTCTTGTTGAGATACTCTGTCAAGCTAAATTTTTTTTCATGAGAGATTAACTTTTTACAGGTATGTTGACAGTCTTCTTTTTGTTATACAAAGGTAGTATAAGATCACTGGTGGTTTATCTTTCCTTAATGTTAACAGAGATGTAACAATAACCATGTTCAAATGCTTTGATGTTTTCATGTACTGGGGTGGCCAAATATTTCAATTTTTGGTTTTTGTTCTTTCATGACAGCCTTTCATCACTTTGAGACAGCTGGTAAACACTTGCTTTGGTCTGCGTAAAAAGTGGAATCAGTTGTGTTTATTTTTGAACAATATAGCATTGATTTGGGGAAGAAGAGACTAAAAGTAACAGGGAAATACGATCCTCAAGCTTGACTGACACCATTGTTTGGCAGCCCATCTAATATGAAGGTTTATCTCATCCTCAGAGTTCTCTGGAGTTCAGGACAGGCCTGTCTTGTGTTCAATCTGCTGCTCTGGTCTATTCTGTGGCTTTACTCATGCTTATCTCACCTGCTGGAGGGGAGGCTGCAAGACTTTCCTGCTGCAGCACCACTACCAAAGCTCTTGTCTCCCAAAGACCACGCAGTGTTTTATGGGGTTTCTGCTGTAATAAATCAAATAAGTCAGCCACTCACATAGGGTTTGCAAGTGCTGACTTTATTTTATCTTGGTGTTGCTTTGAATAGTGTCTGTGTCCTTCTAATATTGAGAAAAACAGCATACATTTTAAAACTTATATTTTATAATGGCTTTAGTGCTGTCTTGAAAGATGAGAGAGATTCAAATGAATTGGTTTGCAAATCCATTTATACAGTTAATGATATGTATGTTTACATGAAAAACAGTTGTGTGAAGTGGCCTCTTAATATATTTATAAAAATTCAATGGATAGCCAGTTAATAGATTACTCAAAAATGATGAAAATATTATCTAGTAGAAATTTCTTCACTGTGAGTGAAAGAAGATTCAGTTCTGTACTTATAGGCAATGAAACTGGTGAAGGGTCTAGTGAATAACTCCTATGAGGAGTGGCTGAGGGAGCTGGGAGTGTATAGTCTGGAAAAGGAGGCTCAGGGGAGCAATAAGCAACCTTATTGCTCTCTAGAGCTATCTGAAGAAAGGATCTAACCAGGTGGGGGTGTGCCTTTTTTCCCAGGCAGCCAGTGAGAGGATAAGAAAAATTTGCCTCAAGCTGTGCCAGGGGAGGTTCAGGTTGGACATCAGGAAGAATTTCTTCATGGAAAGAGTTGACAATTTGGAATGGGTGGAGTCACCATTCCTGGAAGTGTTCAAGACCCAACTGGGCGTGGCACTTAGTGCTGGGGTTTCATTGACAATGTAGTGATTGGTCAAGGGTTGGACTTGATGATCTTGGAGGTCTTTTTGAACCTTAATGATTCTGTGATATGTCTGTAGTCTCTTTAATCTCTTGGATATGCGAAAGGTCTCTTGGAGCCATCTGGAAGTTTCTGCATTTTATAAACTTAGCACAAGTGTCTGGTATATCACTTCTACAGTAAGCTTGCCTGCCTGAGAAAGGGCAGTGTGGTACCAGGGAGGCCAGTAACTTCCAAACTGTCATTAATAGTCAGTTATTGCCCTTCTGTAGAGTACAGAGTGTGTGTAGAATGAAAAAGGCCCTTCTCTGCCTCCTACTGTGTCTAGTCTTCTAAGCACAATGGGCAATTATCTTTAGCCAAAGTAGCAGCTTTGTCCATTCTTGTGCCCCTTCGAAATAAAAACCAGTCAGATGTGCCTCTGATTTAATTGTACCGGGTGCAGTCACTCCTTGGACTGTGAGCGTTATTTTGTCATATTGCCCTCAAATACTGTGCAAATGGATCAAACTCATGACATGAATACATTAAAATATAAGCAAACAGTGAGAGAGCTCTTGATATTTTTCATGGTTTGTCCAAAATGCAATATTCTTCTGAAATAACAAAAGTGACATATCACAAAAAATTACTTCAGTGAAATTGTTTGAATGCTGAGCAGTTGGCCGAAATCAGCTCTATTGACAAAGTCCATCACAATTCAGTGCTAATCAATATTGGTACAGTGTAGTCCTTGTTTATGGTACGACACAAAAGACTATTGTTAAAAGGATGCTTAAGATACCCATAGAAAAACTTTTGCACCTCACTGTGTGTATTTGTAGCTTATGCTTTACTGCAATAGCACTCTAACAGTCCAGACTTTAAAGTGCCACTAGAAATTATAGGCACTAGCGTCAGTAGATCAAGTTATGTTTTCTAATATTGCAGTATTAAATGATATTCTGTGGTCCAACAAATCTTTGGTGACAAGAAGTCAGTAGGTTTGCTTGATAAACTATATTGACAATATTGGATTGTTGTATTTATTATGGATATCTTTAATCACTCTTTAGGGCTGCAAATGTGGGATGAAGTTCTTTTCGAGCATTGCAGTGCCAGTTGCTGTATTGGAAGCCCTGTTCCTCATTTGAAGGATCTGTGATTAGAAATCACAAAATATGAAGGAATATATTTCTTTTGGGGCAGTTAAATGAGCTTAATTTACACCATCTGGGATATCATGGACAACTACATGTATTCATGCTGCTCTGTGTACTTGGAGTAAGTTAGAAGCTCCCAGGAAGTATCAGACTCTTGCATTTTAAGTGACATGACTGTATCTCCACAGTACGTAGGCTTCGCTTCCACAGGGCTGAATTTATGATAGAGCTCTGCTCAGATTTCCAGAATTACTGATACGTGGCATGTGGCCCACAATAGTGGGATGTTTCATTTATTAATAGGCTTATTGTGTGTTTGGAGGTCCCAGATTGATGGAAGGATTTCTCAGAAGTTCTGGAACTGATGGATTCCTGCTTTCTACCTGGCGAACATAGTCCTGCTTGGGTTTTGGATTTTTCTTGCAGGGTCAAGATGAATAGGTGTGGTGGGTTGGGACTAAACCTGGCAGTTTTTGATGGTGTCACTCAGTGAACTGATGTCACAGAGACATACTTGTGTATGCAGGCAAGACTTAGATTTTCCTTTCTTTTTTTCCATTTTATTTTATTTAAAAGGAGGGAGGCAGTCTTATGTACTTCCATAATTTTTTTTCCTAATAACCTGGTTTTCAACTCGGTGTGAGTTTTCATTTTTTGGTGTCCAAAATAGCAGTTTGTGCAAGCAATTTGTGTATAGAATATTTCAGGGGACCAGAGGCTGACTGGAAAATGTGCAGATGCTTCTCAACCACTATGCTGACCATGTTAAAATACTATTCCTCCAATATATGTGTGTAGCCTTCACATCATCACTTTTTGCTGAAAAAGACAGTATATGCAGAGACTCTTTGGGGCACTGATAAGGAATGAAACCAACTTGCATATAACCAAAAGCAGCCTCAATTTTCTGTCCTTGTCTCTTTTGTTTTTGTAAATAAGCTGATTTTTATCTGAGTTTGTGGGTTGTGATATCACTATTCCATGTTCAGCTTGTTATTATTAAAATCTTCACTTGTGCTATTTTTTCTACCTGAATCTATGTTGTCACTTGCAAGACCATTGTTTGCCTACAACTATGGAGCTTTGGTACTATTTCTTCATTGCAACATGAATCTAAAGACTTGGTTCTTATGCACTGTTTCTAGTATGATAGCTGGGAAAGTCTGTGCAGCTTATTGCTGGGTCTCTTACTTTATCGTTGGAAATAGATTGCCAGCTGCAGTCTCTGTACATTTAATTTGTCTAAAAAAATGTGCTGGCCAAATTTTCCCATTTTAGAGTTATTCAATTTACCCTAATGGTCTTTAACTGAGAGTTATGTTCACACAATAGAGGATAAAATAGACTGAATTTTTTTTTCAGAGCTATTAAATTTTTGAACTTGATGAGTTCCTATCCAGTCCAGAAAATAGAGTTTTCTGAGTGTGTCCCATATAAATGTCAAATCTGGCAACCATGAGCTAGATTACTTGAGGCTGTTGGAAGAGAAAGGAATAGCATAAAGCAAAGAATGAGGAGAGGAATGTGATTATTTCTAATCTGGAGTGACTGGAGGACTGGATGACCAATTGTGTCCAAGTGACATCATGTCAAAAGCATAACTGTGTCGAGGCATCTTCTAGGAAGCAGCCTTCTGCATCTGCTCAGCAACAGCATCTTGCTAGATGATATAGTGATATTATTCCTTCTTTCAGCTTGAGGGGAAACAAAAACTTTCAATGTTGTAGTTTTGCTCTTGACTACTATATTTTTAAAAGAAATCCAGCCCGCCTCCAAAACACTCAAAAAACCCAAACCCCCAGGCCTTAATGCATATAAGGATGTACTTCATAACTAAGCATTACTAAAGAGCCTGATGCCTATACTCCCTGTGAATAGGGAGTCACATATAAAGGGCTGAGAAACCTGTACTGAAACCCATTCCACTGGGCTAGACAGGAAGGGGCATCCCAAGGAAGTTTCAGGAAGTCCCACCTGAATATATGGAAGGACTTCTTTACTGTGCAGGTGATTGTGCACTGGAACAGATTGCCTGGAGGGGTTATGGAGTCTCCCTCACTGGAGATATTCACGAACTGTCTGGATGTAACCCTGTGCCATGTGCTTTGGGATGACCCCTGCTTGAGCAGGGAGTTGGACCAGATGACCCACTGTGGTCCTTTCCAACCTGACTCATTCTGTGATTGACTTTTGGTACAGTTAATTGACTAAATAGGCAGGACAGGAAGACAAGTGAACAGAAAAAAGCTCTCTGCTCTATATTTTTTTTTAAATGAATTTAACATACACCTGTAGTTCAATAAAGCAAAAACTTGCTAAAGTTACAAAAAACATGCTCAAATTTTAATGAAATAATTTGGCCTTAAGCATGTGCTCTATAACTTCCTGGATAGACATGCGTTTTGCAGACTCACAGTATGGGTGAATCACTGGGCTGTGTAAGAACCAGGAACAGAATCACATACATCATTGGTAGTCTAACCAGAAAACCATGTCTGTCCTGGGAAGGGTGTCACTTCTAAATGAACCAGTCAGGGTAGCTGCCTCTATATTATATAGAACTTAAGGTAGGTGTGCTGTGCAGCCCCCCACTACGAGGCATTTAAAAAATAAAATGTTCCAAGCCTAAGCAACTGTGTAGGGGGCATGTTCCTTTAAGTATTGCTCTTACTGAAAGTTTCTGTACTAGATTTCTCTGTATTTTCTTCAAGAGCTGTGTCAAAGACTTAAAGCATTGTTACTCTATGCATTTTACTAGCAGAGGAGCAGCTGTTCGGAAACAAGCCTCAGGTGGCCCATGTACAAACCATGGGATGTTTGGTGAGGTTAAAGGCAAGTGCCAAAGGACTAAACAATTGGTATCAGTGAGGATTCACAAGCAGCTTAGCTGAGAAGTGATGAGGTTGCTGGCCTTAATATAACAAATGACTTAAGCAGCTGTCAGGTTTTAAGCATGTGAGGTTTTTTGTTTTGTTTCCTGTGAACATCCTTAAGTACTTTGCTGGATTAGGATCCTGGCAGGACTGAAACCCTGGATATCTTTGCACACTAAGCAGCATAAATTATAGCAAGAATTTCTTTGAGTTTACAGTTTTTCCTTAAGTTCTGTAACAGAGTTATACTATTTCCTTTTTGGCTGTTCCTGCTTCTTCTAGTGCTTGAAAGAGTTTGCTGCATTTTATGATATTTAAGTTTCTACATTTTCTTGCTATTAGATAAGCAAAGTTGTTTAAAGAGCTTGGAGGGGACCCCAACAAACCCCACGAAACTAAAACCTTACAGAGCTTTGAGGCTGTCCATAGAGAGAATTTGTCTTCTTGAACAAATAATTGTGGAGAATGAATTATTTGTTCTGGTCTGCAAAAAAAAAAAAAAAAAAGAAAAAACATGAGCTTCAGAGCTATGTTTGCACTTAGCATAAAGGTAAGGATAAAGCATGTCTAGAAACAGCTCAGTTGAGCTCAGCTTAACTGTGAGAACTCGCGATTAACAGCAAACCATCATAAATGATGTATTAGCTCTTCTACAAAATGAGTGCTGTTGAACTTGATTCAGCTTACGGTTCATGATTGTATTACACACCTCTCTGTGTCTTTTTAGTGATACCTTTCTCTCTTGTAAAGTTTCTTCATGCTTTTTTTTATATTATTGAAGGAGGAATTGGGAGACTGGATGGAAAATACTAGATGCAATGAATTTTTCAAAAGGTATTGTTTTTGGGGTTTTTTTTGCCAGAACTAGCTGAATTAAATGGCTAATAATAATAAAATGACTTTTCAGCATGGAATAGCATATCTTTTTTTTTCTGGCTGATGAGAAGAAAGCTGAACCAAGGCTGGGAGAGCTATCATGGTTCAGGCAGCAGGACCTGGACTATACTTGCCCAGTTTGTGCTGTTATAACTTGTAGATTTCCTGTTGTTCTTCTAAAACAGATTTTTACACATTGATTGAAGATTTCCTTTGGCTTGAAGGGATGGAGAATATAGCAGTTTTTCAGAGCAGAGTGGGAGTGTGTTCCAGCTGTAGGTCCTCTGTCTGCCTAGCTAATGAGTCCAACTGAGGTAGATAAACTTCAGCAGTCTTTCCAATACTGAAGGTTGAGCCAAGGAAGAAACCAAAGAGGATATGATTTCAGAAAGAATTTTACTTAATTAAAAAAAAGTAGCCTGTTTAGCAATTAAATGCTGTTCTTTTGGAAATGAGCACTTTCTACTGTTCCTCCAGCTGGATATATATGAACTTGGAATTATAAAAGCACACCAAATAAGCTGGCCCCCAAAATACGATACTAGCTGCCTCAGTCGCAGCATGGACCTGACTATTATTTTGAGGTTGCATAGGTTTTCCAAGGGCTGAATTGGCCCATTCATTTCTCTTCTAAAAATTCCATTTTTGTAATGAAACATTATCTCAGCTTTCATTCTTTGTTCTAGTGGAAGTAAAAGGAGTTTAGTCTATTTTCAGCATTTTGTCAACTGTTAGTGAAGGCTTCAGTTTAATACTATCTGATACTTCAGTGGTATCCAAATTTGCAGGTTTTAATGTTCACAAATGCCGTAAAATAAGTAGAGCAATGCACTACTCATCCCCCTCCTCGTGAGATTATTAATTCAATGATGGTAAATGTCTCTTGGAGCAATTCTTTGACCATAACTCTGACAGTTTGTTCAGGTTACTGGAGGAAGAGCCTGTGGGAGGTGTATCAATATGGGCAATATGGATGGAGTTCGTTAATTTAGTTTTCTTTTGGGAGAGGTGTCTGCACTCAATGCAGTAAGGGATGCAAGGTACCTATGCAGGGCTAAAGCATTTACTAATCTCTGGCTCTCCTCTCTGCAGGCCTGCAGTGGGCAGAAATGCACTCAACAGTCCTACTGATAGCTTGAAAGAGTGGCTTGTAGGATAAATGTCTGCTTGTTTATTAGAATGGATTAAAAGACAGGAAAGTAAATGTCACATCTAAGTACTAAGCTGTGCAGCTACGCTGTGTAAAACAAATTGAACTTTACATCTATATTGCATTAGTGCACTGCCTTCTTTGTCCTTAATTTATAGTTTTGAGAAATACTTTTAAGCCTGAATGTGAGAGTTTCTGTAGTTGCATAATTAGAAGGAAGAGTTTATGCTTTAAAAGGGAAGGGATTTTTCTTTTCCACGTTTTGGTTCGCATCATTACTTTTTGAATTACTTAAATGTACTTGTAACTGTTACAAAATGATGTGAACACTGCAATCAAAATCTGTCTTTGGAAACAAACATTGCCTCCATTCAGTGATAAGGATATCTGTTCTTTGTTTTCTTTAAGTCAGACTATTTTAATTATACTAGCAATTAATATGGTGTTTAACTAATCATGAAATGTCAATTGAATTAAATAAAATCTTTTGTGTGATTAAAGTTCTTAGTCCACAGCTCACAGTAAATAGTTCCTAAAAATTATGGATAAAGTTGCAAAATTTTTTGTAAGAGCAGCTAAATGTTTTTCAGCTTTATGTGAAACATCTTCAAATTATTTTGATTTTAAAATTTATACTTTGTATACCCTAGTTAATAGTAAGAACAGAAAGCATTTTTTGAACTAGTTTGTTATTGATAAATCCCTAATATTTACAAAGTATGTTATATATCCTTCAGAGGCCTTTCTGAATCATGCAGTTTCATCCTGTGCTCCGATCCTAGAGGAAAGCAATTTTTTGCTTTCACTTTATGGTCCTATGCTGCAAGATAAAAACTAGTGCATGGGGGGAAGGAAGTGTAGTATTTACCACTGAGTTTCTGTGTAGGGCAGTGGTACCCAGAGGTGCTGCATTTCCCCAGGGGTAGTTTGCTGTGTTGTGTATGCTGAATTCTAGTTCATTTCCCCATCAGAATAGAGTGTAAAAATTTCAGAGAAAGTACAATATCTGGAAATTTATATTAAAAACCTTGGACTGTAGCATAGTATTTTAAGACTCCAGCCCTCTATGGCAAGGGGAATAAGCCATATTTTCAACTGGCATAACCTGGCACTGCTCCATGATTGCCATCTCTTGTTGGCATCCATGTTGTCCTCCAGTAAAACAAATGATGTTGATTCACTGTAGGTTATGTTCCTAAGAATCTGTATTACAAAATTGTGCTTAGCTTCAGAAAATTAACTTTCCAATTCATATGTCAAATGTGTGCCTTGTGTTATCTTGGAATCCATATATTTGACCCAGAAGATAAGTGTTTGTCAAACTCAGAAGAGATTTTTTTTGTTTTTGTTGTACTTTGTTTATTTGAAAATCTGATCTCTTGAACCTGATCTGTTTTCTTGAGATTTACTGTTCTTCAGCATCTACTTCATGACACCTACTTGCATGTAGAAGAAAAAAGCTTTTTGAAGACTTGTTCACTAGAAAAAAGGATCTGTTGATTATTAGCCTTCAGAAGACAGATGGAGAACCACAAACAGATTAAACAGGTAGAAAAATATCTATTCAAGGACTTTGTTGTAATCAGGAACAAGCCATTAGGAAAATATTGTGAAGAAGTCTTTGAGGACTGACTGGGTTATTTATTTTTCTAGGTGCTACAGTTGGGAAAACCAGCCTGTTTAGAGTCAAGCACATGAATAATTAAAACTAGGCCAATTTGTTCTGAAAGATCAGGATCTGAGTAATTTGCAAGTGTCAAGTTTTTTCAGATAAGGAAACTACACTGTCAAGCACACACTGCATATAGGATTTGAGCATGCCTTTTCAGTCCAAGTGCAAGGGAGTTTAAAGTGTTTGATTGTACCAATAATGGACTGACCTTTTGGTATTTAATTTTTTCCAGCTCCTGTTTGTTGCAGGCCAGGTAAGATGTTTCAGGATGGGTGCTTAATTGTGTTTTAAAAGCAGTATTCGTTATGTGTCACAAAAATCATTTTGATATTGTGTGATGGAGCAGGCAAATGAAAGGGTTGACGTCAATCTCTGCCACAGCAGTGACAGCCTGAAAAGTGTTCTCTTGTTTCTTGAACTTGTCTTTATCAGTACCACATTAAAATGTAAACAGTTAGAGTAGGCATAAGCCATCTCCTGGGAGTCTGTAGCCACTAACACCACATCAAGCTGAAGACTGGAGTTACATTTTTCTTTAAAAGTCATTATGTTTAGTGCCAGTCTGTGTCTTGGAGCCTGAAGAGTTTATGCATTCTGGATTCTGAAACTCCTGTTTCAAAACATAGCATTGAAATGACAAATTTACTTCTTTCCTGTTGGAAAAGCCTTTTTTTGTTTTCTAAGTTGTTTAGAACAAAGAAAAGGAAGATAGAATACCTAACCTGTGTTGGAAATGTTGGTTTCCTTTGCTACTTTTATTAGCTATCTGCTACGGCGTACTACATCAAGGTGCAGATGTGCTAGAGACTGCATTTACATAAATGCTTGAATTTGTCTGCCAACACTGTGATGGTTCATATCCAAGACAGCGCAGGCAAGCAAAGCCACTGTTATCTCTGGGGCATTGCGTTTCCCAGGAAAGCAGAGCTGGATGAGCTGAAGCAAATAGTAGTGAAGATAGTGATCTGGCTGCTTTAGTCCCTCTACACACAATGACTGCACATTTACAGGAAATCCATCAGAAAGGTCTGAGGGGCTGCAATAGCTATATTGAGAAAAGAAAGGCAGAAAGTGGGCTTGAAACCCTCTATGTAGTGATTTTTGCTTACCTTTGATTTTTCTAGGTCTGATTTCTGTCCCTTGCAGTTTCTCCTTACTCTCTCACAGTCTACAACTATTCTGCCAAATGAAAATAAGAAAACATACTGTCTATACTGAGGAAGTGGTTTCCTTGGAAATGGTGACCATATGGAAGCTATAAATGCTGATACCAAACCTATAGTTGATTGTACGGATGTGGGCACTGTGAAAAAGGCAATTGGGTTCCCTTTGCTTGCTAAAGGGAAAAATCTTGGTGCTGCCTAGGCTTTTTGCCAAGGTGCAGCCTGAAGTAAGATTATTTTAGGTGTGTGATGTGTGGGAGCTTTTAGTCCCTTGCTGTTTTATATAAGGCGCTTGTAGGAACATGGCTATGAAGTCTGGTTTGATTTCATAAGTTTTGTGGGCTTGTAAGAGAAAAGGTGAGTGCATATTTTGACAAATGAGCATGGGACAGGGCTTCCAGTTCTGCCTTCAGCTGTGTATTGGTCCTGCTCAGCTCCCTGACATGGCTACTGTGGTGTCTGGGCAGACACAAGCCAGATGCTGCTCTTGTTGCTCCTGTTGGTGCTGGTGAGGGGGTTTGACAGCTTGAAGTGACCAGAGGAGCAACTGTTGGAAGAAGAGTGGGAAGCAAAACTTGACAGACTGAGCTTGGCAGACTGCAGTCCTGGTACATGTAGAGCTCTGCCTTCTCTGCATTCTCCAAGTGTTCTTTTGCTAACCATGGAGTGATTTAATATAAACATGGTGTTGCTTCTCATCCTCAGAATATAGATTTATGAATATGAGGTGGATAAAAGGTTGGAGCTAAAAATGTTAGACTATGGCCATGGTGTGTGGCACTGTTAAACACCAGTGTAGAGTCAATGAAGAGCAGAGCTTTATGCTTGTTTCTCAAATGAGATTTGCTATTGAAATTGTTATCCTTTTACCTTATAAGGTATAAGCTTTGGTCCTTTTACATCCACTTTATTTTTTTCACCTGGAACCTGCACTTTGATGTAAGTTATGAAATCAGTTAATCAATATATTTCCTTTAATGGAGGAAGCGGGAATGAATATTCAACAACTGTAATAATGTTCTGGAGTTTGCCATCTAATAGAAATGAAATAAAAAGCAGAAGCTGATTAGAATTCCAGAAAATGGGATATTCATCTATTTATAGGAATTTGAGTCTTTGTATGCCAGAATTTGTAATTTAATGCTCAGAACATCCTTGATTTTAAGCACTTCTGGAGAAATCATTAGATGAAGGAAAAGTAAAAGGAATGTTAAGAGCCAAGTGTTGTTGATTTGCAAAAGAAAAATGTCTCCAACATGAATTGTCTGGTTCAAGGATGCATGAGTAAAATGGAACACTGTGCTGTGTCTGAAATGTGCTCTTATCATTGTGGAAGCATTGCCCCATGCCAGGGACTTACTGTCTCCAACACAGACTGATGTGCTAAGCAAGGAGCATAGGATATAACAAGACATTTTTGTGTTGCATCTTTGCTTATGGTTATGGTCCTTTTCAACCCAAGTGCTTCCACAGGGAATATTTTTCTTTCATATCTATTTTCTTAAGCTCTTCCAGCGTTGGATGCTCTTGCCTCTCCTGTTTCTAGCTCCTAAATGTATGACTTGGGAGAGCATTGGTAGGACTTGTGAAATAAAAGTGACCTCTGGCCCATGAGAAAATCTAAAAAAAAAAATATTGTGGGACTTCCACTTCTGTGGAGATGTATTAAACAGCTCCTGACCTTGTGGGAGACCTGGAAAGCCTTAGAGTTGTTCTATTTTGCGTTTGGTTCTATTAAAAATACTGTGTATATATTCTTAAAAAATCTAAACGTGTATGAATTATGCAATTAAAAGCTGTTACAGGGCAACATACTCAACATCTCACATGGAAATGTTGCCTGCTCTTTTATTTAGCTAAGTATTGCCATAGCTAGAAAACAGGCTAAAAAAGCCTCAAAAAACCCCCAACTAAGCAGAGCTTGATGATCTGTGAGCAGAGCTGGGCTAATTAATCATGGTGCCATTTTCTAGCTGATGTGCTCACCTGACCTGTAATTTTTGTTAATTTTAATGTTAATGCAAATGCAGTGCATCTGGTTTAAGGTGGAGGGAAATTGTACTCTATTTTGGTATATTTCACTGTGCTCTGCCTCTTGGCAAGGGCTATTCAGGTCTTTTGTAAATAATACTTGTAAATCAAGTCCCCTTCTAGAAGTTCATGTCCTTGTGTGCAATATGGACGGTGCTCCTGCTCAGGACAGTAGGGATTGGCAGTAAAGAGGGATGAGGACATGAGTTGTGAGCCTCAGCATTGCTGCCTGTACCATCTGAGACGGGATGATGTCAAGTGACTCATCCTAGGCCAAGTCATTCTTTCCAATAGTTGCTCTTATATTTTCTTGGCAACAGTATTGGTCACATTATTAGGCCAGCTTGGCTGTGCTGTCACTGCTGGTGTGAGTGGCCCACAGAGCTGTGCTCCCAACTGCCTGGACAGCTAATGCACCCATTACAGCTTGGCCCAGGGGAAGGCAAGAGCTTAGGGAAAACTGAAGAGCAACACTGACTCCTCCTGCCTACTCCACTTCGGTGCCTTCTAACTCTTTCTGCTCCAAGCAGCCTATTCTTAAAAACTGCTCAGAAATACGTATATTTTGTACACTCATATTCCATTTTCAGTACTGCTTGGTGTAGTTTTGATGTGTAGCAACTTTACCAGCAATGCAGCTTGAATACCTCAGTTCCTCTGATCTCTCCTGTTTGGCTGTCAGGGAGGATTTTGGGACTAGAAAAATCTGAGAATTCTTTCATTTAGAGAACTCTATTTTAGTGAATTAAGTTATTAAATATGTGGATCCAAATTCACATAATTCATATTATCTGTGGATTTTGTTATCTGTGACTTTTTATTTTAATAGTTTAGGCTTCCTGGTTGATTTCAACTGCCATGAAAAGTATTGTCATTATTCTACACTGTTTACTAGATGGAGGACTGGTTTGCAGTCTGGTTTAACTCAGTGCCTTTCAGGCATGTGAAAAAATCAGTGGCAATTAACTGTCAAGTGTTTCAGAAGGTCATGTCATGTATAAAGGATGTAAGTCCAAGCTACTTCCTAGTGCATCAGAGGGAATGTCAGTAGATATGAGTATGTTTAGTCTGGCAGCAGGAGAGTGGACAAGAAAAGCATTGTACCAAGAGGTGTAGGTCAAGCAGAGGCAGCAACCAGGGACTGAAAGACCAGATTGTTCTTTTTAAGGTCTAGAACTCTTATCACTGCTTGTATTACTACAGCATCTAAAAAAGTATTTCAAAGGTAGGGGATTTTTGAGTTTCTGTAAATAATAATAGAGTAATCTTTGCTTTGTTAAATTTGGCCTAGCTTAGTGTGACTGAAAATCTGGGCTAACATTTCCTTAATATATTTGGTTCTGGTAGAGCTAGAAACTAAAATAATAAATATTTCATAAGAAGATGAAGGTAGCTAGCAAAATATGGAACAAGTATTGAATTACAGAAAATAGAATCTGAAGCCATTGAGATGCAGACCTTTCTTTAGGAATTCAGGAGTTGCGTTTAGGAGGTCTTTTGAACCATCTGGCAGGCACTTTTGGCTGTACAGCACTAAATGACAGCTACATTTATAACAGTCTAGTTGTGGTAAGCTGGTCTTTTGACTAAATTCATCATTACAAGCAGCCAGCCTGGATTCCTTGCTTGTGAAAGTGAGTTAATATGTAAGAGTAGGAAGGGTTTCGTTGTGCCAGCAGCTTTAGAAGAATTGAGGAAAAAAAAAAAGAGTAGTCCATTCAAATGCATCCTTTGAATACAGATACTGGCTACACTTGGTATTTTCTGTAGTGTCTGGCTTGTGGTCCCCTAGCAAACCTTCACTTGCTGGCATAGGCAAGTGCAGTTCTCATTAAGCTTAGCAGGAACTGTGCTTGCTGAACTTGGCCCTCTGCCTGTAGAAAATTAAATGTGTTGGCAGGTTAGCCAGAGGATGGTGTTCTTCTATTTGGGGCGCTCGGCACTTGTGCTGAGACATTCTGGGCTTGCGGAAGACAAAAATCCTCCAAAATCAGGGCTAGCCAGGAGGGCTCAGACAAATTGCCTCCTCCTTTTTTCCCTCTCTGTTAAATGCTGAGAGGCCTGGGAACTGTGTGAGGCATGGTCTTTGGCAGGCTCAGCATGCACAGTAGCCTTTCCTGTACCTTGGACTTCATGTTCCGGTCTATAATAATAATGAGAACTTAGCATTTCTTTTTCCCTTTTATGATGCAGGGATCTGACAGGGGGCAGCAAAGTCAGGGCTTCATCCTTTTTCCTCCAGGTGTGCTGGTCAGACTAGTAGGTATACAATGGGGATTGTAACATGTCCTTGTGCTTACACAAGCCCTTCAACACCTAGAAAAGAACAGAAGAATGTGTGAAAAGGTTCTCAGACTTTTTTGACGTTATTGCAATGCAATCATTCTCCCTTCTTCTGGGCTAAGTCCCAACCTGCACTCCTTTAACTTGTTCTTTATTTGATTATTCTTCTGAATCCACCTTTTTGAGGGAGACTGGGATTTCATAAATTAGAAATCCCCCAGTCTCCAAATGTCTTGGGACATTGAATCCTGTTTTGGAAAGTGGTAGCCGCTTAGTAGTATAAATCCCATTACAGATAAATAGGATTCAGAATTGCTAATGTGTAACCTTTTATTTAAATGGAAATTTGGTATCCTACTAGCATATGGTCCTTTTTAAAAAAAAAAGTCACTTTGTGTGTTACTTGAAATTGTGCCTAAAATAAAGCAGTTCTATGAGATGTTTGTTACTAGCATTCCTTGCATTGTACTATGGCTTACTTTTGAAGCAGACAGAATTGTGTTATCTGGAGTTACAACACTTCACTATCTCTCAGAATGTTTACAATAAAAATCTGATGCTGACAAGTTTTGTGGAGTACATTTATTCTTTTGCTGTGGATTGAACAATTGATTCTGAAAGATTAAAATGCCCCACCTGCCTCCTCGCACACTTCTGTTTTGCCATGTCAAACAATATAAAATGAATACTGCACTTCCCTCTATCTAATTGAATAATTTACTGTAAATAGCTGTCATTTACTTTAGAGCAGTGGGGGATCATTAGCCAAATGGATGTGAGTAAGTCATGCCTTTAATGCGTTAGAGGGGCCTAAAACGGAATCATCTAAATGGGACCATCAATACAGCATGCTGAATTAAGTCAGAGGCACTTAAAGCTTTAAGTCCTCTTTCTTGTAAATTACATGCTCCCTCGGCAGAAAGGTAATCAAGAACTTGCACAAAATATGCCATCTTTGTTTCAAAGCTTTATTTTTAATGAATAAAATAGTACAATTTATGACATGATTGGTAGGTATAACTGTGTTTTGGATTTCCCTTGTTTTAATTACATCCCTTCCTTAATGATTGAAGCTTTCTTGCTTGCAAGCAGCTACTTGTGCTGACTAATACTGGCTCTATTCTGTGAGTAAGATAAGCAGGGAATAAAATACATTTTCATGACTTTTATGGGTATATGACCTGAAATTATTTGCAGAATCTGGTTTTTTGTACGTGCAATTTTAGAAAGGTCCCATTCAATCTTAACTCCTAAATGTACAATATGTTTTTGGCTTCTTTCACTGCTGAACAGAGTGGCAGGGCTGTTAGGCACTTTGATGTACTTGTGCTCATTGACTCCTCCCGGCCCCAGCTAGTTTTTCCATTCAGTTTTGTGTTATCCTGGAAAAGGTTGGTCTTTGGCTAAGAAGCCAAACTTTCAAGGGTGTTCTAAGAGGAGGATGCAATACAAGCAGCAATTGTCTTGATGTGCAAGAATTGATGTAAAAATTACTGGAAGTTATTTTATCCTTGGTAATTTGTGTTATCCGGAAGAATTTTCCTTTTGATGTTTACTGAGGTCTGTTCAACCTCAACCATTCTGTAACATGTGATACCAGCTTCTTCACCACAGAGACTTTGTGGGGAAAAAGTGGCATATGTTTTACAAAAAAAAGGCATTTCCTGTCTGAGTTTTGACTGCAATTTTATTTTTCTAATTTCTTTAGGAGCTCTCAGATGTTAAGCTTCCTGACCTATTTTGCCATGTTTATTTCCTACTATCTTTCCCCTCTTGGTCACCTCCTGTCAGTAGTCAACCACTTCACATTTTTTTTCCTAAAATCTATTTCTCTTCCTTTAGACATTCCACTCTCAAGTGTATTTGGTCTTCAATTCCTAGAACTGAATTTGGGCTGATGTTTTAAGATCAGCTTGAGGTTCAAGGGCTGTAAAAAGATGCTACTCCCCCTCATTGCAGACATAATCTGTCCCTGCACTCGAGAGAGTTGAAGAATTTGATACACCATCACTTCAGAATATGAAGAGAGGTTAAATAAATTCCTGTGTAGCTGGGAGGAAGATGGTGACAAACTTTGTTGTGGAAAGCAGGATGATTTCTGTATTTTCATTCCCTAGTTGTAACCACTGCTCTATGTTTCCTGTAAGTGATTATTTTTTTTCCCCACCCCATCTTACTGAAATGGGTTTTTTTAAAAGGTAAATTCATCTTGCGCTTTGAAACTTTTCAGAATTTGCTTATGAACTGCTTTCACTTTTATTGAATGAGTCATGAGTAGAAAGCTCTGTCCTGTAGATCTACCATGAGTAATGCTTAACATTTTCTTGGGTTCTCTTTTAGAAGACTATTAAATTAAAAGAAGAATCTGTTTTTTGATATCTTAATGGACAATTAGGTGGCTGGGACTCAGAACTGATTTACATTTAGCACTGCAGTAATTTAAATTTTTTCCTTGCATGTTCATGTTGCTGGTAACAGCACTATCTTTAAATAAATAAAGATACTTCACTTTCTGGGACTGCTGTACAAGTACTAGTTCTGCTTTTGCAGACAGTTTTCCTACTGGTGTCTATAATGACAGTAGCTACCAGAGCTGGGTAATGAGCTTCAAATTACCTATGTAACATTCAAGTTATGGTAAAGAATATAGATATGTGCCTTCAGGATTCTGTTCTTTCATCTGAGCACTGAGAGGTCATGGGGTATTTCCCTGAAACCTCAGTTCTGAGTCTTGTTTGGATAATGTGTATCTAAAGAAAAACTGTGCTGTTGAAGCAGGTTGTTTGCAGGACTGCTCAGATGGCAAATCCTTCCTCTGGGGATACCAAGGTACTGGCACATCAATAGATGAGTGTTGGCAATACCTATAAAGTTATTTGACATGGCTGACCCTTAAGTATTTACTGGTATAATGTAAGGGTAATTGGCACAGGCAGTCCTTTGAGTCCAGCTGATGTAAATGTTGGATTGCTGATAGCATCTCTAAACTTAGGCACACTGAAAATAATGAAAACTGTGTTTTCAGTTGGAATGTACACTCTGTCACCCTGAGAGGTTAGGAATGTGTCTGTTTTCTTGCCGAGGCCAATTATTGCCTTCAGTCATGGTGGCAATATTGGGAGATGATGGGTGATTTCATTTAGAAATGAGCAGTTTGCTGAGGCCAATCACGGTAAATAGCGATGTCTGAAACTCTTAACTGTGAGACTAAGTCTAGAGGTGGTAGGTGGAAAAATACTGGTAATTTATTAGTGAAATGAGATCTCTGGAGGTATTTGGCGTTTACTTGGCTACTCCTGCAGGTGGGACATAGTCTGCTCCACAGTCCACACGTAACATTAGAAACAAGTCCAAAGATTGGAGTTTACAGGCAATGGATCAGCATGGTGACCTCTGCTAAGCTGTGGTGCATTTGCAGATGAAATGGAAGTTCATGGTGAACTTTGACACTTCTTTGTTCTTAATAATCTCATGTGTCTGGAGGGTTAGTAGTGCAGAGATTTGCATTGGAAAGGATTGAACACACAGTTTTTGAAATGTCAATCTAATGTGTATCTGTCTGACCTTCAGTGAAACAAAGTTCTGTGGCATAGTCATAAATAACTGCAAAGCTCAAGTCAAAGTTGAGGATAAAAACCCCATGGTCACTGTTACATTTTTCTATGGAGAGGAAAAATTAAGTCTGAAATCTGAGCACTCCTAAGCCTACTGATTAAGAATTCATTGAATCTGGCTGCTAAGAGCAAAATCTTGGCTCTGGGAACTCTATTTCCAGCTAATTCCAGTGTATATGTCTGTATTTGTGCCATCACAAACTGTTACAACTGCATGATAATAAAGGGAAATATTTATCAAAATATTACCAGTCTTCTGTAATGAAACTTATACTGTTTAAAAGATAATTTTTCTTTTGTTTCAGTATCACTTTTTAGAAAATCATGAGAACAAATAATGCAGCTATCCTGGAACAGGGAGTGTAGTAGTTCATTGTGTACTCAAAATGTGTGTGCCAAATCCTTGCATCATGGGTTATGGAATATCAGCTGAGCACCACAGTCAGTTACTGGAGTTCCACTGATAAATCTGAAGTTGCTGAACTGTAATTTCCTATGTATAGGGGAGTTACCAATCTGAAAGAAGGTATAGGCCATAACTTGTCTACCTTCCAAATTTGGGGGTTTAAGTAATTAACAGTACTGTGACACATAGTTACTTTTTAAATGAAAGATCTCAGGTTCCTACAGAGTAACCATACTTGTAGGAATGGTGCTATCATATATATTATTCAGTATTTCTATAAACTGATGGGGATGCGGTGTTCACTCTACAACATGGCTGGACTTTAAACAAAAGACAAAACCCTAAGGCTTAACACAAAGCCCTCTTTGCTCTCCAGGAATATTTTTTTGTCCTTGCACTCAGTTCAAGTGGCAGACAGTGGAGCTTTCTTTCTTATTTTCACTGAATCCTTAGTCGTGTCTGCTTTTAATGGATGGACAGATTTCTGGAAAAAGGCATTCAGTTGTGTTCTGTTGGGACCATTAATGTTGCAGATATGGCATAGTTCTTCCTACATCTATCCATCAAGATCCAGATTTCAATTGCTAACAAAAAAAATAACTCCTCTCCTTATGTTTCTTATTGTTTTGTTGCCTGGGCCCACTTCCTTGGCCCTTGCACACTAAAACTTTAACCTATGAAGTAGGAAGTGGAAAAAAATGTTAAAAACCCAAAACGACTATCAACAAAAAATACAAAACAAAAAGGCTTCAAAGAAAACTGTACCCTGCACAGGGTCAGGAGTTGGGTTGAATGATCTGGAGGGGTCTTTTGAACTCAGCAAATTCTATAAACCCCATTACAGTTTGCATCTTTGTTACAAGGGGAAATGGAGGGGCAGGCACTGATCTCTTGTCTTTAGGGAGCAGTGACAGAATCCAAGGGAACATCATGAAACTGTGTCACATCATGAAACTGAGTCAGGGGAGGTTTATGTTGGATATTAGGAAAACATTCTCCACCCAGAGGGTGGTTGAGCACTGCAACACATGAACAGACTCCTTATGACAGTGGTCACAGCACCAGGCCTGCTGGAAGAAGTTCAAAGTTTCAGACAAGGCTCTCTGGGACATGTTGTGATACTTGAGGCTGTCCTGTGCAGGGTAGGGAGCTGACTTTGATCCTTGGGGTCCCTTCCAACTCAGGGTATTTTATGATTCTAACAAAAGCTGCTGTTACATTAGGTAATACCACTTGAACTTTTTTTTGCTTGCCCTCATGGAGCCTTCCAACTCTCTTGATGCAACGACTGAGTGCAACAAGTTGACTTGAATTAGGCTTTGCACTCCCTGCTCTGACACACAACTTGATCTCTGGTGCAAATCTAATGTGTGTAGGCTGTGGAGTGCCCCACTGCCTTTAGCTTTGCTAGGAGTTTCTGGATGTGCTTTGCTCATGTTACACCTGCCCCTGAGACACCAAATACGGGAATAATCCTACAGAGCAGTATTGCCTCTAGGCCTGCTGGGGATTCCCTACCTGTGTTATGGCAACAGCTATTTGGCTCCTCCACGTTTTTTGTGAGAAGGACAGAGGAAGAAGTAAATGTCTGATTGGATACACTTTGGCAGTGGTTCAAAACCATAAATGCGATATTTTCTCCTTACAAATAGAAAAAGTCCACTGCTGCTTTATTACTTGTTCTTTATGTAGAATTATAATGACTAGGCAGCATAGTTCTGCTGGCAGGATGTCTTGAATTGTTCATTGGAATTTATTAAAGGAAAACAAGAAATAGAAGCTATACTCAAATTTTGGCATAGGCTCAATGTTCTTGTTCTTTTTACGTATAGGTAATTTCAAAACATGCTCTGACTTTATTTCCGCCCCCCCCAGCTTTTAGGAAGTTTGTCTACTAGGTTTGCTGTGCCTGTCTAGAAGAGGCAGGCTTGAAGGTAGAGACTGCAATTAGTGTGGACATGGCCCAGTGGGAGGGAATCATTGTTCAGAGAGATGGAATCTATGAAAGTGCATAGCTCAGCCACATGTGCTTTATGTGTTCCTTCATGTGTGTTGGTTCATCTCCTGTGTTTATTGCCCAGGTGGACCTCCTGCTCTTGCATTCTGTTGAGTTATTTTACTAGCAGGCAATAATTCTGATCTCTTACCTGCTTTCTTCCATTTTAACTTTTCTCTAGTTCTCTGATGTCCTTGTTTTCCTTTCCCCCAATATGTAGAAGAAAGGTGAAAAAAATTATGCTGAACTTACAGAAGTAGCAAATTTATTACTAATTCAAGTAGAGTGGTGGCTTAATAACTAGAGATAACACAATCACAAATGGCCAAGAATACCTAACTTGTAGATAAATGTGTTTATCTGTACTGATTTAAGCTGTTTTTGGGGCTTTCAGAGTTATGCCAAAAAAGGAGCAATTTGATGTTAACTCTGTAAAATGATAATCACGGCTGGCAAATATTGTGAAAATACCACCACTGTTTGCTGTGTAATGCCTTGTGATACTTCCGATAGAGACTTGGCTAGTGTGGGCTGTGACCTGAGCTAATAATATTGTTTTGCTCAGCCCTGTGAAAATGTCAGATTTTTTTTAGAGGAATATCAATGTAAATAAGTGTCTTTCAGGCTCTCTGACTAAGTGGAACGGATATTAAGATGAAATCCTTTCATTACAGAAAATGGATTGTACACAGAAATGTGCAAATATATTATTGTCATGCTTCCTTGCAGTGAGTTATTTGTGTAGGTCCTTATTCTTTTCCTGTTGAAGTTGTTAAATACAGTGTTCTCTATGTATTTGTTCGCAGTATTGAATACTGGAATATTTTGTTTCAATTTGTACTTACATAATGCTTCCCTTTAAGTCACTTAATTGTTTCTCTATTTCCTGTGTCAATAGAGAGAGAGGACTTTCTTTTGCCTCCTTTAATTTTAAGACCCTTTTGGAGTTTTTGCATGTTTGTAGGGGAAATAATAAATCTTGTCTGTAATTTTATTACACTTGGAGGACTCATGCTAATAACAGAAAACTCTAGTATTCTGAAGGCATTTCTTCTGAGCAGTCTAGTCTACACTTGTACAGCTGTAGGTTTGTATAGTCTAAGGTGCAAAAACCTCCTATTTTCCTTTATGCTTTACTCGATGGCTCGTTGAAATAGCAGCCCTTTTATTTCTGATTTCTCCACATGGATACTGGGACAGAAGATCCTGCCTGCTGTTGAGGAGACAAGATGAAATCCTTTAGACTATCCATTGTGTCAAGGGTAAATGAGACCAAAGCAGGGGAGTTTCACTTGAATTAATTTACTGCCAATTTATCCAAAACTTAATACTAATAAAACTCTAATACCAGACTGGGGTCCCCAGCACAGGAAGGACACAGACCTGTTGGAGTGAGTACAGATGAGTGCCATGAAGACAATTAGAGGGATGGAACACCTCTGCTATGAAGAAAGGCTGGGAGAACTGGAATTGCTCAGCCTGGAGAAGAGAAGCCTCCAGGAAGACCTTAGAGCAACCTTCCAATACCTAAAGTGAGCCTACAGGAAAGCTGTAGAGGAATTGTTTGCAAAGGTATGTAGTGATAAGAAAAGGGATGATGGCTTTAAATTGAAAGTAGGTTTAGTTTAGATATTAGGAAGAATTTCTTTACTGTGAGGGTGGTGAGGCACTGGAGCAGGTTGCCCACAGAAGTCACAGAAGGCCACATGGAATGGATCTTTGAGCAACCTGATCTACTGAAAAGTGTCCCTGCCCCATGGCAGGGGGGAAAGTGTCAGGGAGCCCCTGGTATGGCCTCAACTGCCCTTATTTTCACAGAGTTGTGGAAGGTTGAGGTGATGCCAACAGTGGGTTCCTAACTGTTTCCACTATGGTGTCCACAGCCCCCACTCCCCCAGCCTCAGGTCAGCCCTGAGGCTGCAGACCCTTCCCCTGCCCTGGTGGTGTGGTCTGGGCTGGGTTTGACTGCTGGTCTTGTGCTCACCTCAGGACTGTCTGCGACCATCAGGTGGGGGCTCCCCCCAGCATAGGGGTCCTCAGAGCCATGTCCAAGAGGTGCTGAATTTAAAGCTGGTGTGTCCTTGATTGCTGCACTGTGTCTAGTCTTGGGGACATTGGGTGAAAAGAAAGACTTGGAGTGAAGTTATTCTTCAGCCTGATGACAGCTGGGCATCTTGGAAGAGAAAGCCTTGGTGCCACAGATGCAGAAGCTGCTACGGCTGAGAACAGTCCACAGTGAAGCTGATCTGCAAACCAGATGGTGAAAGTCTGCTTTATTTGTTTCTCTTTAGAAAGATTTTTGAGCCCAAGTGACGGGGAACAGGGATGCCCCTATTGTGCGTGTTTGAATTGAGACTGGTGTTGCTGCAGGGGAGGTTTACTTGGTTTAAGGAAATGGGAAAGCCCTATGCCATCTGTCAGAAAGCAAGGGAAGTGTAAATACCAATGACTTGTACCCCTCAGAATTTTATGACATTGACTTGCATTACTGCTGCTCTGAGAACTAATAAACACTTTTATATGGTGATTATTCTGCATTGCATTAAAGATAAAATATGACTCAGGAGTGTGCCAATTTGACACCTATTATTCAGTTCCTGAATCTCAAAAGTAAATTCTTTTCCACTGAAACTGCCTCTAAAATGCTAATTTCTAGAAATGTGGCCACTAATCAGTTTCTTGCCATAATACTGCCATCTATAGAAATTGTTGTGCCCCTTTCAGAAGGGGGAGATTTTGAAGACTTTAAGATTTGGAGAAAAAAAGAAAGTGATTATTCTAGTGACCTGTTCCCTAAAATAATTTTGAGTGGGAGAAAGAGACGGGCATGACAGATTTTATGACTTCCTTCCTGCTTATATTAAATATTTTCATAATGTAGTCCATGATGATGTAAACTCAATATTTCTGGAGATTTTGGATCTAAATGGGAAATTTTGCCAATGAGTTTACTGTGGTGCATGTGATGATAGATCTCCTCCACTCCTAATCCTGGGGAAAGCTGGATTACCTGTGTAAATGTGTGTCCATGTTTTCTCTCCTAATGCAATCTGCACTTCTGGTTGCATTGCATGTGTTCTACTTAGTGCGTTTCCATCTGACCTATCTGTGTATGTTCAAGGAGGGTTTCAAGTCAGAAAGTGAATTAAGGAATGGAAATCTGAATGCAGAGGAATGGGTCTGGCTTCAGTTTTTTTCTTCCAACCCCGAGGATCTACACAGTAATGTTCCTTGTCTGAAATTTTCAGGAAGATTTATTTGAATGGACATAAAGATGTATCTGTTTTTCCCCCTTCCAGCTCCCTGGGTATTTCCAAGGTAAAGATGTGTAGAGTAAGGGTAAAATGAGAAATATTCAGAACAAAAAAGTAGTAGTAGAAACTGCAGTTTGCATGAATGATTACATTAGATTATATATATATACACTCCCCTATATATTATATACTTAAACATTTTAGAATAGAAATTTATAATTAACATATAATAAAATGTATATTTTTACAAATCTTAAAACATAAGTGAATATAATATATTAAAATAGATGCCAATAAATATGTATTTTTTGTGTATTCAAAGATAGGTTGGATGAGATTTTGAGCAACCTGATCTAGTGGAAGACATCCCTAGGCAAACCTGGAGGAAGTTGGAATTAGATTATTTTCAAAGTGCTTTCCTAAACAAACCATTCTATGGTATTATTAAAAGAGTTATTGTCAAAGATAGAGACTTGTTTAAAATGAGATCTCTCTGCAGAAAGCAGAGATAAAAAATGGAAAGAAATGTGCAATAAAACTCCTCTGTGCCTGAAAATGGATTTCTGCTTCAAAATGTACTCAAAGTATAGGGCATAAACTATTTAGCAGTGCTTCCTCTTTGATTATTGGTTCTGCAAGAGCAGCTACCATGAATGAATGCCATGTGTAGTGCCTGTTCCCACCTTTCTCTGGTAGTTTTAATTTTGCATTCTAGGAGTGTGATACATAGACCTGTGTATATGATCCCATGCGAATACCACACATTTTAACACATCATTTAAAGGACTCTTCATTGTTTTTGCTCCTAGTTTTATGGTTTCTTAGATTTGTGACAACTAGCTGAATCCTCAATTGTCTTTTACTGTTGTAATTAATTAATGTCTATATAAGCCTCCTCTAACATGAAATGATATGGGATCCTGAGTTTTCAAAAGGCTAGTGTGAAAAACTACTGATGGACTGGATCTGTTGCTGAAGGACAGAAGGTATGCATTTACTTTCTGACCTATCACATAGATGCTGTCACAATTTTGCTCTTAATTTGATTTGTGGCATTCCATTAAGTTATTCTGTGTACAGGCGAATAACTAATGATTCCCAGACTCCCTGAACTGTAAAATAAGGGCAGGCTCTATTTGGCAGAACAGAAATTGTACTTTAGTACAGACAGAAACTGTTCATATTAATCAAGTGATATCTAGTCTGAAATGACTTTTAGCTAATGACTTCTTATTCTCAGGTTAACTATATTGCTTATAGATAGCATGCTTTTCTAATTCATATGATTATTAATAATCAAAGGCTAGATGTGTGGATTTCTGTCTTTCTGAAAGAGAAATGATGCTCTTGATTGACCTCGTTTTAAGATATTGTTATTGTTGAAATTATGTTAGGAGTTAGAAAGGGAGTGGTGAAAGTTCATGGATTTGCTTTTGATTTCAACCTTTAAAAGGGTGGGCATGTGCGACATGAATGAGCTCAAAAAATGTGAATTGTGTGAAGTTTCAGGGCTTAATTATTAAAGACATAATTTTGTGATAGAACTTTAGGGCCATCAGAAGTAGAAAAAAGTGAGTCACACTTATTTCACCTTGAGTACTTCTTGTTGCCATCATGGTTTTGGGCATGGATGTTGTTTCTAACAGAAGCCTGGCTGCTGAGATCCTTCTAATTTCTAGCTTGTTAAAGACAAACTAACATGTTGAATGATGGGGAAGAAATTTAAATTGTGAGATTTTATAAGGTGCAATTTGTTTTCCTAGCAGGCATAATATTTTGGTAGGCTGTTAAAATGCCATGTGGCATTGTAGAAGCTGCTCTCGACTGCTAAACAAACTTGAGCAAGCGGAGGTTCCCAGCAGGGAGTTCTCCTAAGGCAGGAGGGGTTTGCTGTTGTGGAGCAAGTGGGTTAACAGCTTCCATCTGCATCACTCTATTCATGAGACATTGCACGGTTTTCACAGGTGCTGCCAAGCCTAGAATGAGTCAGGATGAAGCTCCTCTTATAACGTATGGGTGGGCTAGTTTGGCCGATTTTTAGGCTGTTTTTAGTTCTGTGTGCCAGTTACTGGCAAGGCTTGGTGCTTGTACATAAACAAGTTCCCTCTTCCTGGTTATGTGGTTTTTGGTCTGTGTGTGGGGGGTTTGTTGCTTTTTTTTTTTTTTTGTCATGAAGATTATATCATTTGCTGATGATGCTTTTTCTGTGAGCAGTGCTTACGTGCTTTTTTAGGTATGTTGCTTTGTTTTCTTCTGAAGCTCAGTTGTCTGAAATAAGCTTTTGGCTAACTGTCTTGGATGGGACTCAAAGGATGTTTGTGATCTGCTTATCTGTGTCTGTCCAGTAAACATGAGGAAATAACATCCAAAAATCCAATTCACTGCTGACATGACAAACACCAAAATATAGGACACTGAGACAGCTACCTTGAATACATCTAATTTCAGAAGTACACATTGCTACCTACCAGAAGAATCAAACCAATTATATCATGTACAATTGCAATACAAGACTATGTACAGACATAAATATACATAAAATCCTATGTAAGCTGTTAAATAAAAAGCATTATAGTAGTCCAAACTACGAGTAATGTTAGGGGGGATTTTTTGTACAAGTTTACCTAGACAGCATCTCTGACCAGCTGTGGGCCTATTCAGTGGCCACTGAAGGCACTGGAAAAAACAGACTCTCCTGCAGACCTCTACTGATGTTACCTATTGGTATGTATATACTCAATAAATGTGTATGTATGTGTATATATATGCATGTGTAGCATCTATGTGGTCAGCTATGGAAGAGGACATTCTGTTTAGGAGTGCTGACTAGAGCTCAATGCCATGTTGTGAACCTGAGTAGAAAGCAGAAGGATTAATCAGTCCTCTCATAGGCTTTACTAGAAAGTAAAATTGCCTTGGTCTAACCTGTAAAGATGAATGAGAACACGGAAAACTGAACAAGATCCGCCATTGGGCACCACAATTGCCCAGTGTGTGGAGGAGCCATTCCAAGCAGGACCAGAAGCCTGTACCACAGCAGTCACTGGTTCTCCAACCTCTCTTGTAGTCCTGGGCTACTGTGGGTTCTCTGGCAGACTGCCAGGTGCTTGGAGAGAGCATTTCCTTGTGCTGTCAAAATTAACTTGGTGTTAAAGTTTGGAGCTAATATCTAATCACAGTCTTGAGCCAGACAGTCTGGTTAAGAAGTTGGTGTGGCATTTTGTTATTGTTCCTGGAGCATAAGTAACCCCTAAGTAGGAGTTGATCATGTTTTTAAAGGCTCTCAGACATAATATAAAAGTGTGTTTTGCGGGAAGACAGCATATAAAATCTTGCATTTTTGTCAGGTTTCTAATTTATAGCGAACAATGACATGGGAAATCTAATTTATGTCTGTGTACATTATGTCACTGATCACAAGTAATGGAATACAAGCAGGTGGTTTTGATTTGTATGTGTGGAAATTGTTAGTAGGCTGAGCTAATGGTGAAGTAGCTTTAGCTTGCCAGAGGGAAGCTGTTGATTTAGTGTTGGTAGCATAAGAAGGTAAATCCCAGTCTGATGCTGAACAGAAAGAGATGGCAAGTGTCCATGAAATCTGTACTTTTGCAGGTTGAAATGTTATTTTCTTGGTCCTTTACGTGATAGCATTCAGGAGGAGAGACTTGACCTTGGAGATCAGGATTTTGTGCAGATATGTTCAGGTTTAAGACTATCTCCTCCACATGAAGGCAGTGGTAAGCATGATATTTGGCTATTTTTGGCAAATGTGCTTGATTATGTGACTATTGGTATTGGGTAACCTTAAATGTCTTTGAAAAAAACCCCAAAAATTCTCCTTGTGAAAATGAATGAGGATAGTTGATTTGTTAGTGAAATCTGTCCATCATATGATAAATACTTTAAATAAAGGAACAACAATAAGCTTGTTTTCAAATCTCCGTGTGCCATAGGAGCAGAAGGATACATACTAACATTTTCATACACAGATGAACTTTCAGGCACAGTGTATAAAATATCTGCAATCTTTTTAAAACAGACAATTCAGTAGAACTTAAATTGTCTAATTTTATGTTGGGTTTTTTAGTGTTGATTTTTTTAACAGATTCTTCTCCCATATTTCAGTTGTCTTAATCCATACATCTTACTTCCAGGAAAATCTAGGGAGAGGCAGTAACACGGGTGACACCATTATCAGAGCAGTCTGGTGCTAATAGTGGACAGAGCATGTGAATGCATTACATCGTTGTAATACTTTGAGGTGCTCAGGACAACGTTTGTGAGATCTGGAGGGGAAAAAGCAAGGACATGCATTAGTAATGAGATCAGTTTGCAAGGAAAGATACTGAGGACCATTCTGTGTCAATTAAGAGCAATTTGGAGTGGCAAATAGCTTAAATGCTGGCTGACTCAACTTGCAGAATGTAGCTAATAACCAAATAGCAGAATTTCACAAGCAGCTGAATAAGAAAACCCCAAAACATTCTGCCTCAGCTGGTGACACAAACAGTAGTAATTTCCCGTGTAAAGTATCTTCTCCAGGAGTGACATTCATTGATCCCAGTTTTTATTTCACATCTAAGAAACGATTATTTCCCCACCGTTCCTGTCTCCTCATCCAAATTAATTCATCTCCTCCTTGTTTTTCGGAGTCATGGATTAATCTTTCTCTTCAAATACTTTGCATTAGTTTTCTGTAGCCACATGGGTGAGAGCAAGTGATTTTGCTTCATTTGGTAGAAGAAATCCTCTATGGCTTTTGTTGCAAATATGCATTGATCTATAATGGGAAATGCCCTGGTGTAAGATGAGGCTAATTAAAAGAAAAGGGAAGGAGACGACACTGCTTCTTTTTGTGAAAATGAGGAGTCGCTCCTCCTCTCTTGTCTCATTCTACTACAATAATGTTTGCATCTCTTGGTCACTGAGTATAACGGGAAAACATGGGGGAGAAGGGTGTGTACAGCATTTAAAATGGGTAAAAAAATGAAGTTGTGTAATATGGAAGGGGCCAATACTTAGTAGACATCAAGGACCTTTTTGTAAATGTAATACTAAATGACCCTGAAATCATGAGTTTACTCACTTCCAGTCTTTCTCCAAGTAACATGAAGAATCACAGTAGCACTCAATAGATCTCCTCTAGCATTCAAGTTACTATAAAATGAAGCTAAATAATAACTCAGTATTAACTCAGAAATGTTCAACCCAGTTGGCTCTGACCTGTGAAGAAGTCCAGGAAGTTGAGGAATATGCAAACCCTGTCCTATATTCCGTGAAATGTACTTAAGGGCCTTGGCTAACTGCTGGAGTTGTGGGGTAGCCTGTGGAAAAGAAACTTTTTGAGTTATCTCCACGGATGAGTAGGAAAATGCCTGAAGAGGCCTGAGTTTCTATAGGTTTACTAAATGACTGTTTGTTTTCTCTCTAGATTACAGTCTATGGAGAAGTGGACATAAGAATAGGATAAATATGGCTTTTAAGGGTGAGGACCACTTGGATTCCCTTTCATTACCAGTTCAGCGGTAAGTAGAGCATTCTGTCATCCAGATTTGAGTGATTAAATGCTGCTGAGGCTGCAGCTGTACTTTACTTTGAGGATCCAAAGATGCTTAAAACCTCACTTTTAAACTCAGTATTAGGTAACGTTCCTATAAAATATTGAGAATGAATGTGTAATTCTGAGATACATTTCTTGAGGCATTTGTTAATTTGTGTGCCTAAATCATGACACTGAATGTGCAGTCATCGTTTTAAAGAGACAACCATATTTTCAGTAGAGGTGATAGTGTTTACTGGATCAGTTCTTTGTCATGATGGAAATCCCTGGAATTTGCTGTACTCTGTGAAGGCTGCTGAAAACTATAAATATGTTTCTTTAACTTGGTTGACTTTCTTCTGGTGTTAGGTATGGTAACGATATGAAGGTTATAGCATAATCTATCCAGTCTGTCATGGCCCGTTGGGAGTGGAGACATTGGTGACTTTGCTAAGCAATAGACTAAAAAAAAAAATAAAAATCTGTTGGTTGGCATCTAGTAGCTGTATTTAAGTAGTATAGTTTTGCTTCTAGAATAGTAAAGGTTCTATGAAATGAAAAGAAATGAATACAATAATCTGCAGTCTTGATACATGACACAACTGGTTTTTTTTTGTTTTGTTTTGATGGGGGCTGCTAAATGTAGGAATAAAATCAGAAATAAGGATTTGAACTTCAGTCTTTCTCCCAGTTTTCTTTCTTCAGGTCAGACTGTAATTCATTATAATAAATAACTGGTTGCTGGCATACAGGCTCAAAATGGGACACTTTTCTTCATCAGTAATTTAGTATTTATCTTTCCCTACCTGAGTCTTCCAGCAGGTACTTTGATAATGTCTTTAAGCGTCATTAAGCTCACAGTGACAGTAAGACCATATGAATATATTCTCCTTTAAAAGAAACACTATATGGACAAACATAGTTTTTGGATCCCATATGCTAGGGTAACTGTAACTGTTCATTAGATGTTAGCTTAAACTTGCTTTGGAAATAAGTGAGTCCTATAAGTCCTGAATAGCCGTATATGGAATTGACTAGTATAAACAGTAATGAGGTGTTCCAATTTACTTATAGTTTAGTTTTCTTCTATGGGATGAAGCTATGGAAGATCATTTCAGATGCAGACAGGAGCGTAGGCAGGCTAATGACTTTGATGTGGAAATTCTCAGGTTAACCAAGTGGTCAGATAAGATGCCAGACATACAAGTTAATTTCTTGGTGATAATGAATGAGTTGCAGAAGCTGAATCTGGCATCAAAAGTCAAAGAATCTGGGACAATGAAGACTCCTGTAGTAGTAGAAAACTATCTGCAACCAGAACCAAGGGTGTAGGTGCTGTGTGTAGCCAAGGGCTGATCCAGGCTGATGATGGCAAGACTTGTTTATCAATCCATAGATGGCAAAATTAGCTGTAGGCTCTGTTTGCCAGCAAATGGACATATGGGGTAGGAATAATGCACTTAAAGGTAACAGTAGCACAGAACTGAATTTTGTGCACAAATGGCTTCTAGAAAAGGAAACTGCCTGTGTGCAGTGTTCAGGGAAGGAAAGCCATGCCATGTTATGTGAATAAAGCCACACCATCTGACCAAGGACTCTGCACTAGGATGTATCACAAGAAATGATTTGGAGAAGTCCCATATAGCAAGCATTAGATTCTGACAAACAGCTTGACTTGGCAGGACAGCTTGCTATAGTGAAATTTAAAAATAGATACACTCCCCCACCTCCAATAAAATATGAAATTCTTTTTTTTGTCTATTTTGAAAGAGGATTCTCTTTCCTACTAATGAATGTTATAAGGCCCCTGTGACAAATGGGCAGACTGAAGTTGACAGTGGTCAGAGAGGAGAAGGCTGGAATTGAAAATAAGGAAATGCGTTTTTACCTTAAGAATTCAGCAACAAGAACACAGCATGGACTCGATAAAGTTTGGGCATTGTACAAACAGTTGTTCTTGATTATTAAAAAAAACCCCAGCAAAACCCACTCAGCATAATAGCTTTTTCGAAGAAATGGAATTTTTATGAGATTAAGTTGTTTCTCTGGGTTAGAAGGAGTGATGTGGCTCCTGTTTAAAAGGAATATAAAAAGATTAAGTGAGTTTTCAAAATAACAAGATTCAAGTATTATTTATTCTTTATTGTTCCTGCATCTGAGTCTAGGATGTATGCCTGTCTCAGGTTTCCTGCTCATGCTCCTTCTTTTTGTGAAAGGGGCTTAATGAACTTGAGGGTGTGTGCTGCTGTGTCCTGTCACAGTGAAAATTTAACACAAATTCAACTGTGGGTCAGTCCTGTGTAGCACCACAACCGTGTCTTGCCTCATGTTTGGGTCAGAATGTGTCAGAAGTAAAAACAGACATGTCCTCAAGCAAGAATATCTGTCTCCATAGGAAAGGTGTACCATACACATGTAAAAGATTCACAATGTTTCCACAGTGGTCATTAAAGTCAAGAGTTTTTGTGGCTGCATAAGGAATTTAGAACGGGGACCTTAAACCAAGTCTCTGTGCTGCATGAGTGGTTGTTTATGCTCTTTCCTCAGATTTTATGGGAAATCACAGCTTGTATTGAAAGTCTTTAGAGTATTGAGTCACTATATTAATGGTTTTCTAACATACTGTCAGACCTACTTTCTGTAATTTACATCTAGCCTGCTATGGATGCAGTATTTAAAAGTATCCTGAGGAAAAACCCAAATTTTTGTTACAGAAACTTTATTTTTCATTTCAATGACTTAAGAACTTACTGGTTTTACCTCTTAGGTGAGGAAGCAATTGGCAATAGATCACTTTTATAAAGGATTGATCTAGTTTCTCTCCAAAAGCTGTTAGTAGTCCCATGTAAAGCATTTTACAGGACCATAAAAATTGTGTGTTTTTATCCATGATGACCAGCTCACTGCTGCATGTGAAGTGTGTATGTATGCCTTAGAGATTCCTTTCCCCCTTTTGGAAAATGTCAGTACTCTCACCTTGTATCTTTCTATTGGTGGTGTTTTTCTATATTTCTGGTGAGCTTTTACCTTGGCTTTTCTATCTGTACTAAACCCAATGTTTCTGTTATTGTCCCTGTTCCTCTTTCTGTGTAATGAAAGTCCATTGGCCTTTTTGTTTTCTGTAAGCTAAAATGGTAACCTACAGACTTTGTTTCATGGTAGACATGGTTTCTTATACTTTCCATATTGGATGGTACACTCAACACTTAGAGTACTGAATCTGAAATCATTCAATTAGGGAGAGTACTCATAACCTAAAGCGAAAAAGGATGCTGTTTTTGCTTCTTGGATTATGTGTTCTGTTCAGTGTTGCAAGTGTGAGAAACACGATATAATTAGACATTTTTTGAAAATAATAAATTAGGGTCCTAATAATAAATTAGAAAACCAGCCACAACTGTCACCACCAGCCTCCTCTCCCCTCTAAAACCAAAAATCAAGTAAAATCAAAATAAAACAAAAAACCCAAACTGAAGCAAGACTTAATCTCGAAATTTGGGCTACTCTTAAAGGTGAGATGGGCAGAGATGTATTGTCTCTAACATACAACAAAAGGCAGTGTTAATTATTTAACGTGTTTTGTTTCCAATTGTAGAAGGTCACTACTTTGAGTATGAAGACTTGAGAGATAAAACTAATAGGTGTCTATTTATTTTCTTTTTTCCAGGTTTTTATATTGTTATTATGTCTTTCTTTGGGGGAAGCTTATATCGTTATATCTGGACAAGAATCTTTATAACTGTTTTGGATAAAGGAGTTGAGGTGGAGAAAGTGGACAAACCTTTAAAATCTGGGTTCTTGTGGTTAAGTAATTTGTAACATTTCATCTATCAAAATCGTTTCACTGGTTTGAAAACCCAAAGCTGGAAAAGTTTGCTGTAAGGGTCCTCTGTGGCAGAAGCAAAAATAGAATTCAGGTTTCCTCTCTCCCGGTTACTAACCAAGCGGCAGTCCCCCCTTTTTTTTTTTTTTTTCTTCCTTCCTTTTTTTCCCCCCTTGAATTAAAGATCTGAGTCCTATGAAAAAACAATATGAATGAGGTAACACCATGCCTAATTATAGCCTTACAATGCTCTAAAATGTACTGGGTATCTGCAGGTGTTTTGGTACCTTCTCTAGAGAATCTGCTTAGGTATAATATATAATGTATCAATTAAGATCAATGTGCCTTCATTTTTAAGAATATCAATGTTACAGGATCTGTAAGCTCTCAAGAAATCTGAAATCTGAATTTCTTTCAGGATGCCTTTTGGGTTTTGTTTTTGGGGTGCTTTTTAGCATACTTTGTTTCTCTTAAGTTTATTTCTTCCAGTGCTACTTTTGTACATCTGCATGGTAGGTCATGTGGGTGTCTGGAGATCTGTTTGCTGTGGATGAGTGCTCTCCTTAGGAAAAGGAACTGTACAAGCTGTAGTGACTATGTAAGATATGGTGAAAATTAATGAAGGAAGGAGATGCAAAAAAGGACTTAAGGACAAGTCCTGTCATGGGCATAACTTTACAATGGAGGTAAGAATGTGGTTAATGTAGGTAAAAATGTCATCGTGTCCCAAAATTAAATTTACTGACATAAAGAAAGTGTTAAAAAAACCCCAAAAAATCCTGGAAGTTGGTATTTGCCTGTGTCATACACAAGCATTAAGTGTGTGCTTTCAGGTCAGATGTGAAACCTTTGCTGAAGCAATAATTTGTGTTGAGGAATGTGCTTCACTAACCAAGGATAGGGTTTTACAAAGGTCTTTTTAAGAAGCCCATGCATATTTGAGATAGGAACAATCCTGTTGCACAGGTCCATAGGTCCACACAATGATGACCCATGAATTCAAAGTAAATATAGTACAGGTGAAATTGGTAATTGGAAATTTATAACTTGTTTGTTCACTTAAATCCAGTGGAATTGGGGATAACTTAAGTGTTGTGTGTGCCTGTGTTCAAAGACTGAGGACTCACAAGAGAAGAATTTGTTAATTAGACACAAAATCCAAGTGAAGGATTAAGGACTCCACAGAACCCAAAAACCTACTTTCACAGCAGGTGATATGAACTGGAATACCATCTCACTGCAGACTGCAGGGAATTCTGGATGGGAAGGGAGGTGAGCCATTTACGCCCCATTTTACTTCTACTTCTAGAGCTTCATGCAGTCTCTGAAACTGCTGAAAAGAGTTATTTTGGAAACATTGAGGTCTAAGACATGTAAAGAGCCTTTTGATATGTGTTCAGATGGGGCTGCCAGGAAAACAGTGGTTCTACCTATTGATTTTTATCCCTATAGTGTCTAATATTTCTCATACTCAGGGATATCCTCGTATTCAAAGGCAGGGAAGTTATGCTATTGCATCATAGGAAGTGAATCTTGACCAAAAGTGCGCAAGGAAATTTTTGATGTCTTGCCTCTTGTATTTTGTAGGCCATGAGAATCTGTAGGTTTTGATGCTATCTGTTTTTCTGGCCCTCAGTCTTGGGCAGCAAGTTGTTTGGTCGTGTGTCAGTTCCTGTCTGGTTACTTGCCTATTTTCTTAGATATGAATCCTTCAAGTGAATGATTTCCAAGAATGCTTCTGTGAAGTAACCTGAATAAGTGTAATTCTCTTTTATGTCAGTTTCATCTGTTACCATGTCAGTTCTTCTTACCTTTCCACTTGGAATTTGCATGATTTCAGCAATTTGTTGCCATCTCTTGTTTTCACAAGATTTGCTTCACTTTTCTTTTTTTTTTTTTTTTTCTAATAGCACTGTTTTGGTCTTCAACTCTAAGACTGTGTTTAGGTTATAATTAATTGTAAAATGATGCTTAAGTACAAATGTTTAAATGCTTTCTCTGATCAGTGATTGTATATGTCCTATATTTTTTAGACATCCTCTGAAAGTGCTGAATCATTTTTGTTTACTACAGTGTCTGCTGCTGCTAATCAAGGGGATGTGCTGTATTTCTCTCTTTTCTTGCTTATGTCTGTGAACTGAACTTCCTGTCTGACAAGCACTCCATGCAAAATGGAAAACAACATTTGTATTTTGTTTTTGTTTTTTTTTGCAGGGTATTTACTGTGCATAGATAGATCTTGTCCTGCTAACCAGAATCCTACATTCCTTATAGATCAGTTTTATTGGGAGGATGTCAGGAGCTTGTTTGTAGTTCTTTGGAAACATTTGGATAAAGGCTAAGAAACTCTAGAGGAAAAATGCATGTTAGCTGTAATACAAGAGCTAGAGCAGTAATTTTCTGAGTTCCAGCTTCAGTGTGCTTATGTGGCTCTATGAATCACTGCTCTATGAGTTTGAAAAACTATTTGAGAATTGAATGCTTGCAGTGGAATTGAAAATTTTGGTAGGCTGTCAGAATAGAGTACAACAGAAGAAAGGAAGGTTTTTTGCCAATAACGCAACCGAGTTACCTTCCAGTGAGAAGAAATCTAATCAGTTATTGCATAACTCAAGGCACTAATGATGTCTCATTTAATGATCTTGTGTTCTTTTCCTTTCATTCAGTTTGCCCTATAACAATTCAGCAAATAACTTTACAGTGACAGAAAAGGAGCTCACCATACTACGAAGTATTTCTGATTTAGATTCTACATGTAACTGAAAACTGTAGTTTGTGGGAGTTCTGATGGTGGTAGTAAAGCAGATTTGTGTATCCACATGGTCCTTCCGGGAAGGATTTTCAGATATGCTATCTGACTGAGTCCAAAGGGTGATGTTCATAAAGCAACAGCTATTGATTTGCTGTCATTGGGTGGCATTCATGAGGAATATGAACCCAAACAGAGGTTTTTGTTTCCCCCCTTTGAATTTAGGGATAAAATATCTCTGTTCCTATATTCAAGATGTTAAAATGTAGGTCAGCCCTTTGGTTCATGAGTAGCAAAAATGACAGCATTTCACTTGTACTTTAGGCATTTTTGGGGTCTGCAAGTCTGCCAGAATGCAAGATATTTCCTAGCCTTTTCCTTACTATAGTTTTATCACTACATCTTTATATATAGTTGTATAGCACACTGTAGAAACATGTTATACTACTTCCCATACCTATGCTGTAAAATATTGTAGGTTGAACTGTAGAAGTCACAAAAGAATTTTGGCTTTTAACCTGAAAGCAATTTGAGTTTTTCCATTAAAATAATTGTGAAGTTATAGTGAGTTGAAAATTGAGCAACTTGATGAATTTAAAAAAATCTGTTTGTCTGACCTCGCTAGACCTTTTTTTCATTTAACTTGGTATTTCATATTTGTGGCTTGGAAACTGCTTTTGAAAGATCAAGACCATTGTTCATCCCTAAAGACAATTAAGAGTTTATCCTGAATCCCTCTTGTCAGGTTCAATAACCTGTTTCACAGCATGTGGTCCACAAGCACTGTAAAGAGGTCAAGCTAATGCTGGTGCAGCCTTTATCATGGAAGAAATTTGGCTGATTATTTTGAGATAGCGTATTTTTGAAATGTAGAAGTCTATAGAAGACTCTTTTTTTGTGTGTCTTAGAGAAACAGCAGTAACCCTAACCCTATCTGGCTGATGAATATCTTGTGTTTGGGACTTGGCAGCCTTTTCAGAAAACACCCTCAAATAAAATTATTTGAAATCACAATGACAGAACTTGCCTGAATTTTATGTTACCTTATCTGCCACACATAGATGATTCTTTCTGACTGTATCTTCAGAATTATTGCATGCAATTTTTATCATGGCATGAATTTAGTAATCCTGCCAACTTTACACCTTGTAACTAGCCATTGTTTTATGGCTTTGACTCCACGGTTTGTGGCTCTCTGCCAAATTCCACTGGTGTCAACAAGACCTTTTCAAGCCATTCAGATGTTGTTTGTGGTCTGTTATGTTTACATGCAATCCAGTCTTCATCACACTTGCTTTCCTGTAGCACATTTCAGAAGATGTTGATTATGTTAACACCCCTGCTACCACTCCTGTTGGAGTGTCCTCTTTTCAGAAGACATTCTTGCTAGTCATTTCACATTCATATTCACTGTGCTAACCAAAAGGGAAAAGGACCAAGTGGTCCTTCTTAACAGGAATATATATCTTCATGGGACTTGAAAACAAAGACCAGATTATTGAAGGGATCCTAACGCTCAAGGACTCAAGTTCACTGAATTAGTTACTGACTTATTGTGAAAAAAGACAGTGTTACCATCCCTGTTTGAAAGGGCAGTATGGTTAGTTGAAACTTTAGTTTTCATTTAATGTTATATGTCCTTCCCCCACATTCTCTGCTGGTTGTAATACTGATTAATATTCTTCTTCTGTTTTTGTCCTTCATGTCATCTGGGGAAACATGAAGGAAATCCTCACTAGCCTGCCTTCATAAGTTGCTACTTCAATGATACTTATACAACACTGTTATGACCTCATATGCCTTGCTATGCCTCGTGTGTGTGCATCATCCTGCTGCACAGTGCCAAGCTGGCAATGCCGTGTGTTACCCAGCAGGTGCTTTCATTAAATGTGAAGGGGATGTTTCTGTTCACGAAACCTAACTTGTTCCTTCCCTGAGTTACATTTGATTATCATTTCCACAGTGGTGTTTCCTGGCAAGTGAGTTCATTAAACTCCCTTTACAAGCATGGCTATAGCAGAGGGTCATGAATAAGTACTTACACCTTGTTATTTCTGAGGTGTTTTCCCAAAACCCAATTTAAACAAACAAAAAAAATAAAAATCCCTTAATTACAGATATTTTAATGATCTTACTATCACTTGCCTTCTCAGTTATTCAGCACAAAGTTCACAGTTCCTGGGACTTTCTTCATTATTTAATTGCCTGGTCTCTCTTAATCTGGTTCACTGCTGCCTGGGGATGGTGGCAGTATCTTGCATTCAGTTGTTCAGTAACCTGTAATGAGCAAATTTAAGAAAGCTAGCAGGACAATGCTGCAACTTTGTAAATTATTTTTTTTTGACAAATATGATCTTAAGAAAAGTGCTGGTTGGTCTGACCCCATTTCTAGTCTCATTAAATTTGCTAGTGTCTGTTAGTGGTTGGGTTTCTGAGATCACATTAGCCCTGAGGTATTTGGAATGAAATGCATACAGGAGTTTAGTATTAAGCTGAAATGGGGCTGTTTGCAATTCCAGGTTGATTCTGTTTGCTCCTTACAGTATTTCAGAGAATGTGGTAAATTGAGTGTGTATATATATCTATATATGCATACACTCTTATTTGAGGCAATATGCCTGGACGTCTATATGCAATATTTTACTTTTCTTTAAAGAAAAAGCTTTTTATTATGTTGCATGTATAAACTATGCTTCAGGTATTTGAATTTACTTGTGGATGATTTGGTGTTGAACTTTCTTCAGGGGTGCAAGAGAAACATGGAAAACATCTGTATCAAGAATATAATATTCTGAGAAACCAAAACTTTTTCCGTTATCTTAAATGTCAGCAGGAGTGAGCTCGGGATAAAGATTAAACTGGAGCAAAGTGAGTTAAAACTGAGAAAATTTTTAAAAGACAAAGGGAAGAACTAGCCAGTGGCTTCGAAGTAGTTGAAATTATTCAATGGATGGCAAGATATTTGTAAGCAACATTTTGGGGAGTGCTACAGAGCAAAGAATGTCTTGTTCAGTATCAGCTGTTCAGACATCAGTGTTTGATTTTTAGACTTTGGAATTGCCGACTTATGTTTATATAATAAATGTTTCATATACATTCATATATTTGTAGACTAGTTTTCTAAAGTTTGGTCAAACTGATTTTAATGTATTATGTGTTAGACAACTTACCTCGGAGATAGATATGCAATAAAGCAAAGGACAGGCAGATACTGGAATTGATAAGCAATGAAATCAGCTAATGATACCTATTCAGATTATTAACCTTGTTTGTCACGATACCAGAGTAAGGGAGTTGTCTGCAGACTGACTTATAGGTTAGGTTTTAATTCTGGGCCAGAAATTTCCATTTGTGCCATTGATGCAATTTTCAGAACTAATTGACTTAAATGAAAATATTAAAGTTAAAATTCTAAGCATATAATCTGATATGCTGGCCTGTCTCCAAGGCTTAAAGGGAAGTGACCTGATGAATATTACAAGTGTCCATCCTGCAGCAGTCAAGTGCTTTATTCACAGATGTTTGTGTTCTTAATTTTGAGGACATCACTGAAATCCTCAAGCTTCCAGATGTTAAGTAACAGTCTTTGTTAGACACTATTGTTTAACATTTTCTTATGTCCAGTGCATCTGGTGGAAACTCTTCATATTTTTTTTTTAATATTGTTTTGACAAACTTCTCTCAATAATGGTTCAGGCATGAAGTGAAGTTTTCCATCGCATTTAGAAGCAAACACACTTTTCTCAAGTCTGTCTTCCTGTGGCACAGTCTTGATATGGAGGCGTAAGGGCTGTGTTTATGTGGTGAGGGTGAATCAGGAAGTGATTAGATGGGAACTCTGCTGGTTTTGCTGTGTAGAGTCTAAGCCCCTGTTGCTCTTGGCTAAGCTACCAGGAGTAACCTGAAAAGCAATGAGGTGCTACTGCCAGGGGAAAATAGGATATTTGTTTCCTTAAGCATTTTGTTCTGCTCTGAAGGGCTGGAATTGTATTGAACATTCTCTGTGGTTCAACTGCTGGAAGTGAGGTTGATGTCAGTAATTTTGAAAGTGTATCTTTTTCTTGGTAAAATATGAAGACTGTCCAACTGAGTAAACTGCTACACAGCTGCCTTGCTGTGAAAGAGGGAGTATTTCAAAGTGTACATTGGACTCAGCATTGTTCTGACATGTTTCCATTCCTGCAAAAGCAAGGCCTTCAGTAAATTCTCAATTGAGATGTTTTTACTATTTTAATTAACACCTTGATGTCAATTTGCACACCTCTCCAACAGACTCCACAACAATAACAAGGGAAAAATTTGTATTTTTAATTTAAATGCCTGCCATGACACAAGTAGCAGGAACTTTGCCTTTTGTTTGCTCCTGCCCTTTAGTTTGGGTTGCATGAACCAACCCACACATATGAACCACAGCTCACCTACTGAAGATCTTCCACAGAGAGGGTCTCTAAGTCAGCAGAACACCAACCTTGTGGGACTGTTAAGTGCAGTTGCAGCATCCAAGAGCAGATGTACCAGAAGACCACATGTAGAGGATGTTTACTGGCACACAGCATCACCGTGCTCTGTGTGTGCTATAAGGACTATGGTAACTGAGATGAAAGCTAAAGCAGACTGGCAGCTGCTGTGTCTGCAGGAGGGTCACAGCTATACTGCAAGTGCATCCCCTCTCAGCCTTTGCTAGTGCCAGGTAGCATGAATCAAGCTCCATGTCTTCATGATGTAAGAAACTGGAGTAATAAAGCTTCATTACTCTCTTTATAATGGTAGATAAGAGTTCAAGCCATTTTTCCTGTTTTCTTTGTGAGTTTTCCAGCATCTAAAAATGATACTGATCATCAATTAAATGTCAGTGTGTGTGCTTGTGGAAGAAATAGTGAACTTTTTTGGGTAGTTCTGATGTTCTTTTTCAATTAAAGTTTAGGACAGCATTTGATTATCTGCTTTTTAAAATGACACAGCATAGTGATATATATGGTATACATTCACTACACACTCTGCTCATAGTGCAATAGCACAGAAAATTTAATCTAAGTTTATTCCTCTAGCAAATCTATGCAGAGTCTTGTGTTTCCAGAGAGAAAATTGAAGTTTCTTCCAAATTGCGTTTGGAAGAAATAAAAAGGGCTCCATATATTGCAAAAGTTTATTGCCATTATCTGTGTATTGTTTACTTCTGTCTTCTGTAGGTATTCTTTTAGTGATCCATCATCTTTAAAGGTTATAACTTTTAATTTTTGTCTCTTGTCTGCTGTCCCTCCAGTGTGTCTCAAGGAACTGCTTTTGTGTCACTGCTCCTTTCATTTTGTGTACATGATGCTTTCTCAAAATTGCTTGCAAAGACAAATAAAACCAGAGCTATGTGGGGAGGTTGTCCCCCTATTTGTATTAGAATCATAGGATGGCTTGGGTTGGTGGAAGGACCTTAAGGATCATCTAGTTTCAACCTACGTGGCCATGGGCAGGGATGTGTTTTATTAGATCAGGTTGCTCAAAGCCCCATCCAGCTTGGCTGGGAACACTTTCCAGGATAGGGCATCCACAGCTTCTCTGGGCAACCTATTCTGATGCCTCACCACCCTCACAGTAAAGAATTTTTCCTAATATTTAATCTAAACCTACTCTGAGGCCATTCCCCTTTATCCTGTCAGTGCATTCTCTTGTAAATAGTCTTTTTCTTGTCGGCTCCCTTCAGGTACTGGAAGCCTGCAATTAGATCGCTTAGCTTTGTATATATACCTGGTGTTATGTCACTCTCTTCCTCTTCAGCATTTCCTTTTGACCCCGCTCCATGTGTGCTTGCACATGGCCACATGTTCATGTTGTAAAATGATGCTTACATGGAGATGCCGTTTGAAGACCAAGTGAAGCCACACTTTGTACTTTTCATGTGTCTCTACACTGATTACCTGTTTCATTTGCCTTGGGCAAATCTGATCACCTCAGCATTAAATAAATCAGGAAAGAGAAAATGGATATCCTGAAACATGCATAATATTTCACAAATGTAGTACAGGAATCATGTATGCTTCCTGCAGATATAATAACCTTAATTTTATTTGAACCTGTGTATGGCCTCCAGTCACTCTTGGACTTGGAGCTACAGCAGTGCTGCCTCCCAATTTAGGTCTGTAAGTTATCTATAACTAGAAGTGAGCTTAGTTATTTTTCATATCTCAAAGAGCACTGATGGTGAAAACAACCCATTATCATCAGAGGTCTTTATACGTGTCTGCAGCTTGTTAGGACAAGTTTTTTTTACTTCAAGCAGATAAATGTGGTACAGATTACAGTTACATAGAGAAGACAAGTTAGGATTTCAGACATCCTTTTATGTCAGAAATGGTCAAATCTTTCTCTAATAGGCAGCAAAGTGCTGCTGATATTTGCCTTAACACTTCTCGTTTTTTCTGGGTGCTTTTAAGTTGTGGTGCTCAGAATGCTGTCAGTGTTAGGCATCTATGCAAGGGGTAGCCAAGTGGTACATTGAGCCACATACTTGTGAAAGGGTGTCCTACTCCATGGTAGTGTGACCCAGAGATTATTCAGCCTAGAGAATTTCTTGGAAAAACTCTTCTGCAGTGTTCAAGAAATATGGAGGTAGAAAGTTCATTGAATCTTGTATGCATGTCCAAGATGATTATTTCACAGTAGTTTAGGTCTTCAGATTAACTGAAGGGAAATAGGGTGTTGTAGAACTGCTCATCAAGTCTTTGCATTCATTTTTCAAAAAGCTGAAGTTGCACAAAAAATTGACAAGAATTCTGGGTACAGTTGTCTGAGAAATAGTTCTTCTATTTGAATATTTAATGTTTCCTATCTATTTGTTTTACCTCTGCGTGAAGGTAATGTTTCTTATCTATTCCACTTAACTGAAGTTAGCAGAGAGAGATCTTCCCCTCTGACAGCTTCTTTTTTATATGACCATCCCTAAAAGTGGGGACTTCATCCCAAGTTCATTATAAGTGCCCTTATACTTTTATGGGTAAATGTCTGAACATGTTGATACACAGTTGGTTCCAGCAGAATCTAGTGCATGAGAGTAATGCTAGAACAGCAAATAACAGCAAGATGGAATATGAGGTTAAAATGTGTTAAAAGAACAACTTAGTGGTCTAAATCAGGAGATATATTAACCCCCCAGATGCGGGAATTTTGGCTAGTGTGGGTTGCATATATGTGCTCTCTTCATTGTTACTGCAAGTGAAGTCTGATATATAAAAACTGATCTGACTAGTTCCAGTAAAGTTATGCTTGATCGGAAATCCAACCATATATTTAATAGATCGGGGGTGCTGTGAGACAAATGTAATATTTCTGGCTTAGAGGAAGAGGATGCTGTCCCACCCCTCTCCAGTCTCAGTGGGACCAATGACACATCAATACTGCTCTTCAAAGCCTCACTATCAAACTTTGATAGGAATGGGTGAGTCTGGAATACCTCAAGTCTTAAAAATTTCAAAAGTTGTGGTCAGATGTCTGTAGGGTTGAGGTGGTGCAAAAAGGAAGGAAGGAGAAAAGTAAAGATGTAAGCACACAGTTTTTGTTGTCTGGACACAGCTGACAAAATACAAGCAGAAGACATTTAATCACGTTTTCACTGATTGAATTGTAGGGGTAAATTTGCAGCATTGACTCTCCTCCACACCCGCCTTCTACATAGAGAATTGAATGTAATTGGAAGGTGTGAAATTATGGTGAACTGCTGATGTTTGTTTCTTCACTCTATTTCTAATGCTTGTTTTTTTGGTCATCCTCAAACGGGTTAATTGGCGTTTCTTTTCTGCTGCCCACTGGAAGTGGACTGTCTTTGGCTTTTGTACATAGCAGTACAAAAGTGAGAAGCAAGAAATTTGGGGGTGTCTTCTAGTTTGGTTTTGAGAACAGAGGTACTTGTCAGTGCCTTTTGAAGAGTGCATCTATTTAAGTTAAAAATTTCTGGAATGTATTGATGAGAAATGCTGAATCTTTCTCCAGACAGGAATTGTATAATTGGATCTTGTTTCCAGATTTCATGAGACAGATTCGGCTGCTTTGTTTTGTGTTGGATAACTTCCAGTCTAAAGATTGAGTTTAGTTAAATGAAAATGTTGGGGGATACGGACACTAGAGAGAGAAACTACATTCTCTCCAAGATAGAGATAGCCCAAAGTACAGTGTTGATCCTGTTTCAAATGCTTTATATTTACATCTGGTTTTCAGGACATTGCGTGAGTCCTTCCAGAAGCATGTGTCAGGTGAAGTGGAATGTGGATTGCACAGCCTTTGCTTGCAATCAGTGTGTCAAGTTAGCACCAAGATTCCTGCCTGAATTTTTACATTAGTGGTAGCTACAGAAAAATACATTCTGCTTGAGATAAACTGAAAAAACTACTAAGCATGTGCTTTGGAAATCTTATGAATGATGAGAAACCTTCAGTAAAGCTAAATTGATTTATCCTTGCATTTTGGAGAACAGTAGAACATAGAAATCACATAGAAAACTGCATCTACTTTATTTGCTTTTCTATACAGTGAAGCTTGTGTTCTGGTTATGTAGTGGCGGCAGAAAAGGATTGTTAATCAGATACATGATAACTATATAGAGAGCTTTTTTCCTTCCTTGGAAGTACTTAATCTCATAGAGACTGACAAAAGGGAAGTAAGAGAATATTTAGTAAGTCTTTTTTTTAATACAGGTTTCTCATTTGTGAGGAAATTCTGTTATCCCACAGTAATTTATATGAGAGAAATTTGTCTAGCTTAAGCTGGTGATAACAGATTTAATATGATGGAATATTTCCTTGCTTCCATTTCTGATATCTTTTCACATCCAATTTGTTTGCTCTACTGTGAGGTATCATAAAGGATTATAGCAGGACAAAAACCTAGTTCCACTTATGCTTTAATTGTGGTGGTTTTTTTTTTTAAAATTTGAGATAATGTACTTGCATAAAGTATCCATTTATTTGTTTGGTGCCAGAGGCTAATTCATTGAATCTGGGGTGCATTATTGCAAAACAATGGTGTTCACCACACTTTTTTGCTCTGTTAGCTGTTTTCCAGGTTCTTTGATGGCCACTAAGAGTTTATTAATGTTAGTAAATAATTAAGAAGGGATAATTGACTTATTTTTCCGCAATATCAGAATGATGCTTTTTTTTTTTTTCTGGAGAACATTATTGTTCTGTTTTGAATGCACTGCAGAATGTGGAGCCTGCACACTCTTATGAATCATGGATAACTCATTTGTGCCAGGGATTCACTGACAGTGACCCAAACCCTGCTCTTGTTAAATGAAGAGGAATAAATAGATATGCTGTTTCATTCTACTCACTAAGAAGGGGGAAAAAGAAGCAATCTTTATTCGATCTTTTCTTCTTGTCATCATTTGTAGTATTTTCTCAGTCCCTGTAAAAGCTATTTGGTTCTGTCCTCCATGGTAAGTGATTCTTTTCTTGGTCCCTTATGAAGATGGAGATTGACACCTGTGCAATGGGTCTCTTGTCAGCAAGATTTGCTCTCTCCCTTGCTCTATTACGTCTGATATTATGACTTGCTGTGAACAGCAGCAAGGTGAAAAGTCCTCACTAATGAATTATTTCCAAGGAATGAGCAATCTGCAGGACTCCTCACCCACTCATCTCTACTTTCACCAGGAAGTCGTTGTTTCTTCACCTCAGTCAGTCTTTTGAAGAACCTTCCTGAACTCTTGTCTATTTCAGGCTTTGGAATACATTTGCTTTGGATTTTATATTTTAATGAGACTGTTCTAGTTCAGGCATTCTTCACAGTTTAGCAGTTATTCCTCATTCAAAAGCAACTCTATGATAGTAAAAATAACAATTCGTTTCCTTTCTCCTTTTCCTATTCAGTCTTCAGAATTCCTCTAAGAATTGCTTTGTAAAAGTCAGTTTTTTTGCCTTTTTCCACTACTTGTGTTGCGGTAGCATCTGGAAGCTCCTGTCAAGATCAGAACACTGTGTGCAATTCTCAGTGCAAAAACAATAAAGTGTTACTTCGTAGACTAAGAGGAGGAGAAATTGAGAGAGTTAAGCAGGAGAGAAAGATGGCAGGAGGTGATAAAACTTCTCTAACTATCAGTAGAAAAGCAGAGTAGAGCCCAACTTTGAGTTTCTACTTGAGTCTATTCCCTAGATTGCTCTGCTGCTCTGAGTGGAGAGACATGCAAGCTTTGAGCAATTCAGAAAATAAGTCTGTGTACAGCCTCTTCTCACATCTGCATAGACAAGGTGGGCAAAAAGAGGAAAAAAAGTTGGGTTTTTTTTTTTCTTTTTCTGGTTTGAAATATAGCACAAAGCTTACAGTCTTAACTCAGAATTATGCAGAAAGCGCTGTGTGAAGAGCATATTATATTAAAACTGTGTGTTCTGTACAGAGCCCTGGAAAGGTGGTATTTGTATGGGTGACTCAATCTGTTTGGTGGTGGTTCTTGAACAATTCTGGCCATCTTAGTATAGTACTTGGTGCTTATGCAGATTTCCCATCACATGTGTTGTATTTGTTCTTGAAAAAGTTAGACGTGATGATCCTTGTGAGTCCCTTCCAACTCACAATATTCTGTTATTCTTTCTTAACTGCAAAGTATAGGAGAATCTATTGACACCAATGAAGAAAGTATTTCCTACAATTCCTTCCCAAAATTCTATGGTTTTGAGATTTAATACTGGGAACAGTATCAGTCTCTTCTTCTTTGCTGTGGTGCCAAGTCTTATCCTACAACTGCTGCCTCCAGAGTTTGATCAGTGTGAAGATAACCAAGAAAAGGATTTTGCACATATGCCATCAGGTCTTTCTCTCCAGTTCTAATTCAGGCCTTTCCAGAGCCTTCTGTCTGGGCTTATCTTATTATTAAAATTCTTTATCCTTGATAGTTTCCCTTGGGGAAATATACTCAACATCTTCTAAAGAGTCATGATTGTCACACATCCAAGCCTGATCCAAAGCCCACTGAAGCCAGAGGTGAAATTTATTTTCAGTTTTAAACAGTAGTGGAACATAGTACATTTAGTTCTCATGTTTTAAATTGATGGTTCAGTTACAGCTTATGCCACAGTCCTGAGGTATCCATGACTATCACCCAGAAGCCTATGACCTATTGCATTACAGTTATTTTGTAGAAATACATTTTATAGTGAGATGGCTCAGAACTCCCATTTTCGGTTGAAAAACACTGAATTCAGTTGAAAAACATTGAACTATTTTGTGAAAAAATTTTTTCTTAAATATTTTATGACAAAACACACTGTAATCATGAACAAAGACTGATGGAAAAAGGGATAACATAGCCAAATTCTTTATTTTGAAAGGAGGTTTGAAATGCAGATATGTTGCCAGTTTGGCTTTTTGTATTGGTTGTAATTTTTGAACCTGCTTTATTTGGATTTAAACCTTAGTTGATATCTGAGGCTGAACTTTTTAGGTTCAACACCTGCACAAATAGAAGTGAATGGCATTAACCATCTGGTTTTGATTTTGTCAAGTGTATGGAAACAGAAAGATATGTGCCTGAAGAAGCAAAACACAACTCAAAAGGCTTCTGAACTTGCTGGAAAAAATTTGTAGTGACTCCAAGTGTAAAGAAGTGAAATGTAATCCTTATATCTAAGGAGTGAGAGAGGGTGGGATAAGAGCTAATTGGAAAGGAAAAGGAAGACCTTCTAGTAAAGAGTAGTTCAGGGTTTGAAATCAAGAAATGGGATGCTGAAAAATGAACCTGCCAGAGATGCAGAGTAATGAATAATCTGAAAATATATTCTCTAGGGCAAACAAAGGTACCTGATCATTTTCCCACCAAACAAAGGAAATTCAGTGGAGATTATACACATGGTAATTTACTGGTAAATACAGAAAACTAGTGATTAGACAAAGGGTAAAATGGGAAAGGGTAATAGCAAGGGTTGTTTTTGAAAGCAGAGAATTAAAATGGATTTTAAGTATTGAAGAAAAGGGATGAATAAATGAAATCTCAAGGATATGCATTTGGGGATTATGAACAAAAAGGTCTGCAGCAAGTTGCACTTTGTTTGATGGGAAAAAATAGCAGAAAGATCTATATAAGCTAGTTGACTGAGATGGTTGTGACTGCATTTGCCAGTAAGATGTGGTGATAAAGGCAGGAACATTGGTCCTAGTATGTATAAAGTGAGATGTTTGTTGTGGAGAGAAGGATACATTAATGTTACTGCAGATTACTGTTAGACTTTGTCTGCTATCAAGCATGGTATCAAGTATTTCAGTAAAAAATTAATTTTACAGGATCTGCAGATCTATCTGACTGTTCAGAGACAGAAGATTGGAAAGTGGTAGTTACATAAAAGGAATCTGAAGAATTTTGCTTGCTAAATCCTCTTAAACAGAAGCTGAGAGCATGTTTTCTAGAAATGCATTTGAATATAAAAAACATTTAAAAGGAGAGATTAAACCAAATGAAAATGAACTAGCTTTTAAGGAATTTAGATTAGAAATAGGAAACTTCTTACCATTGGAGTACTGTAATGGTAGAATAGCCATTTAATAGAAAACCTTTGAGCCCATGATAAATTATTTTTAGAGTTGATTTTTAAGCCCTTTATGAATAAATTATCTGACCTGATTACTTCTGGTATCAGAAGAGTGGATTTTATGGCATAAGATGTATCTTTCAGTCCTCTGACTTCTACAGAAATATATAAACCTGTGTATAAATGTTGAATTTGATTGGAAAGTGCATTCCTATTTGAATGAGACCACCTAAGATATTTTTTGCCAACTCATTCCACTATCTGTGACACTGTGTTGCTAGTTTTCATCTTTTTTTTAACCTGTCTGTTGAAGGGTAATGTTCAGATGTGAATCTTAGAAAAGCCAACATAAGCCTATCCTTTGGCTCACCCTCTGACAGTTTTAGCTAGAGCTGCTGTGTAATAGATGTGAATGAGGGTCTCCAAATTTCTGTAGTCTCTGGAGTGACACTGATCTCATAATTTCTGTAGTCTCTGGAGTGACACTGATCTCATAACACCCTGCAAAATGGTTGTTGCTTCCTTCATTAAGTAATCCAGGCTTTACTTAATCAGTAGGGTTAGGACCTTAAATGAGTAAACAGTAGAGGGTGAAAGGCTAATGCTGCTGCTCATAATGCATGTCATAAGTCCTTTTGAAAAAAGGCACAGAGCTGTACTGTTTGTTATTAAACTACAAATTAAGGCAGATTTTGAGGAAGAAAAAAACAATGTTCAGTGAGGCACTGGTGCTATTTTCATGGACTCTCATGTTAGTCTCCAAATTAGTCCTTGCTTCTGATTGTGTCTGAGCATTTCCACTGTCTGTGGCCCCAAATTATATCCAGCGTTGTTTTTCTTCTCGCTTTCATTTCTAGTTCTCCCTCCCTGCTATATGGGGGGACTTCTGCAAGGACCTCTCTTTTGCAGCATGCTGTTCTTATAAGGCTGTGAGGAATATTGTCCTCTTCAATTACAAGTGTAGCCTGAGCATCATGATGCAGTGAACTAGGATGAACTCTGATTAATATCTTGAGCACATTCTCTCCTGTTGCTGGCCTTGTTGACTTTCCCCTTTCACAATGCAGGAAACATACTCAGTTATTTATTGGAGTGAAAACTGTGTGTACTCAGTAATTTGCAATTTAAATGTATGCTGATGACAACATCCCTTCAAGATGATCAACATACTTCAGTCACCATGTCAGGTTTAAACTCCTGGAAGAATATGTAAGTGTTCTGAGCAGATCTTTTGTGCAATGTTCCATCAGGCAATGCTCTTCTTACCTTGGGCTAAATGAAGCCTAAAGTCATGAATTCTGTCATTGTGCACAAAGCTAAGATCCCTCAGTTCTGCTATCTCAGGTTTTACAAAAGCTGTAACTGTTTCATATTTTTGCAAGACCTGGACTGTCACTTGCAAAGAGGTTGAGTCGTGGGGTATCTTATCTTCAGCACTGCTTTTGGCTTTGCATTGGAGGGTAGTTTGGTTTTACAGGACCTATCCTCACATAGAGGGAATATCCACTTCATCCTGCTTGTTAAAGAGAATTTGCCTGAGAAATGAAGGGACTCTGCTTACTAACGGCAGAACAAATCATCAAGTAACATGCTGAACAGAAGAAACAACATCCTTCACAAGTCTTAGCAGAATTTTTTTCCTCATCTTTCATGCCCAAATTGTAGAGTGGTTAAAATTGTCTGTTTATAGGTCTGGTGGATTCCCTAGGCTGTATCAAAGCTCATTAAGTCTGATCTGAGTCCATAACAGTTTACTAAGTCTGACTATGCCAGTATCACAGGGTTCAACAAGCTAATTGCTTTTGAAAATCTTACTTGGTTTACTAGCTTATAGCAACACTACAAAGGCAATAAAATTCATTGGAGGTATGAATTAAGGAAGCAATACAAATATAAATTCAACAGACTTATTTTGATTGGTAATCATTGTAACAGTATTAGCATACTGTTTGTACAGCTTTACCTGAAAAGAGGCCAATTAGCAGCCTTATGCTGTCATTAACTTGCTGATAGTGGGGCTTTTTAGCATTTTCCTCCTTTCTCTCAAGAAATCGTATTCTCTTTTACTGTGGTCCTTAATTTCTGTGAACTCAGTGGTTTATGTGCTTGTCAAGACAGCTACTGTTTTAACAATTTAATGTACTAGGCACAAAGTAAAAATCCTCAAAATCAGTGTCTCTGACTATCCCTTTAGCTGACAGAGGCTGGAAAGGACTTGGACATAATTAAACTATACCCATGTAAAAGAAATTAGTATATGATGAGTTTAACCCAGATTTACATAAACCACTCAACAATCTGAGTTGGGTTGTGATTTATTTTTTTAGTGGGACTTTCTTCTGTTCTGTAGTGTGCCAGTAATTCTGGGTTAGTATAATATTTCCAGGCATTTTTAGAGGGACAACTTACAATGAGGATTTCTCAGAAAAACATAAAGATCTGAGAATAACATAAGTGCAGCACTTAACACTAAATTATTTATATGGGCCTTTAAACAGGTGTGATGAAACTATAGTAAGTTCATACATTGTACCTTATTTATTACAAGTGTTTATAGTGGTTTTGCTCTCTTTAGAGACTTTTCTACATTGGTGAATGCATAAGAACTCACAAAATGCAGTAGCCTGACCGAAAATGTCTAGTTCCAAGTACTTCATTTGATCTTCCTGCAGTAGTTGGATGGATGCTTAAGAAGGCATGAGATGTTTTTGGTTTTAACATTTTCTCTATAGTAGCACTGATTTGCACTCGATCATTCTGGAACGCAGATGCCAAACTGAATTTGGTTGTATGGAAATTTCAGTAAATGGCAAAGAGGGATCATTGCTGACTTCAGGTCAGGAGAAGACAATCCATAGTTATCAGTTACTAGAAAAGTAGCAATATTGAGGTGTCTGCAATAGACAAAAAAACATATTACTACTACTGTAATACATTTGCATTTTACTTGTTTACTTTGAGTAATTCTAGTTTTGTTACCAATATTTATTTATTCTGCTCACTGGCATGCTGCTTCCTGAGACTAGTGAGCGTATATTTATTACTTCTGCTGCATTTCTTTGTGGTTTAAGCCCACTCCTAAATTAAACGGAAATGCTATAATGTTTAAGGGTGGACAATGCTGGCTAAAAAAGTTCTGCCTTTCAATACGTATCAGGACAGCTGGCTGAATAGAGTGCACCTTTCCCTAACTTTTTTTTTCTTGGTGTGTTTTGGAAAACATTTCAGGGCTGTAGTTTGCATTATCTGTTACTGACAGGGGAAACTGTTCGACTTTGATAACTGTAACAACTGAGTTGTTACTGAGACAAATGGAAATGCCATTTTAATATAGCCCCTTAATTTTTTAAAAAACTAGTAACTAACTTGCTTTTATCAATGTGTTCCAAAGACTTAATTCATACTAAACTTATGTTACACTGCAGCTGATTTGCTAGTGTTCTACTGGAATAGAAATGTGTAAAATCAAGGGGAGAAAAAACCCCACACTGCCACATCAATTACAAAACCCAAATTGTCACAGGATGTATTACCTTAGGAATGATCTACAAAGCAAGTGTGTTCACTTTAAAACAAGGAATCTGATTCTCAGCTACCTTAAAGCTATTTTGTATGTTCTTTTCTAGCTCTCTAGTTAGTTCTATAAATTTTGTTAAAATCAGTGCAAATACAATGTTATGTATCCATAGGGCTTTTTTATGTGATTAATAATGTGTAAAACAATTGAGGATAAATAAGTCATCTCAGTGGCTCTTCCTATATCCTTCCACTGAGAGTTGAGTTCTGCTGTCCACTGTATTGATATGGAAACTGGCTCTGGGTATACTGCGTACCTCTGAGTAATCTGAAAAGATTAATTAGAAAAAAATTAGAGATTATTTATGTTCAAAGAGGGGGTAAATTCATTCAAGAAGTTGTTTGTTGCCAATTAATTATCTACCACTAATTAGAATAATAAATTTGAGCACAGTTGTAAAACTTGGCATTGGCTTTCACCACAGGCTTAAGTGGAAGCTCTACTAAATGTCTACTAAATACTATCACTAGGACTGGTAATAAATCTGTCATATTAGGTGAAAATGGATAAAAAGTCTGAGAAGCCTTGAAAATATAATTTGAGTAGAAGTCTTTACACTTTATAAATATGACCACAGGAATTATTCATGTGAATAGATCAGCTCAGACTCCAACATAATGTTGTAAAACATGAAACTTTTGCACTTAGTGAAACTAGGTGCTAAATTGGAGATATAACTCTTCTTCATTATAACATTTTCAATTTAAAACAGATCTGTATGTGCTGCCAGTAAAATGGTGGTAAAGAGCTTCAATCTGAAAGTTTTAAACAAATCATCTGGTTATTAACTCTTCACTTTTGTGTTCATGTAGACCAGTTTGAGATAGAGCAATCCCTTTTGATGCCAATTGATCTTGTCTATCCTAAAGATCTTAATTTTTCTGTTAAGAAACTGTTTAAAAGATAATAGAAGATAGCAAAAATAAAAAAGTGAGGAGAGAAATGCTGGTAACAGAACTCTGAATATCGCATATCTCCTTTTAGAAATTTAAAATGGGAGTTTTTTTTTAAATGTGAGTACTTCTCCAGGATGAAACTTGCCTGCAATGTGTTATGTAGTGCAAAAACATCTGTACGAAACACGGTCTGATCATCTGTTGAAGCAACATACTTTTAATATGCTGTTGGTCTCAGCCAGTAACACCAGATTTTGTCAAAATAACACAAATTTTAGAAGACTTTATTGTCAAGCACTAGAATTCAAAGTATTCAAATTGATATCTACTCAAGTTCAGTGCTCTTGAAAACTTCATCAAATGTTTTACTACCTCAATTAAAATAGAATGACTTGAAAGAAATGTTGGAGACTTTCTCTTGAATTTTAATTTTGCACTGAATTAGTTTTACAGCAGTTTTTACATTAAATGCTGCTTTTATAATGTAGTGTCTAGATAAATTGTTTTGTCAATATGCCATGATGTGCTAAATTCACAAATTCTAAGTAGTGGGGAACTACTGTCTATGTATCTGTATATCTTCCTTTCAAGAAGGAAATCCTCAAGACACAGGATCAGGCTGTGTCCCCATGTGCCAAAAGATGAGCCAGTGGGGAAGAAGACTGGCCTGGCTGAACTGAGAGCTTTTGTTGGAAATCAGGAAAACAAGATGAGTTTATCAGTTCTGGAAGAAGGGGAGGACAGCTCAGGAGAACTACAGTGATGACATGAAGTTATGCAGGGAGAAAATGAAAAGGGCTAAAGCCCAACCAGAAAATCTGGCTACTGTTGTAAAAAACAAAAGGAAGCTTCTATAAGTACACTGGTAACAAAAGGAGAGCTAAGGAGAACCTCCATCCTTTATTACATATATGGGTAGAACATGGGGAAAAAGGCTGAGGGAGCTAAAACCTTGCCTCATTCTTTAATAGTAAGATAGTAAGATCAGTTGATCTGCAGGTATGTAGCACCCTGAGCTGGAAAGCAGGGACAGGGAGAAGAATGAAGCCCCCACATTCTAAAGGGAAGTGGTCAGCAACCTGCCACACCACATAGACACACACAAGTCTATGGGTCAGATGGGATGTGCCTAAGGATACTGAGGGTCCTGGTGGAAGTGCTCACTGTCATCATTACCAGCAGGCTTGGAGATATGGAGAGGTCCCAGCTGATTGGGTTTTAACCAATGTGACACCTATCTTCCAGAAATGCCAGGTGAATTCAGGGAGTTATGGATCTGTCAGCCTGACCTCAATGCCCAGGAAAGTCATGGAGCATGTAATTTTCAGTGCCATCATGAGGCACATTCAGGGTAACTGGGGGATTAGGCATGAGTTCATGAAAGGCAGGTCTTGCTTGACCAAACTGATCTCCTTCTATGGCAAAGTGACATGTATAGTTGATGTAGGAAAGGCTTTAGATATTTGTCTGCCTGGACTTCAGTAAAGCCTTTGGCACTCTTTCCCACTGTGTTGTCCTGGAGGAACTAGCTACTTATGGCTTGGATGTTCACGGGGTTAAAAATTGACACAATATTTGGACCCGGAGAGTGGTAGTGGATGGAGTTATATCCATCTGGCAGCTGGTAATGAAGTGGTGCTCCCCAGGGCTCAATATTGAGGCCAGTCCTGCTTAAGATCTTTATCAATGTCCTGGGCAATGGGATTAAGTCCGTTTGCTGACCACATCAATTTAGGAAGGAGTGCTTAACCTGCTGGAAGGCAGGAAGGCTGTACTGAGGGATTTGTACAGGCTGGATCCATGGGCTGAGACTGCTTACATGAGGTCAACAGGGTGAAGTGCTGGGTCCTTCTCCTGAGCCACAACAACCCTGTGCAACACTGCAATAGGCTTGGAGCAGAGTGGTTGGAAAGTGGCCCAGCAAAAGAGGACGTGGGGGTTGCTGGTTGACTGCTGGCTGAACAGAAGCCAACAGTGTGACCAACTGGCCAAGCAGGCCAATGGCATCCTGGCTTGGATCAGCAACAGTGTGGTCAGCAGGACCAGAGAAGTGATTGTCTTTCTGTATGAGGCATTGGTGAGGCTGAGCCTTGAGTACTGTGTTCAGTTCTTGGTCTCTCACTGCAAGAAAGACATTAAAGTGCTGGAGTGAGTCCAGAGAAAGACAACAGAGCTGGTCGAGAGCCTGGAGCACAAGTCCTTTGATGAGCAGCTGAGGGAACTGGGGGTGTTTAGGGTGGAGAAAAGGAGGCTCAGGGGAGACCTTCTCAGTCTCTAAAACTACCTGAAAGGAGGTTGTAGACAGGTGGGGGGCAGGCTCTTCTCCCAAATAACCAGTGACAGAACAAGAGGAAAGGGCCTCAAGTGGCCCCAGGGGAGATTAAGCTTGATAATTAGGGAAAATGTCAGGGTCTCTGCCAGTTAATCAGACACTGTTGCTCAGGTAAACAGAAATGTGGAAAAATCACATCAGTAAGGTCTCTTATACTTGAATCAATCTTGCTTAATGCCCTGAAAAATAGTTATAATGGGACAACACAATACTGTAAAATGTTAGAAGAAATTATATGCTAATGAACATAAAGTAGTACATGTGAGAAGGGAAAGGGAACTGAAGAACAATGTCATCATATGTATAGAGTAGCAAACTGTACTTTACGTATTATCACTCATAGGAAAGATTCTGAAATCAAAATAAGTAGATTTTTGGTAAGGTAAAAAGGTAAAAATCAATTTTCCCTCTAGAAGACTTTAGTGAAAGAGAAATTTCATTTAAGAATTGTTGGAAAATAGGAGCAGTGGAGAAATTGTTTCAAACGTATAAATCAATTTATCTCAGTATTGTATATTTTGTCCTGTTCTTGCCATCACATCTCATGATATGGGGAAAGTGGAAATGGCTTTTTGAAAAGGTGGGGAGAGTGAATGAATGATCAGAGGTGTGGAATAGTGTCTATATGGTGACAGACTAGATAGACTCTGCCTTGGAAATAAAATAACATAGAGAAGATAAGGTGGAGCAAATTAAATAATAAATTGCATAAAGAGGGTGAATGCAGAACTGTTATTTCAGTATATCTTAAAATAAAAGAACTAAAGACTTGGTGTTTATATCTCCAAGCAAGTTTAAAACAAACAGTAAGAAATGCTTTTTCATATAAAAAATAATCAAACAATGTGAGACACTGCCACTAGATGTTAAAAAGGCCAGAAGTTTAACTGAGTTCAAAAAGGGATTAATGGCTACTTTTGTTTCAGGAATTGTAAAAACATCCTGCTGAGACACAACTTCTGGCTGAGGAAGTTCCTAAACCACTAATTGCCAGAAGATGGGAAGGAGGGTTTGCTCAGCTCTAGCCACAGTTCTTATAATCTTTCCTTATATGTCTCCTAATGGGCATGTTGGTACCAGGATAATGGGCTAGACATATTGTTTTGTTTTATTTTTTTTGTCTGACCCATTACTGTTCTTTTTATTTTGTAGGCGTAGTTGTTGGCAGGTTTTTTTGTTTGTTTTTTCAGTAATGGGGAGACAAAATGGAAATTTTCAACTTGATTTTTTTTTTATTTCAGTAAATGCTGTCTGGAATATGATTCTTAATAGCTAATTAGGAATGATCACACTTTTTACTTTCCTTATAAAAAAATTGGTCTACGGATTCATCTGCCGCATGCTTAGGAAGTTTTTTCTGTAAATACGGAGAGATGCGGATGAAGGTGAATCCTTTATGTATTTCATTTGAAAGGTAATTGATGTATGTCTTTAAAGAATAATGTGTCAGGAAACCTGACATAGTAAGCAGAGGGAGTTTTCTGTGGTCCTTCTGTGCAAGGAGGTGAAAGGTGTGATTTTTGTAAGTCATCAGTTAAGGAATACTAACTTTTTCAGTGAAAAAATATTCTAAATTCTACAGTTGTACTTCTGACAATTAGTATGAACAGCACCAAAGAAGGAAAGTTTCTTTAACATTTGTACTTTTTTTAAATGCAACTCTATAATATTTTTCTCCTTGGAGTGAAGACTGGCTTTTGGGACTAAAGGAAATATGAATGATTTTTTTGTTGCTGTTTTTTTTCCCCCTCACTAACCTGCTACTCTAGTTTTTTCCATGTGAATTTACAATGTAGAAGTTTATTTCTACTTACTAAACAGAGATTTAATCAATTATCACAGTGCACTTTAGAAATGAAAGATACATTACTCTCTGTCAAATGAGTTTATCTTGTTCTGCATGCAAACTATGCACAACATTATAAATCATGGGCTTAAACTTCTAAAGTTGTTGGTTTTGTTTATTAGGAAATCTTGCCTCAGATCCAAAAAGGCAATAAGGAAGCAAGATGAAAGTGGGCCTCAATTGATCATGAAATGCAACTACAAAATATTCAAAGCCGAGTGAAATAAAGACCTTAAATAGCAGTAGCCTGCAAAGTATAAAATGAAAAGTAGATTCATCATATATGGTGAAAAGAGGGGTTGGATCAATGAAACTGATCTATTGTATCTTGCTTGCTGTCAATTGATACGAAATGATACTTGAGGTGAGCCTCCTTTTCATATGTAGGAAAATATACTTTGTCTATGGAGGTGATCTGGTAGGAGATTTCTTGAATTGAACTGGTGTTCAGGGTATAAATGAAAGCACAAAAGTGAAAAAACCTTCCACCTGGTCACCCTTAGCCTAGCTATTGTAATTGCAGATTTTTAACAGTATGTCTTATATAACATTACTGCTGTGTTGCTGAGTTGTAATAAATCCATATCTGAGTTACAAGAATGGGGACCATAATAAAAACTTCCCTTTTGTCCTTTCTCGTATAGCATCATATAAAGCTGCAGCATGTAGCCAGGAGGTAGACAGCAATCCAATGCACTGTCAGATTAACTGTAGGATACCAACAGAAATTTGGAAAAAAAAAACCCACCCCACCTCATTTTCTCTTGCTTTTGCTTAATCTAATCTGTTCTTTGCATTTCACCTTCAACTCTTTAGAAACCCTTAGTATGGTTGGGGTGAGGATTAAGGTATTTTTATTAGGATCGGGACACTTTCTTATAAGTGGAAAAAGGTATACTTATCAAGGGCTTTGTTCAGCCTTATAGTTCATATCACATTTGTTGTAGTGCAAAAATGTGGTTTGGAAGTCAGATGGGCAAATTGTACAGAGAAAGGAGAAATAAGGGGGAAGATAAAGGTCTGGTCAGGAAGTAGAATCCAGCTGAGGTTTAAGGGGTTATGATATGGCAGAAATAGATATTGCTGACAGTATCCTTTACTTATCCTGGTTTGGCTGTGCAAGCTTGGGTGGAAGGGCTTTGGAGAGATGCTGCAAGGTAAAACTTTCTCTTAAATAATTAAAAGGAAACACGTCTGGAAAAACACAACAGTCCAATAAACAATAAACAAACACACTCATAATTTTGCTCCTTCTTAAAATTAAACTCTTGTATATTAAGAAACGTTTTTCCCTAACAAATGTAATCTAAACTTCTGTTTATGTATGTCTGATATCTATGGATTTTTCAGACATAATTTTATATCAGAGAATGCGGTGTAAAGGTGACTAGAAAACCAGAACCTGTGTTTGGAATAAAAAGCTAAGAATGTCGGTATGTTGCTACAAGCCAATTGTTCAGTTATTTACCTTTTGTCAATCAGTTGCAACCTAGTAATGGATGCAGCTGTATGGGTTGCTCGTGGTTATTCTAAGGTTGTTTCGCTTTACCCCATTCTTTTCTGTTTTTCTCTGCCTTCTAGCATGCACTTAATCCAGGTGGACTCTGTTCAGCGCTGGATGGAAGATCTGAAGTTGATGACAGACTGTGAATGTATGTGTATTCTCCAGTCCAAGCCCATCAGCACTGAGAAAGATGAACAAAATGAACTTATGCTCTCCTCACAATATAGTACTTGTGATAACTTGCAGCTTCTGTTAAAGAGAGCTTGGATCATAAGCACAGAATTGACCAGGATTGCTCAAAAGCTGGAGAAGAACAGATGGCAGAGAGTCCACAGCATGACAGTAAGAATCAACTGTCATGTGCGTTCAATGATCAATGAATACAATATGTTCACCAGGAATTCTTCAGAAGAAATGCACAAGGTACAAGGATGATGTCATGTTTCTCTTTTTTTTTATTGTCAGTATTTTATTTTCATAATTAAACCTTCCTTTAAACACTCTGTAAGAAATCATTTTATACTGATACTGGTCCCTTGTTTAAGACTTTCTAATCCCTTTCCAGTCATGAATGTGTTCTTGAATTATTTGGATCCTATTTTATAGGCTTGATTCTGACTTAATAATGACTAATTCTGTTGAAAAATGTTTTGCTTTTGAAGACAATAGGACTAAAATATTTTGACACCCCATCTTATGAGTTCCTTTGTGTTTGCAATGTAGAAAACATTATTTTTTGTTAACTTCAGTTTTATCTGAAGATAAAGGATGTTCATATGAAATGTTGTGTTTCTGGAGGTTTTTCAATTAACAAAACCATTATTTTTTAAAAGAAATTGTGTGTATGCATATTGCTTTAAAAACAGTTTTTCTCTCTCTGCAGTTTGAAAAACTTTTAATAGACAAGTGTTCAGAATTTACAGCATTCACAGAAAGGTAAATTAAATTTTGTATGTGAAATATTAATTTTTCTGTTTTATTATGTAGTAGAATTTCTAATGAGAAGCACAAATCCACTTACACCCTGAATTGTTTGAAATAGGCCCTTGTAGCTCTGCAAGACTTTCCAAATGTTAGTCTCTGGTGGTTGAAGTGAGTTGCTTTTATCTAAACTGCATTCTAATGAAAAATGGGATCTGCTGCTGTACAAAAAGCCTTGCATAGATGCAAAGCTTCGTAAAAACAGATTTTTCAGGATTTACAGGCATCTAGGGAGAAGGTCTGGCTCTAACTATTGATATCAGTGTCCAAGTGCCCTTTTAGTCTTGTGAAGCCAAGATTTCAGTTGGTGTGAAAACTTAGGTTGTGAGACTGTCATCCTACTTGTTCCTGTATAGACATATCCATGTTTTTATTAGTAAATCAAACCTAAATAAATACACATTCCTTTAAATTGTAGTTGTAAGTTTACTCATGTCCCTGCACTCTGGAATGCTGAGACTAGAAAATAAGAAGCTCTATGATTTTTCTCATAATATTTCCACTTTCTAACATAAGTTTCCTGTTCCCTCCAGCGCAGTTCAATCACTCTTTTTTGATTTACTTTAAACACTGTGCAAGTAATTTTGCTTCAGGGGATCATCAGGTAAAAAGACATCATCTAATTATCGGGAAGTAACACTTTTTGGAGCACTATGGCTTTTTGCAAAACCCACACAGCTCAGACTTTACTTTTGTGTTCTACTATGAAACACACTGATTTAATGAGAGTTCTGATCTCAAAGTGTGTACCCTAAATCAGCTGCCTCGCCTTGTCTTTCTGACAAAAATTTGATCTAGGTTGATGACAGAAAGGTTAAGCTGGAAAGGTGACCTATATGTGGGTGCAGAAACTGATCAAACTGTATCTTCCATTACAGTGTCCTGCCTTGCTGGAATATGTTTTTGCAATTGAAATTAATGCATTTCTGTGAGGAAGTGTTAGTTGGTTCATTAGAATTGTATAAAACTTTCCATCTTTATCTCATTTCTTCAATTATAGCCAAACATCACTGGTTACAGGATACCTATACTAACTCTGTAAAGCTGCTTTATGTAATCTTTCTGCACAGAAGGACAAATTTTACTTTTGAGTATGCTGTTTAATTCATCTCTACACACATTCATCTACGGATCCTTATCCTGCTATCATTAAAGTATGGCTAAAAAAGGTAAAGAGATGAATATTTTTGAAAGCCCTTCTCTGACTGTGAAAGATGGATGGATATGCAATACTGCAGTTGAAATGCAAGTATCCAAGAATAACTGGAACTAGCAACACAAGTGGAAAAAAAGCAGAGTTACACTGTATAAACACACAGCATCTGCAGCAAAGTTTGGCCCGTAGTCTGGGAAGTGAACTGTGATCCCAAAATTATTCAGTCATGTCCACTATTGTTCTTTCATGGTACACTTACTATGTGTAGACAAAGCTTTGATTAGTCTGGAATTATGCTAATGGCATAAAGACAATGTCCTTGTGAGCAGCTGAATTCCCATTAGATCCCTGTTAATAACACAGGCCTCACCTCTGACAATCAGGTCCATTGCATCTTTTTCCCTTCACCTCTTTCTTTTTCTTTTCAGGTGCGTACAGACTGAAGATGAACAGATACTGAAGTCAATGAAATCTTGTATTAATGAAACACTCACTACCATTGCCCAGTATTTTGGCCAGTTGATAGAGTTGGTTTTAACACATGAGGCACAGGTCAGTTTATAGTAAAAAAAAAAAAAAAAAAAAAGTTTCCAAAACTGTTGAATCTTGAGGGAGGCCAGGCCATCCACTGAGGATTCAAGGCCAAGTTGGATGGGACTCTGAGCAATCTGATCTAGTGAAAGGAGTCCCACTCATGGCATGGGTTAGAACTGGATGATCTTTAAAGCCCCTTTCAACTCAAGACACTCCATGATTAAGAGGAGGATTACAATTACAACTCTCAATTTTCAACAAACTTATGATCAGTAATTCAAATATTTTGCAATGAGATTGGGGTCTTTGTATTCTCAAATTCTCCAATGCACTCAAATCTCAAAGGAAATGATCTTGTTACTTACTTTTCCTGATGTCTCTCCTTTCTCACAAGCTGTCTATTTTCTGGACAACGTCTTGTCAATAAGACCTTTGGAAACTCTTTCTCTTCCTTTCATACAGACACTGCTTTCCTTTAGAAACCTTAAAAAAATCTCCTGCTCTTAATTCTCATTAAAAACTGAACTTCTACAAACATATATATGTATCAAGTATATTATTGCAGCACACATTTTGAACAGTGCATGTTTTAGACTTTAGGAAGCAGTGATAAAATATAGTGTTGTGTGCAGGTTATACATTGTCCAGAGAAGCTGTAGACTCCTTCCCTGGAGATATTCAAGAGCTGCCTGAACACAATTCTGAGTAACGTGCTCTAGGAAATCCTAGTTGAGTGGGGAGGTTGGGCTTGATGACTTTGAATGGTCCCTTCTAACCTTACCCATACTGTGATTCTCATTCTGTGAAATATACTGACCAATTAGTCTGACACTGTAAATGCATTGATTTTTTTTTTCCTTTTCTCCCCCACTAGACCATTCTTGAAAAAGTAGCAACCTGCAAGTCTGACCAATCTGTCTTGACTTACTGTTTTCTTTATTGAGAACTCAGTAGAAATACCTTTGCACCCTCTAGTCTTCACATACACTCAATTAATTTGTCTATATCTCAGAGGAGATGTTAAGCTGAAATTTTTTGTTCTCCCTGCATAGAAAGAGGAAAGGAGAGGCTTAGTGAAGATGAAATAGTTAATTAGTATTTATTCCACTGCTAAAAACAAAATTAGTGCATGACATTGGTTAAATTCTAGCATACCTTGATGCATTAAGATAGCAAAAAAGTTGTGGTTCTTTCAGAAACATTTATTCTAGTTTTGAAAGATGATTACTAGGTGGCAAGAATCTCCGAAATACATTTGCAGAATAGCAGTCAAATTAACAAACTACTTGCTTTGGTTAAGAATTATGAAGACTACTTGAAACACTTCATATGAGCTAAAACATGTAAATGACTTTGCATATTGAAAATTCAGTGAGTATGTTGTCATTGTTTCAATGCTTATTCTTTTCAATCTGAAGAGCAGTTCTTCACTGGTGATATTTCTGCCTTTGGGCATCTCAACATCTACTGATACACCTGAAATCCTAGTCCCTCTTTCTTTTAAGGGAGAGGAATTATTGACTCGATACAGTCTCATTTGTATTTGTGGGGCCGAAGAACTTGGGTTAGAACTCATTAATAAAAATAATTTTAAGAACAGCTTTCTGAAACACTTGGCCAGCCTGTGTGCCCACTTCTGCTATAAGAACACATTGTCTGTGGGTGGTGTGTTGCTCTGAATCAGACTAAGTGACCATGTGAGAGGTCAGAAATTACAGCTTGAATTGTGTAAAGAGTTTTCTAATCAGTATACCAGTATTTTATTCAGGATAGGTTCATATCAAAATGTGAAGTGTTAAGCTATGTCTTTTATGGAACATTTTTCTAAAGCTAAGGGGGAAAGCACAGAGCCTCTTCAAGGGAAGGTAATTGAATTTTGTATAAATAACAGTGTAAAATGTGGCATACTTCCTTGTGCTTCTTTCAAAGTTGGATTAAAATAAAAAACTTTTACTGCCTTTCTCTTAGCAAATATAATTAATTCTTCCTCTAATGATTGTGTCCTTTCAGAAAGAATAAAATGAAATAAACTTTGTATTCTTCTACCATGCTTCTCTATGAAGCTGCAATGACATAAGCGCAAAAGCAAGATAATTACTTACAAAGATAAAAATAATCTATTTTGTACATTGTAAAAAAACCCCTATATTTCTTTATGAGAATTCCCTTTATTGATCAATGACTGTGTAGTCTGAAAATAATGATGAATCCAGAATCTTAAGGAGTAGTGTAAGAAAAGGTGTAGCAATATTCCTTATAAATAAGGTGGAAATCTTGTATCCCTTTGTGATACAGCTTCTACACTAAGCTAAATGACTTGCTTCGTGAAAATTCTGGTTCAATTCCAGGCCAAGCCCAATAATAGTTTACTAAATAGCTGAAGAGTACTTAACTGAATGTTCTTGCACATGAACCCATTGTCTTGCCCTGTAAATATTTTTTTTTAATATCACTATTCTTGGTTACATCTGTTCAAATGCAATGGTAAGTGTGTTACAGTGTTATGAATGTGACTCTTGTAAGTTGTCCCTCTCTGACTGAGAAGCAAGACAATTAAATGAACCAGACTCTATACTCCATCTTGTCTTTAAATGTAGAATAATAGAACAGAATCACTGAGATTCAAAAAGACCTCCCACATCTGTGACCTAAGACAAATGCCTTTAGTTGGAAATAAATTATGTTTATTGTGTTATGTCACACAGAACCTGCTGAGACAAATAGAACTGTCAGACAGCGTGTATGTGACTGAGTCGGCGATCAGCAGTTTATTCAGCCTTACCCAGGAAGGTGCTCATCTCTGCCGTATCATAGCTAAGGTAAGGGGATATATGGAGTAATCCAAAGGAAACTGGTCACACAGAGTAAGTTATTTTACTCAACACAGTAGTAGTTGCAAATTTTGAAATGTACAGTGCAAGATGAAATTATGTATTTCAGAAGACTAATAATCTAGGTTAAAGAACAGCAAGGTTTACTCTGAGAATGTGTTTTTTTTTCTTCTGTGGCTGCTTTTGCAAGCCTTACTTTGCAGTTTACTGTCACAAGTATCCCACTAGATTTTTTTTTTTTACAGTACTATAGCATCCCGGATTTTTAATATAATAAAGCTCAATACCTGTTCTAACAGCTTGAGTAGGATGGCAAGCTCCAAGAGTTTTCTGAGCCTTGCTTCAACTACTGTTACCTTTGTGCCACCTGAGGTATTACTGCTCCCTTCCTCATTTTGGGAACTTTTTTAATGTCTCTCCTGATAGTACCTTCTAAGTACCAGCCGTGTAAGTGCAGAGAAACTTTACAATTGGCCATGCGTCTGGCTGACTATGCAGAGAAACAGCAAGGCCTCTTTAGCTGTCTGTACAGAGGAGGTTAGAGCTGTAATTAAAGATGCAAATTTAGAAATACTTTTCATTATTATCCTTTTACAAAAGAATATAATTTGAGTTACTTCTGTCAGTGTGTGTTCTTGTTTATTGAATAGTTAGTACTACCTTTGTGGTATAACTGAATAATTCCGTTGAAATCGGCAATACTGCAAATCCATGAAGATTTTGCACCTTTGAGGGTGCTTGGATGTTGAAAAAGTGGTGAAGGTGGGACACTGTGTGACGCTGAGGATGGGATAATCACAACCACTGGGTATGCAGAAAAAAAGAAAACTTCTCTCCCTAAGCTTCTGCTTGTGGAGTGATGTGCCCATTCCCTGTCCTACTCAGAGATGAGGTTGAACATCAGCATCTAATTAATTTGACGTCTGATGTGCCTTTGGATGGGCATTTACACTACAAAAGGTGCTACGCTGTTCTGAAGGCTGAGAACGAGGTAGATTCGGAAACAGAGGATTCTGGCAACAGCCTGAGAGGTTTAATTTTTTCTAAATTGGTATTTGAGCTCCACTCAGTGGCATCCGAAAACAATGTTAAAATATTGAGTACTGAAGAACTGCAGAACTAACAAACTAAGGACAACTGATCTTGTGTTTTCACATCATTTTTTGTATAATTTTGTGATTTCCATAACAGTTTACTTTAGCAGAAATGAAGTCTGACCTTCCATAAATTGCTAAACTAACATATTGCTAAAACCTGGATGTGTCACGGGTTTATAGCTGAGGAAATGCACCTCTTCATGCAAAGAACCCTAAATTTTGGTTGCCAAATCAGTGGTGATTGCAGCATCTGTCCTGTGTGTCTGTCTCCTCTGTGCACTGTGAATTACATTTGTCCTGGCACACCATCATCCTTCACACTCTGTATCATCTCAATTATGACTCCTCTATCATTGATGCAGGTACCAAACCAGAATTTAAAATTCAGCCCATTGAATAATTAGCTGTAACAGTAAAAATACAAGGTGACTTGAAGATAACCCCAAACGAAACAACAACTAAAAAAAAAAAAAGAAAAAAGAAAAAATCACTCACTATAATGGTGAGAAAGGGTTAAAGTTATGCAAAGATCTCAAAACATTCCACAGGTACCATATTTACTATGAGAGCTGTCATACTGTCCTTGGTAAAAACTAGTCAGAGAGGTAGAATATTTGTTTACTGTGAAAGCAAAACTCAACAAATTTGTTCATATAACTGTGGAGTTTTACTCTCCATGACAAAGTGTGATCTTGTGGAACACTGTTGTTAAGATTTATTTCCTGTCCTAAGCTAGAAGTTACAACTCTAAAGCACACCAATATCTTGGATGCGTAAAAAAAAAAAAGAACCATGACAATATTGTAAAACTACACTATTACAGAAACTGATTTCTCAGTTTGCATTTTGGTAACAGTCTCAGTCTTGTCCCTCCTTCTCCTTCATCCCCTGCCAGTATTTTACAGAAATTAAAAAAGGCTTTGAAATGCTCTGCTCTATTCTGAAACATCACCTATAATTTTATTCCACCTAGAGGCATTCTTTAACGCTTTTTTTTTTTAGCATGTAACTTTGTAATCTGCTGTGAAAGAGTCATGCTGCTGACTCACTCTGGCAGCCAGCTAGTAGTTCTCACTAGCTGTCAGAGATATAAAGCCTGAGGTCTCTAACTTAAGTAGTTCCAAGGACAAGATAAAATTAGCATTATGTGGATCAAAAGGGTTATAAACTAGATTTGGCTTTGTAACAACCAGAAAGAAGAATTGGTAAAAATCTGTTCCAGAGTTACAATAAATGCTGGGACACAGAATCATAAAGAAAAAAGTCTATTCAAAAAAATGCATTTTACCAAAAATACATTCCAATATCACCTGTAATGAACTGGGTGCTGCTGTAATAGTCTCATAAAAGAGAAAGAAGCAAAAATGAAGATAGTCATACATGCCTATCACCCACTTTGAAGAATGTTTGACTATTTGAGTTCCTTATGGCTTCACAGCAGATTACTTGCTCTGAGAAGATTCTAATGCATCTTACCTTACTGTTTTATGCCAGTTCCTTTACTAGCAAGCATTTACTATGAAGATCTCTTTGGAGATCATCTATGAAGGCAATTATAAATGTTGTCAAAGGCTCGATGAGAATTTACTGTTTTGAGTAATTTCAGGCTGAAACTGCAAAATATTTCACTTTACAGTTAGCTGCCTTTTCCTTCCCCTCTTTATTCACTCAATTCACTAGGCACAGTGGGCTTTTCATATGCGTCACCTCTCTCACATACTTTGGTGATTGTATTGTGGGTGATTTTGTTATCTACACCCAGCACTTCTGAGCAGCATCCTAAGGATGTCTCCACAGATCGAATTCCTATTAATTCCATATAAGAAAGAAGTAGGTCATCGGTTGATAAAGCAAGTTCCCCTTTCTTCCCCTCTGCTAAATGAAACTTGACTTACAGCAAGAACAGCATTTTGTGTATTAGCTGGTCAAAAACTGGAAATTGCAAAAAGTCTGCAAAGGATGAATAAAAGCATACTTTATACATATTGGGAGCTTTTTAAAAAGTGCAAGTTAATCTCCAAAGCAAGCAAAATGTCATATTTCTTTGTCTGAATGGTATTGTTTGCCTACTGGGCTAATTCATGTGTATCCTTGTCAGATAGAATAGTTTGGCATCATTGCAAAAAGTACTGGGGAGGAAGCTTAAAAAAAGGGAATAAATTCTGAGACATGCTCTCATCCCAGTGAGAGGACTGTTTTTGACGAGCCATGGAATCAAAGTCAGTATTTCTACTTATCCTATAATTCACTTACAGATCTCTAGGTTCCTCACAATCAATATTTTACAACTTGGTCATGGCACACAAAGCACAAAATTATCTTCTCCTGATAAATGCAGTGATAAATCACTTCCTGTCCATCAGTGGCAAAAGCAGGGCACCCATTTGTCATACAGAAGGCTTGAAGCAAATGTGCCAACATCTCCTGAATTGTGCTAGTGTTGTCCACAAACTTCTACTTATTATGACTGAAGCAAAGAATCAGATCATCTCTGATTCCATTGAGATGTGGGAAATTTCAAATCATTAATGAAATAAGAAAAAAACCAAAACCATCAAGAAAGTTACCTTTGGCTTGGGGGTGACACTGTAACAGCTTTTTTTCCTTTATTTTTGATAGATAATTTAGTTACTGCTTAGGTGAACTACCAGTACCTTTTTGTGGAAGTAAAAGTATGACTGAAACTTTTCAGTTCATGTACTGCCTCTTTTTTAATTTAAAGGCTCAGAAATATCTTTCTGCAATAGGCTATATATAGCAGTGCTGGATATAAAATAACTCATACAGATACATGAGCACTTCTTACAATTCTAGAAATAAGTTTTACTTTTAAGGAACTTCATTAAGCCTACTGTTTTCAGTAATGTCACAGAAATTCCACATACGTATACAAAGACATGGCGTAAAACTTCCATATGGAAAATATGTTGAAGTGTTATTGTTGTGTAATTTGATATAAATTGGTATAATTTTTTTGTTAGACTGTTAGAAGAGGGCTTTGCTTGATCTATTATTCTCTGTTGTATTCAAGCAGAACTGGTATAAAAATATAGAATTCTGAAAATGAATAAAGTTTGAATTGTAGCTTGGAGCTTTTAAATCGGTAAAACTTGTTGAGCTTTCAAATAACACAAATGGGTGAGGAACACAAAAAGATTATTTCTATTAATCTAATTTTTTTTTAAAATAAGGGATACAGAAACAGGTTTAAAAAGTAGTTTGTGTTTTACAGCACTTGGACCATGATTTCAATTATTTTTAATTTACTGCTGAAATCTGAATACTTTAGTCTGAGATCTTTTGTCTGTCATCAATATTTTAAATGCTTTCCTCTTCATCACATGTCTACTCTTGCATACTAGAAGGCATCTGTAGTGTACTTGATAGCATAACATTTTGAAATGAAAAATAACTTAAAAAATGCCCACCATATGAAGTGCATACATTGTTGATTATTATGTATATTTTTCCCATTGCTACATGAACTTTGCTAACATTAGCTGTATTGGAAACTATTAAGGATAGCTATTCTAAAATACACTGAAGTCTTTGTCGTGATTGTCGTATTTAAAGAAAAACATTTAGGAATGCAAATTTTATTTATTAGAGGATGAAGATAGGGATTGCAACTGTATAAAGTCTGACACCTATTCCTGACTTATTTTCAGTAGCTCTTCAACCATATGACTTTCTGTTCATCTTTTTAGTGTTAAGTAAATATTGCATGAAGCTCAGAAATGTGAGGAATAGGAAATATATGCTAACAAAAATCTGTTTTATACTAATAGAGTATGGCTGAACTATCACTTTAATGCCACTCTAATTGCCACCTATTGATAATTCTTTGTAATTTTCACACGGATGTCAAGTTTAATTTAAATAAAGCTTGTAATTGGTAAAAGTCAATCACTTAAACACACCTCCTACTGAGGTTATATTACTTTTTCATCACTCAGTGTACAAGCATTAATCAACTTGAGTTCTCTGTGTGAGTTTAACATCACTTAGTTGGTGTTGTTATGATAAGCTAATTTGGGTAAATTACTAAAGGAATCTGCCTGCCATCCCAGTCTTGGTTAAATACTAGGGAAGCATTCTGTGCTTCTTTCCTAATTTTAGTTTTTCCCCTACAGGAGGGAGGTGTAGTCACTCTCTTTAAGATCTGTCGCCAGGATTGTTTCAGAGGTCTTTATCCCCAGACACTGAGAACATTGGCATCAATTTGCTGCGTAGAGGAAGGGATGCACCAGCTGGAAAAGGTACGTACTTCAATATTCTTGACTGACTGCCATAAAACTGAGAAGTCCTGTCTCTTCTAGGAACTGATAATATGGTGGTGTTTGGTGATTATGGTGCTCCATGCTATGCTCATCTTTTCCATGCCAAACACATCTTTGGTCTTTACAAAATGAGTCCCAGTAGAAGCATTATCCCATTATCCTTGCATGAATAAGCTTTCTAAGTGGGGATAATTTTTGTAAACCAGATAAACATGTTAGTGACCATGTGAAAAAAAAGGGCAAAAACTGTAGAAATTGTAATTTCTGAACTCTCTGGAGTGTTTGTTGAGAAACTCCATTATTTCAAATAATCCTTAAAAGTCAGAAGGATTTTACCTCTTTAAATCCTTTTCTGATGCTCTGGTAGGGCAGCTACTTGTGGTACTCTAGCAACTTGTGAGAGTTATAATTGCACACAAAGAAGTGGGACAGACACCATTGTTAGCCAATTGAAAAACTGTGTCTACTAATCAGCAGCAGGTCTCATCAAAGCCAGGTTTAATTGGGATGGCCAACATCAAAACATTATCCAGATAAAATTATAACAACTGCTTAGGCTCTATTGCTTTCTCACTCTCACTACATACTGCTATGTTTTGGAAAATGAACACTTCTGGTCACTAAATCATGACCTCATCCTTTGTATTTCATAAAACAGTCATCTTCCACAGCTGAATAATGGCCTCTTCAAGTTAATGATAAATGATTTCACTGCCACTTTACATTGACATATCTTGTAATTTACTGCCCTGAATTCAAGCAAACTGTGACAGAACATCTGAAGCAAAAATCAAGTCTCTGAGCTTACAGTAAATGAAGATGACTTAAATTTTTTTGACATAATGCTGGTTCAGACTGACACCAGAATCAGTCTAAAAGGATCTTTCATTATGTCCACTGTAATAGGGGAATTAATAGAGTTAGAAATGAAAAAGATTGATTTAACTCACCTGGTCCAATTCCTGGCAGTGTCAACATTCGTTTAATGTGGCTCATACCAAAGCTGATGAAACAGGAGTCCTAGAAAAAGTGAATACCTCTCAAGACCATATTTCTTTGATCTACTTTAATGTTGGTCACAAATTAAATTTCTCACAGGAAACTTTACCACAATCAGAATTGGAGTAGGGTTTAAAGGATTTTAAACTGAAATCCCTACCTTCAAGGACCATCAATTCTTAAATCACATCTTGGCAAAACTTGTCTGCAACATGAGGGGCTGGACACTGATCCTGCTCACCTGACTGAACAGAAAGGGTTATGAGAGGAATATTTGGTTTTTGTGTCTTCAACTTCTTTGCTTAAAATTGTGTTGCTGAAGATCTGTATGTTATGTGGGTCCAGTACATTCCTGCATTCCTGGTGGGCGAGAAGGTGCAATTTCATGTCAACAGAAACAAAGACGTTTTCCCTGCAAGGAGGTTAATGTGCCTCCAAGTGCTAAAGGAGGTTAAACAGCACAGGCCATGTCAGCTGTATGTCATCTGTGAATAGCCTATCAGGTGGTGACTAGCCAGGTTGGCCAGCTCAGAGAGTTAAGGAATGATACTAAGCAAGAAAGTTGTATTTGTATTCTCTTTCACCCTTCTTGTGCATCTGTTTGGAAGCAACAAGGTATTCTGACACAGGGAATCAATGGCAAGGGCATGGCTCAGATGACCAGTATTTTGTTGGGAACAGTGACCCAGTTTTTTGTATTGTCTTCTTTAAAGAAGAGCGATTTATTTCTTCAAAAATTTGAAGTATTCTTCCAAAGAACAAAAAGGAGGTCTAGCAGTATTATCAATCCTATCATTACAAAAGTTACCATAGGACTCCTTATCTGTCAGAAAGAGTGGCTTCTATTATCCAACTAAGTACTGGGTGCTGGTGAAGCATTTAATTTGCTCTAATGTGAATATCATTATGCCACCTAGTGCATTAAAACATCAATGCAATTTGAACTTGATTTTTAATGACAGACACTCAATTAAAAAGAGGCTTCTCCTCCAAACCATTTAGATTAGGCAAATCAAGATTAAAAAAAACAAAACAAAACAAAGAAAAACAAAACAAAAAAAAACAACGAAAAACAACCCCAAAACCTGCACAAATCCTCCCACTTCTATTTTTCAATTAGACTTCACAACCATTAAAGTGTTTAAAAGACTATTTAAAAGAAAGCAACAAGAGCTATAACTTCTAATGAAATATTTATCTGAGAGGTGAACTAAAAGAAGGTGGTATACTTTCTGCAGTAATTGCAGTGCTTAGATACTAAAGATATCAGGAATATTGTTTATTTATCAAGTCCTCTTTGATATTGCCAATTCAGTGGCAGGGATGTGTGTAAATGTAGGTGGTTATTTAGAAAGTGAGTAAGGAAGTCTGTAATTCACAGGAGGCAATCCAGGTAGAGACTATCTTAACTTTTTAACAAATCTTTAAGATACCTATTTGGCTTTCTTTATATTTATATTTCTTGATACTTAGTGCAAGTTTTATGTGAATGTTGTTGTGCTGGGTTTGCACCATTTGCCTTGAGTGTGTTTTTTGACTGTAATATGGAAATACTGTCCACACATGCTAATGAAGGAAAGTGACAATTGAATGCTCATTTCTGAAGATATAGCAAATTGCCTGTTATAAACAAAAATATTTCCATTAAAAAGAAAAAATATTTGTTCTTCACATTCACACATTTAAATATATCACACTTGAAAAAGCCATTACCACCTTTTTATGGTCTTGATAAATAAGTGGATCTTTGCTATAATTGCAGTGATGAGGTAGTTGTTGCAATTATTAGCTTTTCCTCCTTTAGGTGACTCTAGTTGGCTCTGTGTACAATAATGCAGAATCAGTTGGTTAAAATTCCAGTTTACGATAGTTATTTAACTCACAAGCACTTCAACAAATTTTGGAAAGGTACTGTTACTTTGTTTTATATTGAACTCCAGGAGCTCAACAGTAAGAAAATTAGTCAGGCACTTAAAGTAGAAAAATAGTGAAGAATCAGTCTCATTATGTGACTGAGGACCCTATAAATAAATATTCTATGTAAGCTGTGCTTGACAAGTGGCAATTTTGGTGCTTCAAGCTCCAGTGGTTGCCTGGTTGTTTAGTACTTTAATTTTGTAATCTCCTGTGACAGTGGCAGGTTTGAGGTCATTGTTTGATCCTATCTGCCTGACCAGCTTCACTTCAGAGAGGAGTGGAGAGACCCTGGAAAAGTAATCGGCACACATTATTCCTATAGCTTTCTGTCCCTGTATCCAAGAGAACCTTGTTAGCTCTGTCTTGTGGCTTTTGAGCATGCAAAGGTTTTAGGGGAAAGCTCACTCCATCAGAAAAGATGAATATTCTTAATTTAGGCATTCCAGAGTTTATGCAGAAACAATATATAATACAGGTAGCTGGTAATATAGAAAATAGATAAAATCTATAAGATCCCTGAATGTTTGTGGGAGGTGAGCATGAGTGAATCTGAAGAACAATGCTAGCATTGCACATGCAGACAGACCTGTTGGTGTATCCTGTCCTGAGGTTTAGGGCAGAAATACAATGATGGAGGGGGAGATTGATTCTCAGGAGACACATTTATTGAGGGTTCTGGAGGCAAGAACATTGGAACTTTTATGAGTGTGCTTTGAAAATTTAGTTCACTTCAAGTGTTTCCATGTAGGAGGGACTGGTGGAGGCACAGAGTAGGGATAGATTATCCTGTTTTGTGAAACTTAAGGTTCCAGAAACAGTAATGTGATCTTGATAAATGTATATCCTGCAACCTGTGTTAGGAATAATTGTACTTCAATTATGGTTTTCAGTGTCAAGACAGACATAAAATCTAACAGATATTGTTTTTAAAATGAAGCAACCTTGCCTGGAAATGGGGTTTATGGTTGACTAAAGTCATGCATTTTTAGCCCATTTTTTTGCCTAAAGCAATTCTTCAGCCTTTTCCCTTCCTGCATGTTCTGATGTTCAGCCTCATTAGTCTAAAGACTGTGGCAGTTTCTCTGCTTCAGGTCTGTCTGTACAAAAGTTGTCAGTGGTGGTGTTAAAAGGCCTGGATTTCAAATTTTTGCCCTACCTGAAGCTCAGTTGTGTGATTTTTTTCTTTTATTCACTGAAGCTTCTGTTACAATAAACTTCCTGCTTCAGTAAAAGAACAGCGGAGCTGGTTCAAAAGTAATTGCCAAATAGACAGTGTAATGTACTGCTGTTTTTACTGTGCATGTGAATCGTTATTACATTAAAAATATTCAGACTCTTTTGAGATCTAAATCAATTACATTTAAAAAAATTCAGACTCATTTGAGATCTAGATCAAGGCTCAAGTGCCACAAAAACATAATGATTATACAAATAGTCATTCAAGCAGCTGCCTAAATATTAATGGTGTGAAGTGTGTGTTTACTTACACTATTTAAACTCCTCTAGAAAGCAAGACACCTGGAATCAACTCATTAAGAGGAGATAATCCGGACATACTGGTGACAACAGTTGTTACTTTCACTGGTAAAACCTTATTTTTAACAAATGACACCACTTTCATTGCTGTGCTTTAAGCAAAATTGCCCAGGAATGGATTATAAATTGCTTTGAATGTTTCATTTAAAGCATATTATATGAACTCACCTCCAGAAAATAAATGTGAAGATGGGTAAAACAAGTACAAAGTGTACAAATTCTGTGGCTGGGAAACTGTATGAATTTCATACAGACTTCTTAAACATGAGTGACCTAAAAATTTATTGTTCGTTGTGAATCTGATTCTCAGAACAACCATGACCTTTTACACAATAATAATTTTTATATGATGGGAATGTAGTCTGTCAATGATACAGTTGAAAAGCAAGATTTTTGAGGAAATTAAATAAAATGCTTGTTATAGAACCTGCAAATACAAATTATTCATACCTTTTGAGTGAATGTGTTGATTACTTGATTCAGCTCTAACCACTTTGAACTTTCAAACATCAACCTCAGTCAAAACCATGGAGTAACTTTGTTTCAGAGGAAGTAATCTCAGCTATTAAAACCACAAAAGTTCACTAAACTGTAGGGTGAGACGGAAGTGAGAATTAGATATTAGGAAGCAATTATTCTTCACTGTGAGGGTGGTGAGATACTGGAACAGGTTGCCCAGAGAAGTTGTGGATGCCTTATCCCTGGAAGTGTTCAAGACCAGGTTGGATGGGGCTCTGAGCAACCTGGTCTGGTGGAAGATGCCCTGTCCATGGCAGGGGGATTGGAACTAGGTGATCTTTCAGATCCCTTCCAACCTAAAGCAAGTCTATGAATTATGGAGAGGGCTTTGATTATGAGAGCTTGAATGGTGTGCAGGCACAGTCACCATGTCAAAGGCTGAACACAGATGTTATGATCACAGCATGTGAATCCCCCACAATCACTAATGTTTTAACTTTCGTAGTACCTGGTATATGATGGAAATAACATTGTACCATACAAGAGACTGAAAATTTTCCTGATCTGAACAAACTAAATAGTTATCTTCATATTCCTTTATTCCAAATGCAAAATACTAGGAGAAGGAAAACATCAATAGTAGTCTTCTTGAAAAGGTATTTGAGATTGTCAGTGATTAGGAAAGAGGAACACATAGGTTGCTACATTTAAAAAAAATATCTACAAGTTTTTTCTCTTTTTAAGTGAACTAGTAGAGTGCAGATTTGAGAAGCATTAAAATATTGACTTTTATTATGGCAAAGATGGCTTATGCACAGAACTTCCAGAAATGAGAAAATCTCAGAAAGCACAGAGGTCTTACTCAGCCTGTTAGCCTTTCTCACTCAGAGGAGCTTTGCGTTAAAGTTTCTTTTTTTCCTATGTGGAAAATTCCTATGGCCTATTTTGATAGTTTCAGAACAAGGGATTAGATGGACCATAACATGATAAAAATTGCATAGTTATTTTATTCCAACATGAATTGAATTTAAGAACTCAAATGATTAAGTATTTTTTTAAAGAAAAATATTTTCAAAGACCCCTATAACTTTCAAAACTGAATAGTTTTATTAATGGAGAGTCAAATACCATGTTATTCCATTTTCTGGATGAGACAGGACAAGGCTGGGAAAGAACAAAAAAATACAGGACTCTTAGAAGTCACTAGAAGGTGTTAACTTGTTAAGGAGTCCTTCTCTTTTCCCTTTCCCACAAAAGCAGACAACATGCAGTGTTATAACCCTTTCCAAATTTTTCATGAGTCATGTTGGCGACACGCATTCTCCATTGTGTTTTATGAAGGGGAATGTCACTCTTTCGTGTTCCCCAAAGTTGTTCTTGTGAACAGGAAAAACCTATGAAGCTTCATGGCTGGGAAGAGACTGGAAACTTGCTTCCTGCATGCTTAAAGCCACAGAGTGCTGGCTTGTGTGCTAAAAGCATGTGAAATAACTTAGGTTGTTAGGGTTCAAGTGGTGCATTGCTCTTACAGCCCCTTGGCTGAGGAGTCAGCTCTTCTTCTGGTTTGTGTAATGTACTTCTTTCTATCCTAGAACATTGTTTTGGATCATTTTCCATGGCTGTTTGTAGTAAGGCTTTGAAATCATGCTTGTGAAGTTACAAACAATAACCAAGAATGGCTAAAGACATTTCTGAATTTTGAGAGAGAGGGATAACCTTTTAAAGACTAATTCTGGCAACTTCTGATATGCAGTGTGGAGCATGCTGTAATTTGTTGAGATGGAGAGCTGGAGCCGGAACTGTGTCTACTGCTGTTACTGAGCGGTTGTGTAAGTCACATGAGAATGAAGAGCTACAATGAGAAAGAAATGCAAGTCAACTTTAAGGAATAGTGTGGGGAACATTTTTAAAGCTGCTTTTCACATAGCCTTTTGATAACCAGGCATATCTGTTTCAGTAGCTGAGTTTACAATTAGATAATGTAAAGTTCTAGGCTTGTAGCTCTTTAATTTACTGGACACTTCTTCTCAGTAAGGCTGTTTAATTAATTGGCAGTGAAAAATGTGCTGGGTTTGGCAAATTACATTTCTGTCAGAGCCCCTGCAAGATTCATTAAATCATATCTCAGAGTGCAGCAACTGCCCTTCCTCAACTGCTGGCCTTGTATATTTTAGGTGGTGTTTCAAGTTTTACCTCCTGACTACATAGCTATGGACACATAATTAGGAAATGCAGCCTCTTTCAGCACAATCCCAGGCAAAAGTAGCAAGACTTCTTAGGTCATTGCAGAATCTGACCATCTTCAGATGCAACATGCTGCAGTTCTGAGGCAAAAGGCTTTGGAAGTCATGGAAGTGATATATTTCTGAATACTGACAGTGTGAAAACAGGTTTAAAAAGCCTCACCTCTCACCACCCTCACCTCTCCCCCAAAACACCTCACAACAAAAAAAAAAACAACAAAAGAAAAATACCCCTAAAAGCAACAGGAAGCTAAACTTTGTAGTATCATTGGGTCTGTTGAAAACCTTCTACCAGTTACACAGCAGATTAAAATTTCTTTGCTTTGTGGTGGTACCTACTTTAGCATGCAAAGAAGAAAGCAAGGGATTTTTTATGCCTTATTCAGGAGACATAGAATTGAATAAAGACAGACATGTTACTGCAGGATTATGGTACATTGCCAGATATCTGTAGGAAAAATGTATACACAAACTGCTTTGGCTGAGGTCATGGCCATTATTTCAATTCTGTTAAAATGACTAATGAAATTACAGTGGTTGTGTTGTTGTAACCCTGATGGTCTAAAGAGATATGTATCAGTTGCTGTAATAAAAGATATTACCCCTCCTTACAAATCTTGCTTCACTTAAATCATATTATAGATTTTAGAAGAGGGAGAAAGGAGCCAGTGAGCATAGCACTAAAGATAAACATGTTGATAATACTGGTAAAGGAGGACAAGTGAGACTTGGCTAAGGAGTTGGTGAATATATGCCTTTGGCTTTGGAGGACACTCACTGAAATATCTGACCTTACCCAGGTTCTACAAACATATATGTGGGCACTCAGACTTAAGTATGTAATTTAAATCAAAAAACAAGAGAACCACTACCTGTTAAAAATGTCAACAGACACGCATATCTGTTGGTTCGCTCCTGACTGAGATTTCTGACTTCAATAAATTTCACAAAGCAAGCATTTGTTTGCTGACTAATGTACACATAGTGCTGTGGCACAAAGCAAAATTTCCAGAGTCAAACCAAATAGGTGCAAGACCTTTTAGATAAACCTTGTCTGCCTTTGCAGGCAATCTATACATCGATTGTAAGTCTGTATATTGATAACAAAAGTGCAAGATGTCTTCTAACCCAAAAATGAAGGCTTAAATCTTTCCCCTTTAGCGTGAGTCCTTCCATGTCACTCACAGATTTAGGCTTTGTGTTGTTTATCCTGTGCTTAAGTGGCATATTGTTTAAGGACAGATCTGTGATAACATGTCCACATGCAAAAATTTCTTAAACGGTCAAAGTACCACTGTTTTATTTGGGTTTTTTTCCTGTTTCAGCCACACCTAACCAGGAGAAGGCATTGCAGTGGCATTCAGATATCATCGCTGATGTGCTGGGTATAAATCTTGCCACTGCTCTGTTGTACTTTTATCATAGCTCCAGAGCAGTATTCAGCAGAGTGAGAGCTGATAGGATTAGCTGTGTATTTTGGTAGGTAGTTTCCATACAGGATGTAGTCACTGAAGGAGGAGCAACCTCTCTTCTCATCTCTCCCTCAGTTTTGTCATTTTATTTTATACACCTTTTTGAACTGAGACAAGGGAGAGACTCTATGATTTTTTTTTCCTCCCCTCTTCTTTTAAAAAGGTAAGTTTTACTAAAACAGCTTTTGAAAGTTGAAAAAGAAAGTCCTCAGACTATGCCAGGTTACTGAGGTGTACGCTTCATTGTACAAGATCAAATTGAAGCAGTGGCTGTAGATTGCCATTCCTTCCAACTTCATTTTGAAAATTTGAGCTGACGCCAGGTTACCTTTCTGCACTTGTTTGGCTCCCATATAATTTACACATGGTTTTTGCAGTCAGTTATGTTAGTATTTTATGCTATCTATTGATTTTATATTTCACTAAGTATTTTATTTAAAGTGCTCCAAATAGCTCTAGATTTATGTTTCAAAAGTCAAGATGTTAAGAGAATTTTATAAATGAAAAATAATTTGGAAATCACCAGATGATGATTTTTCTGTAATGACTTAAAGTATGGCCTGAAGTGATGACAATGATCAGGGCAGCAAATGATCCATGAATGACGTCCAAAGGAACAGAAGCCAACACATCAAGTGGCAGGTGGGTTTTCCCTACCTAATAATAATAATAATAATCTATCAAGCAAATTTAATTTTAAGATGAAAGAAGCCGCTTACTCAGCTCCTAAACTGAAGACAGAGATTAATGAGAATCAATTGAAGCATTTAAAAAGAGTGCAAAGAGAGAGCTATTTTGGACCTCAAATATTGCTCTTGTCCCTGATAGAAGCAGAAAACTGGAAAGAGATGGCCTTCCAGAGAGACCCAACAGACGAGTAGCTTTCATAATCCTTTTCTCCTCACTCAGCAGGAAACTGTTGTATCTCATATCACATTTGTATCCCTATGTAAACACACATACTGAATATGCTTATATTGCACTTATTAAATAGCTTAGCTGTAGCCACAATCAAGTGTGAGAAGAAATAAGGGTGAAAATGCATGTAAAAGGAGATGAGTACATTAGAGAGTTCCTCTCTACAAATCCTCTCTGAAGTAAGTTTTGCTAGTCTAACCGATCCATCCTTCTGCAGACTTCATGACTCAATATTGTTAATGATTTTTCTGCCTCATTAGAAAAAGTCCAGAGTTCACTGCTCAGAGCTTCCCTTTCTTGTTTGGCTGATCCTTGAATTTTCCTAAAATCCCACTGGTTTCTGAGACGTCTTCAGGAAGAAAAGCTACCTGCAGAGATCTGGTAACATACCAGGGATTTAAACACCTTTGTAGCTTGAGAATTCTGTTCTAGTACTATTTTCCCTTCTAAGGCTTCTGTCAGGTTTATTTTCCTGCTTGAATTAACTGTACCTCTTGGTGTTTTCTAGTGCTCTATATGGTTCATTGTATATCTATTCTTGCATGCATAACATTGGCTTTCAAAAATGTTAACACCTTTAATTCTGAGGGCCTGAATTCTCAGACATTACTAAAGAGCAAAAGGAGAAAATTGTTTCTTTATTTGTCTAATTGCAATGGTGGAATTCTTCACTAGCATAAAACTACACTTACATAACTATGGAATGACCAAATCCCTTAAAAAATAACAAATTATTTCTCCTGGTGTCAGGTGATTTATGCTTCTTTTCTTTAGGACATGCCAGCTGGAAATAGATTCTCTGTATGTTCCATTTGCTTTGGCTTTAGCTCATTCATAAATAAGCTGATCTCAGTCATACCTGAGGATAACATGATGGAGGCTGCTAAAGAAACTGACTGGCTTGCTCTGATCTGGAAATCAATATTGGTCATATATTGTGGTGACAGGACCTCATAGTACTGCAGAAAATTGGTTTTCCTCACAAGAGCTCTGAGTTAACTTCACATCTTGACCACTTCCTTGGGCTTTCTTTTTGGCAGTAGTTCAAACTAGCAGAATACATAAACCTCAGCTTACACTCAGCATAGACCTTGGCTTTTTTCCAAAACCACTCTTGTAATTCTTGTAATCCCATGAGTGTTTTTACCCTTCCCCCAGTTCAATGCGGGATTAACAAGCCCCTTGCATCACAGCACTTCCCAGTGTTCACACTTGCTCAGGCAGTGTCTTAGGACTATCTTCTGATACTGAGAATCCTGTCATACTGGCTCTGTGTGCACCTACTTGTACTGTGTATATACCTGCCATGTGGCGTTATTTTGCTGTCACCAGTACTGGATTTTTATCTGAAATCAAGTGTTAGTTTCAATCACAAGAAAATAATTATATACTTTTATACTTTTAAGATACTAAACAAAAGTAACAAATCTTCAATATTTGTCTTTTTTCATGTATGTTTTATAGTAATGCACTGTAAGAGGTATTATAGGCCTTGTTTCTCAGGAAGGGTAGCTGTGACTTGATATTTCTTGTGCAGATTCAGTTATCCACCATTTTATCCCTTAAAATATAGGCAAGTATTAGCAATGTTTTGTTTCTTTTAAATACCTCATTTAGTTGCAGTAATGAGATCATAGAGTTTGATATTTGTTTACATTGATATTTACTTATTACATTTAATAGAAGAGGTCAGCTTCTTCAGACACAGATGTTATGAGTGTCAAAAAGGCTTCCTGAGATGTACATAAGTGCAGACTGGCCTTCTTCCCAAATCTAGTTTTCTGAAATATTCATGCCACTAATGACTGATTTCTGTGAGCCAGCTAAGCCCACTTTGAAACAAAGACAGACAAGAGGACATCAGGACTCTGGCAGAGGTTCACAAATTTGGCATTATGGAGACACAACAGAAGGAAAGAAACATTCACTTACACCAGCAGTCTTTGGATTAGGCATGAACTATTTGTTGGATGATGAATTGATTGGATTGTGGCAGTCGGAGAGTAGCTGTCAGCTGCTCAGTGTATGAATGGAGATCAGTGATGAGTGGTGCCCCTCAGGAGGATGCATTTGTATGTATTTATATATTCATCTAATATTAGTCAATATTCAGTTATTTATTTGAGGCCTGGGAAAAGGAAATAAAGCAGGGGTAATGTGAAATAAAGATAACAATGGTGATTACATTGTCTGGCCAAAATTTTCAAAAGTGGTTCATAATATTAAGCGTCATTATTTTGTGGATATCCACAGACCATCAAATGGAAATTACATCTGTAGCATAAAACTAATACTTCATTGCCATTAAATTAAGTTGGCTGATGATGTATTTTTAGTGTTACTGCCATCCTTGTGATGTGCACACAGTCTAAGAACACTGAGTGTTCTTAATGTCATCTATGGGTCTCTGGTAAGGTTTTACTCTTTTGCTAGTTAAGCTGTCATCAAAGCATTTTAGATGGAAACATAGAACAATGGAATAATTTGGTCTGGGAGTGACCTTTAAAGGTCATCTAGTCCAACCCCCCTGCAGTGAACAAGGGTATCTTCAACTAGAGCAGGACTTCAACTAGAGTCATGTGGGTATACTTCCTTCAGAGATTAAAAAAGGTAGGTCAAAATAGGGGACTAAGTTTCGTCAGTCAGCACGGAGGAACAGATCCACCTGGGGGCTAAAAGGCTTATTGAAGTACGAAATCAGAAAAATATCTGAGCACTTTTACATTTGAGCCTTTTAGCTGTAGTCATCTAGGAAGAATTAAATCCTCATATTTTTGCTCTAAAAGGATTACCATGTAGCATTTGAAGGGCGTGAAAAACAAGCAGTAATTCTCTGCATATGGTTTGAAAACTTGAGGAGAGGGAAGCACAAGTTGAAAGTTGGTTTTGTCAGTTCGCTCAGGCAGTGTATGCACACGTTGTGCTGTGCAATAGTGGCACCCAGTGGAGGCTGGAATTACAGCAAAGTTTGCGTTGCTGCTGCTGGGTAAGGCTTGCACGAATCTATCCCGTGTGTATGACAAGAGGCGAGGACTTGGGAAAACATGTCTATGAGGACCAAAGTTATGCACTACTGAAGTGTCCTCTTAAATCAAGGTAAGCCCTGTCAACACTGCTTTTAATCTGAAAAGTTTAGGCTCTTTAGCCACAACAAACCCTGGAGAGTCTGAGGACTGTTCTCCTACAGCATAGATGCTCTGCTTCAACTGCATTAATTAAAAAGAAAAATCCCAAAACCTTAATCAACATCATGCAAGAGCATCCTGGGGAGTGGAGAAAAAATGCCCTCTGTTCCTACTGCCCTGAAAGTACCTTGGATAGCAACAGTATCAGCCTCAAAAGCTTGGAGAGGAAGTGAGGAGCAGGATGTGTGCAAGGGGGTCCCCAAGGGGGATCTGAAGGAAAGCATAACTCCTCCTTCAGTTGCCATCTGGCTAAGGTGCAATGGTCTGAATAAGCTGTAAAGGTACCTGAGAGAGTAGTGAGAACAGGAGGAATACCAGACCACCCGGTCAGGTAGGTGGGAAGGAAGTATTGAGGGAGCATGTCTTTGTGTTTTAATTTAGGCATTGCTACCAGTATCACCATCAGAAATAAATGGGCACTAATATTAAGATATAAGCAGATGAACCCTCCTGTAATGTGGAATCCCCAATATGTGAAAGGACTACCAGATTTCTCTAAGGAATATATTATTTACTAGGAGGTTGGTCAACATTCTGGTCCATGAGGAATGGGGCTATCTGTACACATCATCTTCTGTTTTATTGCTTTCTCAGACATCACGTATTGTAAACATTTGTGATGAAGAGGGATTTGGGAATAACTGAATGAAATGAATTAGAATAATGTTCCTGCATACAAGGTGCTATTGAGCTCAGATTTTGATTCCAGCTAGTATGTATGCCTACTCAGTGTCTGATATTATCACAAAAATGTGATGGATGAGGAAATTTTCATCCTTAATTGCTTTTAGCACCCTATGCTTCCCCTCCCCCCCCCCTTCCCCCCGCCAATTATTTTAACATTTGATTATAAAACACTGGATGCTTTGGCCATGCTGGTATTATTTTAGATCTGCAAAGAGCAGGGTGAAGGAAAAATTGCTCAAGTCAGTTTTGTTTTGCAGGCAAGAAAGACTTTAAGAAAGGCAGAATGAGAAGTTGGACCAATTTACTTGCACACTTTGGAATTATTTTCATAGGTGCTAAAGTCATTAGACAGAAGAGGCTGTTTATTAAGTGCATGCTCTGTCACTGTTTCGATACAGTACTTAGCAAGTGATCCCATTAAGTCACCAGGAATTTCTGATGATTAGGTTACTATGCAGTGTGAAATGCTCTCATAATTTCTGGAGAAATTGCAGCTTATTTTAATGATAATGGGTGGAATCATTACAATGGAATTTATCCAAACATTATGTAAATTTTATCTTCATCTCAGGGGAATTAAGATACTCAAGGGTGAGAATCTGCCTCAAATGTGTTATGTGGACTTCATGATGTTGTACTACTTTCTAGGTTGAGGAAGGAATTATAATGAAAGAGAAGGTGAAACTGTTAGAATAGGTTGCAATTTATTTTTGAGCTAGATGCTTGATTTGTCCTGAGCAAAATCATTAAAAGGCACAAGTTACCTTTTGTTGTTAAAGTCTCTCCCAATTCATCCTGTATCCTGGAAGAACTGGGTTGAAAGTCACAAGGTCTTACCTAGAAAGTATTCATGAAGGGATGTAGCCATATGTCTTCTGATTTCCTGCTCCTGTTAATGAAATTTATTTTATGTATTTAAAGGCTGTAAAAAAACTCCTTTTCACCTAACTCAAAAGACAATTTCTGACAATTTGTGCCCCAGTTAATTGTAAGTGTTTGAATTCCCCAGCCCATGACACTTCTCAGGTGTCAGATTATGTTAGGAAACACACCCTAGTCCTTTATGGTGCTGGCTTTGCTGCCATATTGCACACAGTATCAATTTTACTCTGAGTAAAAACTGTTTGCTATTCTCCTTAGATTCACCTTCCATTCAAGCTCCTTTAAACATGAAATAACACACTTGCATCTAATTTTTGGCATGTTTTTCTGCTAGAAGGATTTCTGTCTTGTATGAACCAGTAAAAATGAAGCACTTACCACAAAATGTAAGAAGGTAAGGCACTTAGGACCTAGGGGGTTGGAGAAGACATTAGGACAGAGAACTCTAATTAATCAGATCAAGACTTCCAACCCAGAACAGGACAGGTAATTGAGACATACTCGTGTAATTACAATTGATTTTTCTTACAGGAAAAACTCATGCCAAAAGACAAAGAATGACAATTGCTGAAAGTGGTAATGGAAAAGGAAGTAATTTTGAGTGGAGATGATGCTGGCTTTTTCCTTCCTTTTCCCTCTTGGTTTTTAAAGAAAGCTATGAGTGCTGACTTCTGATCCTTCTAATCCTAAAAAACAGTAAGCTCACACCAATAAGTAGTATTTCACAGTTCAAGCAAAAAGAAAATAACATATAAAAAGAGATAGGAAAGGATATAACAATCAGTTACCATTGTGAACAGAACATCTATGTGTCTAAGAAGATAGTTTTGAATAATCTTTACTAGAACATCTCTTCTTCTAAGTAAGTTATGTGGAGAGGAAAACAAAATGCATAAGAGATTGGCCTGAGTTTTTTTTTTTTTTTGGAGGCTATTAAACTAGTGATAAACAATAATGAAATGTGTTGGTTATTTTCAAAAGTTGATCTCAAGTTACATTCTTTGGCCTCAAGGGTTTGTTCTGGTTTCAGAGTGAAAAGTATATGGCCCAATTTCCAAGTTGTCACACTTTTCTAGTATCTCCTGAAAATGTCCCACTATGTTGTCTCTGCTTCCCTCTGAAACAGAAGAGGTCCTGGTCCTGAAAGCCTCTCCTGGAGCCTGGGGAAGCCCTGTACCATTCTGTGGAGACCTGCAGTTGCTCTTCTGTTAATTATGGACTGGCAGATGGCAGAATGCAGCTTGATTTTATGAAATTTCTAGACTTGGACTTTAGAAATCAGGAGGATTTGGTTTTGGAATACGGAATGAGAGTTTTTCCTGTTTATATGAATATTATAGGGGAATTCTAATACTTGCTAGTTGTTAGGTTCCTTGTGTCGTATCTCGTGTATTATTCTAAGAGTGAACAAACCGAATCATACGTTAGGTACGTTATTAGAAAAACAGGGAGTGACTTGATGACAGAATCAGAACAGGATTTGGAACTTTCCTAAACATCATGTTTATTTTCCCATTGCTGAAATATAGCAAGTTTTGGTTTTATCTGTTCTATAATATAAGGCTTACTCATTTTTCTATCCAAAATAACTGGAGAAGATCCTGGGCTACTGAAGCTGAAATCTGCTCACTAGTTAAATTTAGTTTCAGTCAGTTCTGACCTGTTTGTCTGATGTGAGATCAGTTTATGAAAATAAGCTGGACTTTTGCAAATATAATGTTGAATGCAAATTGGAACTGCCCCTGCAACAACAAAGTGCTGTTGTAGATATCTTTCCTTGTTGAAAAAGTAATCTCTGTTGAAAGTGTAACCAAATTTGTGGGTTTGTCCCTCCTTCAATGCAGTGTTCAAACATTAGCTTGACTTTAAATATATGTTTATTATCCTTCATAAGGCTGCTTCTTTATGTTTAGACTTGTGGAAACTGTGAACAATACTGAGTAGAGGAAAAATTGAAATTAACTTGTAAAAATATTCAATTTTCTCAGCATATTAGGATTGCCCATAGTCTTATATAAAGTTAATATAGCAACTGTATTTGACCATAAAACAGTATTGGAAGGTGTTAATGGAGAGAAAAACATCTGAGATCACTTTACGTGGTGGCTCCTAGTGGACCTCTGAATGCTCACAAAGGCTGTATGCAAGCAGCTGATCTTAAACTTGAATTTCTTAGGCTTAAAGCAATTCTGAAACATTTTAATGCCACTGCAGTCATAGAAGCAAATCGATGTTTGTAGGAAACCCAAGGAGAATTTTCTAACTGTCAGGAGAGGAATCTTAGGACCAAATAACTTGAGTCTGCTGTAGCCAGTACAGTTCTATCAATTTTCACCAGATAAAAACTGCCACTTCTTAACTTTTTTGTGAAATTCTTGTTTGAATAAGGGTAGCAATTTCCTCTGTTGTTATTAAAACACAAATGGACTCTTATTGAGGTGCTCACTAAAAGTTTTATACCTAAAGTGCTATGAGTGTTTTGATTATAAATGGCTATCATAAAACTCTCTAACTTGCTTGTAAAAATTCCCTGCCAATAAAAATCTGGCACATCCAAGGTTGGTTCTGGAGCTATTTTATTTAAATTAATTTATTAAAATAATTGAACAGCTGTTGTGAAGTAATGAAAGTAGCAAACAATTATATTAACGCTTGGTGCCTCATAGTACTTTTCTTAAAAGCAACAGAAAGTTTTGGGGAGAGAAACATGGGTGAAGCACTGAGTCAGTTTTGGCAATTATGTGAATTTAGACATAAAAATATTTTTCTGAACAAGTTACTGTATGTATTTAGTACACTGAATTAGATAAATACATACAGTTTTACTGTTGTGGTGCATTTAATTAGCATACATATGATTCAAATACTACAGAAGCCTTGCATTTCAGGGACAGGATATTCCTTAGGCTAAACTGACTGATACTATTGACATGAGAAATATTTTCAGGAAAACTGTTTGCATAAGGATGTTTTTCTCAAGTGCATTTGCAGAATCTTTTAAAGTGACAGTAAAACAAACAAAAAAAGGCAAGGTGCTGTGCTATGCTCTGTTCTTTACTCAATCACTCTCTTTATCTTTCTAATATAACTACTATTCTTCTGCAGCATTTCCATTGTCACACATTGAGAAGGGAGTAGGGTTGTGTTTGTATCTAAGTTACGGTATAATGACCTGTTCAAGAATTTTAATTTGATGAGAGAAGTTGTATGGGAAATGCTAATAATAATATCAGGGATTATTAATTACCTCATTAGTGTAATCAAGTTAAGGTTTCAAAGTATTGACTTAAACAAATCCAGAGTTTTAGGAAGATTATCAGATACTTTTCCTTAGAGAAGACTCTTTGAAGAGTTAGAATTGGTGATAATACTGGCTGTGACCTCTGTGCTGCTTTTTTTCAGATAGAGGTCCTTTCTCATTATTGCAATAGAATAAGAGGAGCCTCTAAAAATGTGGTCTGCATGGGATTTTTCTTTTTTTTTTCCTCATGAAGAGGAACACTAACAGACACTTCTTGAAAATAAAATACATGGAGTCATGCCAAATCCTAAATGATACAAAGTAATCAAGCATGTTGAAGGAGTGTCCTTGTTTTTAAGTGCCAGGCACCAGGTGTATGAGAATATGCCCTCATGCAATGAAGTGTCTGTGACATTATTTATTTAAAAGCAGATGATTGGAGCATGTTTTTTTCAGTGAGAACATCTCATTTTCCAGAGTGCCCTGCTATGCATAGCCCTGGAGCCTCTGTTTGTTTATAGGAATAGTTGAGGTGGGTATTTTTCTTTTTCTCAGAGTATGATCCCCCAGGGTAAATAAAAATGAGGGCTATATGAAAACTACTAATGTATGGTCTTTCCCTAATTCAGATGTCAGGTCCCAGTATCTTGTTCAGCATTTTTGTACAACACTTGACAGTTCCTCTTATCTTGTTGACAAGTACTTTTTTTGTGACTTCATTTTAATGGATTTCAGACCCCAAAATACGATATATAAAACCTTATCCATTATTTAAAAGACACAAGAGTATGCTTTCTGGAATTTGTAATGCAGATACCAAGAAAACCTTACAAATAGGAATAGATTCCTGCAACTTAAAAACAAGCTGTTATATTCTGCCCTCCAAAATGTGGGGTAAAGGAATCTGAGAAACATTTGGTGTCTTGTGACTTGAAGAATGTAATCACTAACTTTATCATATGTGAGCATAAATAGTTCTTCCCTATTTTTATAGGGTCCTGATGTTACAGATAACATAGTCATTATTGTGATTTTTGACAGAATAGGAGAAAGAGGATGTAACAAATACTGACTAAAAAGGCTATTGCAAATATATACCTTTGCCCCCCCAAGCCACCATGCTCATTTGTGACCAGACGTTTTTCTTCTGTTTTACCAATGTATTCCAGTTCTGTGAACGTCAACAGTGATTGAGTTTTGCAGTCTCTTCTCCTGCCCTTGGTAGCCACCCAGCAGTGGCTGAAGAATTGGAGGCATATCATACTGGAGGAGTAGATCAGGAAAGTTGAATGTGTCTTTGAGTCATTCAGCTATGTTTGTAGAGAGTAGTTTGGAAAAATGTAAGCTGTGGTTTATGGGAGTGGGAATATGTGAGTTTCTACGCTAATAGCAGTGCAGTTCCTGGTTTCTTTTATCAATGACAGAAATACTTTAAAAGACTCTTACCCTTCTTATCAGTCTTCAAAATTGGGGGAGTTCAAAGCAGCAATTTTCATTTCTTTGAAGTAAAGACAAGAGAAGTCTGGATATTGATCTTACTGATTTTTTTTGTCTGTCCTTTCTGTAAATGACTTATTCTCTAGTACCTCTTTGACAAACAGTTGTACTTTTTACCTGCAACAACCATAAAGCAACTCTGAGTGCCAAAGAACATGCTTACCCCGGGTTGCCACGGGAGAAGAGGTTTGCATATGATTTATCCTTTCACTCCTAGTCAGCCAAGAGTAAGTAGCTTCTTATTTCACCTTGCTCTGCAGTTTGTTTCTCACTGCAACACAGTTTCAAGGTTGCTACTTAGGCATTGATATATTCAATGTGTCCTTCAATCTGATACAGCCAACTGTCTTTTTTTATGCCATATAGAAATATTCCTTATATAATGCAGATCAACTTCACATTCCTTCCCCATGGCTAACAACTATTGCTTCATTAGCTTGACCACATTCTGAAGGAGGGAAGTTTAAAAGGGAAGCCACAGTTGGAGCTGTTGTGAACTGAAGCGCAGCTCACAGCTAGTTTAGATACAAAACTCAGGTTATTGACAAAGTTTTAAAAGCTTCTGAGTTGGGAAGTATTCAACCTCTATTCAGCCCCACACTATTCCATGGTATATACAATACAGCTTATAAATTAGGTGCTGTGGCCACTGTTGTACAGCAGCAGGTATAAAATCACTGCAGTTTGTTCACTGGTCACTGCTGCCATCATGGAATTGCTGTGGTAGCTTTGATTATTTGGAATCACATTTGTGGACATTGGAACAGCATCACTTTGTTAATATATAATCTCATTTTCAAAACAGCTGACTGAATTTTCATCTGGTATAAATCATCACAGCTCTCAGTTAGTGGAACTAAGGTAGTTTTGTCTGCAGACCACTTGGCAGTACAACTGCTGAAACATGCAAGATCATTATGTACAAGGTCCTTTTCCCTTCCTTTCTTTGAATGTACAAATTAAAGAAGATTTGTAGATCTTCCACAGATGCAGGATAAGTTAAAGAGGTTTATATAGGATAGCCTTGATAATCTGGAATTCAATTACAAGCCATCAAAATAACAGTATAAGGGTTCTGCTGGATGACATTTTCAATGGAACTGCAGAATAGTGAGGAGACTTCACGGTTCTTGCAGTGATCTGGAGAGTAAAGTAGATTGTGTTCAAAGAATTCTGAGGAGGGGATTAAAATTAATACGATGATTTTGACATCCTTCCTTCTTTGTCTCCCTCTTCCTCATCCTATAAATTTTGTTGTGTTTGGGTTTTTATCCACTTATACATATTAGGTTTATTCTGCCGATGTTCATGTCTTCACCAGTATGGTTAACCTGTCCTATCTTCAAGTAGGAGCTGCTGTTACACTGAATGTGTGAAAGAATAAAATAAGCACAGGTCTGATCTATCAGTTCTTAACTGCTTGATGCAGTCTCTGCTTTTGGAACTCTCCTCAGGAAAGTTTGAGATTGTTTGGGAGGTGATCCCTTTGTAATATTGTTTCCACATATATTTCCACATATGCTATATTATATCTGGATCTCAACATCTTTTTTCCATTCCTTTAAAAACTGGTTTGGAATCAGCTGGTGCTGCTTACCAGAAGCACCTGGCTGGAAGCTGATAGTGTTATCAAGGATTTGACAGTGGGAAATCAGCTGATATCCTGTAAGACTTTCCAATATGAGAAGAAAACTTGAGAGATCAATTCAGAGAGGGCAAAACAATTTTTTTTGAGAACGTTCACTGACACATGGAGATCACCTGAATGTTAAGTAGGCAAACTGGAAGGGTAGAAAAAGTCATACCTTGAGGAAAGGCCTTCAGCAGCATTTTATGCAAAAGAACACAGACATGACTAAAAAGCAGACAATGGGTCTTGGTTCCCAGAACGGCATGGAAAGCCTGCCCTGAACCTCCCTGTGGAAAGCACGGAGTTAATACTGCTTTTGTGTGTAATATTTCAAATCAGGAAGTCATTAATATAATTCCTCCCAAGTTCTGTACTGGTATCTTTAACAGATGCCTCATTCTATTTAATATTTTCAGGGGAAAGGACAGGTATACTGAAGAAAGAAGAGTGTTGCCCCAGAACTCATTCATTCCTGTTGCAGAGAAAAGAAATTATTTCCTTTCAGAAGACTTGATCTATGCAGTAACATGGTCACACATTTATTTTGTAACTTGGATTAGGCTTCTATCACAGGGCTATACTCATAAGGATGTAAGTTCCTGGCATTTTACCAGTTATCAATATTAAAATATTAGTGATCAAGCATTTACTGAACACCATTCCTCAAATGCAGGATCTCCGCAGCATCTTGTTGCATTCATGGAATTCATTTGTTTGCATTATCTGGCTAACTGTTTCTTTTGTATTGCCAAGGTGATGAACAGATTTAACATTTAGCTGATTACTTCACCAAAATTAAACAGAAAACATGGCAACCATCCAAAGTTCCTTTCAGTGTGAAAGCTAATTATAAAAATGCTTTGAGCAGCAATTTCTTTTTGGATGTTAAAGTGCTTTTATTAGATTGTTCCCCTGTCATTTTAAAATTTATTGCTAGACACTTATAAATGGGGTTGCCTACTGAAGTAGAATTATTTTATTTTCTATATTTAAGATGGGAGAAAAAAGTGTATGGAGCAAATTTATTCTGAATTTGTTAGTATTTTACATGATTCTGAATAGGAATAAGAATGAATAGATCTGGTTTCATGGATCCAATATATGTAATTTATCTGAATATATTATGTTGAATAAAATCATATCCACTTCTTTTTCACAAATCAGCAATTCCTGACTTCCAAAAACAATTACTTAGCAAACAGAGAAATCAAATATGTGATTTTAAGGTCAAGTACAACTCTGTACTGTTAGAAGTTTGTATTTTATAGTGTAGATTAAACAATCAGTGGTGATGAAAAAATCTAACCATATGCTAGTGCCTGTCTTTCATAAGGCCATTACTTGTTCTCAAATAGTATAAAACTACTGAGGTCACTGAATAAGAGTTAGCCAAGTGAATTTTAACTAGTAAATTTAGAGCTGAAGACTGCTGACCAGCTCTCAGAAGTTTCTTGTGAAGTACTTTTTAAATACCTTGGAATATGTTTAACTTTTTGTACTGACTGCTGTTATTAGCTTCCTTCGAACTCCAGACAAGGTGTGATCTGGGGAAGTGTCAAGGTGACAAAACTGGGGGGTTTTGCATATGATATTGTCTAGCACACTTTGGGTACTAAATCATCTTGTGAGGACTTATATTAATTCTTGACACTGAGATCTATTAATATACCTTGAAGCCAAGTGAATTATGTGAATCTTCTGTTTCAAGCTGTAGGATTCTGCCATAACTAGGAGGAAATATTTTGCTGTAGGTAGATTAATGTTGAAAGCTTGTCAAGAAAAAGTTTAATATTGAAAATTTATTCCTCTTTTTGCCAGTACTTGAGCTCCTACACTAAATCCCATTTGTGATGTGAGGAAAAATAAAGATATAATTTCTTTTGTATTTATCTATGTTACTAGAGTTTTGATGATATAGTCTATTGCCTATTAAAAGTGCATCCCAGTGAATAATCTTCCAGAGGGTAATTTTTGTTCCTATCAGTCTAAGAGCTTTTCTTGTAAAATACAGTATCTGTCAGTGATTATCAATAATTTAATTCATACCCATTGCAGGATAAGTAATTAAGATAACTCAACATTCTGTATTAATAAATAACAAAAATGAGACTAAGACGTATCTTCACATATCTTTATGAAGATAATGGATAGGACTTAATATGGGTGTTCTGAGGAAGCTTTGAATTGACAGAGAATGCAGTCTGAGCAACAGACCTAAGAATGTCTGAGTGAATGTACAAAACAAATGTGCATTTGGCTTCGTTTGACTGTTGAAGTATATTGCAGTACTAAGCCTTCCTAACTCCTCTTTGTATCTATTAATTGTCCAGAGACTGGAGTAAAGGAGGCTCAGGGGTAACCTTGTCACTCTCTACAACTACCTGAAAAGGAGGTCGTAGCCAGGTGGGGATTGACCTCTTCTGCCAGGCAGCCATTGATGGAACAACAGGATATGGCCTCAGGTTGTGTCAGGAAAGGTTTAAGTTAGGCATCAGGTAGAATTTCTTCGTGAAAAGGGTTGTCAAGCATTGGAATGCACTGCCCAGGGAAGTGGTGGACTCACCATCCATGTACATGTTCAGGAGAAGACTGGATGTGGCACTTAGTGCCATAGTCTAGTTGCCAAGGTGCTGCTCTGTTACAGGTTGGTCTTGATGATCTTGGAGGTCTTTTCCAACCCATACGATTCTGTGATTCTATGATCTAACTTCTTGCTTGTCAATGTGATAATTTATTCAGGGATACATTAAACAGGGAGAAACATAGTGCTGTAATTTGGAAGTTCACAGATTATGCCCTTGTCTACAGAGTACATTCCCTTACTGCTTTAGATGCTGTCAGATGATCCCATCAGCTGTGCTCTGTTACTGTCTTTCATTGTGTCTGTGGGTCTCCTATAATCTAGAGCAAGGTGTGCATATATGACCCCTCTGCCTGAACTGTGTAAGAACACTTCAAATACTATTAAAGCATAAACCTGTGTAATTGCACTCATTTTTCTGTTTCTCTTCAAAGTACGCAGGGGATATGTGGACCTAGCCTTAATGTAAGAGCTATGTAAGCTCATCAGGAACAGTTTGGCCCATGTTGTTTTAATAGTAATTTTCTTGATCCTGTGCTGGCTTTGTGACAAGTTCAGAGAAAAGTGGCAAAAAGCCCCACGTCTGTTTAGAGGTTACTGCGCACTCAGGCTCAAGTCTTGAAGTGAGGCACAGTCAGGCAAGAGCTCAAATGGGGCTTCAGCATAGTAGCAGTTAGCATTTGCTTTGGAGAGCTTATTTTTGGATTAATGTTTAACTTGAGACATCTGTGAGAAAAGACTTTGACCAAAATCAGTTTAACAGAGAGAAGGAAATGCAAGACTTTTTGCTGGCCAACAAATTTGCATTTGCTAAATTAAAACTTATGTCATAAATGTCACCACATTTAAGTTATCTTTGAAAATAAATTGAGTAGTTTAGTCAGAGTCAAGAAAAGAGAACAGGTAAACCATCATTAATTGCAAAAGTACTTCCTAGAGTATTTCTGACCTATACCTATTGTTTTTCCATAGGTTGATGGGATACTGTGCTTGGCTGACATTCTCACAGATAACAGCCATTCTGAAGCTACTCATGCAGAAGCAGCAGCAGTAATTGCCCAGATCACATCTCCACATCTCACATTCACTCAGCACCTCAGCAGCTTTCTGGAAAATATGGAAGAAATTGTGACAGCACTTGTCAGTAAGTTTTCTATGGGACTTCTGAATCCACTTAAAATAACAGGTTGGGATAGGCCTATTTCAATAGAAATATTCCCTCAATAACATCTAACATACTTTCCTTAATAAATAAAAGAACAATTTAAAATTCTGAATCTGAGCATTCTGCAATTGCATAATATTTTTTACTCCACATTTACATATTTTTAAAAATAATTTCTGTATGAAAATCTGCCATAAGAGCCATAGGAAAGACTCAGCAAAGCATCCTCTTGTCCAATGTATGTCTGTAAAACAAAAATTTCTGAGAGCTGCTAACATTTATACCTGTTGTATTTTCTAAACTTTCTAGAACTCAAGCTCATCTCTAGCTACATCTACCTTTCTGTATATTATATATATATATGTATATATAAAATTCAGAGGAAAAGTAGAGCATAGTAGAATCTTAGGGCATTATTACAAGAAAACAAAAGATCTGTCTTTCTTGCCTGATCCATGGTAAAATGAGACAAAGGTAACAGCAAGATTTTCTTTAACCTGGGTCAGTGAGGAAACTTGAGAAAACCAAGATGATGTTTCCAATTACTTTCTAAAGAGAGGAGTATCTTATTTCTGGCACTCTGCTTCATCCCTCTCAAGTACCAGAATCTTTCATTCAAGCATTCTCTTCTTCTCTCTGATCTGGAAATTCAGTTTCCCAGGGCTCCATGTCAGACTGTGCACTTTGGGTCTTCTAGTTTGATTTCTCATGTATAATAGATCAGTATATTTGGATATTTCTTCACTGAACCCAATGGTTACAGTTAAACTGCAACACTTCAATTTTAATGAATGGTCTTGTGTTTGTTTATTTTTTTTTAATAGAATATAAAAAAAGTGTGGTAGTGCCAGTGCTTGAGGATTCTGCAGTGCCTGGGAATTATCTGAGATATATTTAGGCATTCTTCAGTAGGCCCAAACAGAACTAGTGCTGCAGAAATCAAGGACACAGTTTATTCCTGATGTCCAGCAGCAAGCTTGTGCCCTGAATCCAGTGGGTAGAATTGACCTGTGCTGAGCTTGACTGTGCTGTAACTAGACTTCTAGAGGCATCTGACCTGATTTATTTAAGATGGTTTTCCAGGTTATTATAATGTATCACAATTAAGGGAAAATCTGAACAGCCTGTGCAGAAGGTATTAGCTGGTAGATCATTTCCTCGATTGTTGCTGTTTAAGTTCCACAGGAATTTCAGTAGTATATATTCTGCCCAAGAAATGTGAGTATTAAAAATAGAACACCTATAACTTTACAAGAGCCATTTCAGTAATCACACATAAGTTTCTTTGTAATATTTATAACTCAGTAATTGAATTACTGTAATATATTTAATTTTTAAACCATGCAGAAATCCCATTACCAGGTGATTCACATCCTAGTTAAAGTACATGTGTGCAAGTAATTAAAAGGTATCTGTCTCTTCAGCACTTCTTCTTGAAGATGGAAAATATGCAGGATGATTTTTCTATATGTACCTTGTTCTACAGCAGAGGATATACAACAGAATTGCTCTCTTACGGATCATTTGCTGTTAGCCTTTTGCCTCCTGCTATTAATTTTATTTAGTTACATCAAGATTTATTTTGAACAACATCCAGTGAAATATTCCCTGTGGATGATGTACTAGGTAGACCATATGATTTTTTAGAAATTGTAGCAAGGTGGTTGTTGGTCTCTTCTTCCAAGTAACAAGTGATAGAAGAAGAGGAAATGGCCTCAAACTGTGCCAGGCGAAGTTCAGTTTGAATATTAGGAAAAATTCCTTCATGGAGAGGGTTGTTAAGTGTTGGAACAGGCTGCCCAGGGAATTGGTTGAGTTGCCACCCCTGGAGGTATTTAAAAGATGTGTAGATGTGGCACTTGGGCACATGGTTTAGTGGTGGGCTTGGCAGGGCTGCATTTATAACTGGAGTTAATAATTTTAGAGGTCTTTTCCACCCTAAATTATTCTATGATATTATGTAATTGACAAAACTAAGATTACGTGGGGTTTTTTTGGTTTCCTTTTATATCTTGATGTTTATGAACTTGATCTTGGCTACTAAGATTACTATTGCAAATTGCAGATGCTTAAATATTGCTTTGAAACACCGCAGTGAAGGAACAACACTTATTCAACTTCTTTTCTGCATTCCTAGAACTGTGCCAAGAAGCCTCATCAGGTGAAGTTTTCCTGCTGGCTTCAGCAGCTCTTGCCAATATTACTTTCTTTGATACCATGGCTTGTGAAATATTGCTCCAGTTAAATGCAATGAAGATTCTTCTAACAGCGTGTTCAGACAAACGCTTAGTGGATACTCCGTATTCCCGAGATCAGGTGAGGAGTTTCTTGGCAAGCCTCTGTCTGAGCCCATTTGTGTAAAAGCCAACATGCCTCAGCACTATGTCTGTTTTGACATAGCCAAACTGCAGGTTCTTTCATGTATTTCGTTCTTGGTTCTTTTCAATATATGACTCTGCTTCTGTTCCCCCCCGCATTTTTTTCTTTTTCTTTTTTTTAATGAGCCTTATGAAATATGACAGCTTTAATGTGATTCTACATAAAAAGGAAAAGAAGATACAGTTCCATGCTTCTAAGATACTAGATTTTTTTTTTTCATCATGAAGATGGCCAAACAGTGACATAGAGGCCCAGAAAAGCTGTAGAATCGTGGAATCTCTGTCTTTGGAGGTGTTCAAAACTTGACTGATGGAGCTTTAAGGCAAAGAATATATATATGGAGACTAAAGCCTAAATATAAAGTTGTCAGTTCAAAGAACTATCTCCAAAAGCTGAATAAGGATCTGATCCCCAGCCCATTGACGTCGGTGGGCTTTGGATCAAGTCCTAAATGCCTGGTAGATAGTTTGCAAGTTTTACTGGCAAATACTGCTCATGTACTTTTGCCTTTCCCTTTTTTTGTCATCATTTTTTTTTTTTAGCAAAGAGACTCAGGAATTTAAAGATCTGTGCTAATGCACAGATGAAGTCAGATGAATTCTTTTGCTCCCCTCATGTATTGCCATGCTGTAGAGGCACTGCTTATTTGTCATCTCAGGGATTAATTTTGCCTCAGCAGAGTAACATGCATGAGGCTTGAGGGTTCCAGTAGTTATTACTATAGGATGGAGATTCCTCGTCAGCTCCCATAAACTATTTGTGTGTATGAAACATTTTGAATATAACTAAACATCCATAATTCAGGCCTCAAAAACCCATCCCCTTCACACCTCTTAAATAACCCAAAGATGATTTATGGTCTACGCTTGCTATCTGTATTACTAAAGAAAACTCTATTCACCCTTAAAGAGGAGCCAGGACATGAAAATTAAGGCACAGGGGATTTAGAAACTGATTATTGATGTTCTAGAGGGGTTATTAGGGTCTCTTTATCTTATATTAGTAACACGCAGTAGTTTTCCAGCTCAGGAGTGTGTATAAAAAGATGGCATTAAGCCATATTTACTGTATTCCTCTTTGGGCAAAGTGAATGATATTAGATGTGGTGTTGATGTGTCTGTATACCATTATTTCATATGTACTATTCTTCATGTTCTTTTTTTTTTATTATTCCTCCTGTACGCTCTCATAGTTTTGATTTCTATATTTATTTATGCCCTCATCTTAATTCTGCTATCAGCTGTGAGTTTGCAGTTTGCTCTGTGGGCAGCATAGCCAGCCCCTTCTTTTTATGAGGAAGGCAGACATTGAAAGAAATATGTATGACTTTTTTAGGTAACAGGCTAGTTCCAGGCCTTTTGCAGCTTGCAGGACATCTTATTAGCTAGATAAACAGAAAGCTGAATGGCTTCCTTCCAAGAATTGAGAGATTTCATCCCCCATAACCCCTTACCTTCCTTCTTAGGATGAAAAACTCTAACAGAAAGGGTGATGTTCTCAGTGGCGTGGGGCAGTTTCTGAGCTGACTCCTTGGCTCCTTCAAGAGCAGGGACTAAATAATCCTATCTTCTTTTACTGAGCACCTGATTTCCAGGTGGGGTCTGGGTGCTGCTCCTCTTGTCTTTAAGGGTGGGCAGTGTTGCTAGTCAAGCACTTTTGGTAATGTAAGACCCTTAAGAGAAGTCTTCCTTCAAATTTCCAAACAAGTCTGTGTTGGACTAAATTTCTCTGCTTGTTTCAGTGTTATATTTGGAGGTGTGGAGATGGTGTATGACAATCTTATGGAATATTTTGCCTTTTAATTTGTTCTGTGTAGTTGCAATGAGGAAAACACTCAGCTGGTGAGAAAAACAGCACTACAATACTATATTTTATAAGGCTATTATAAATTGCCATTTTACCTTTTGCCTTTAATTCCTTTTAGTTATATATTATAGTCAGTAACTTTTCCCAGTATATCTATTATGTCCCATCCAGTAGACATTTGCCTAAGGAGAAACGCATTAAAGGTGAGTAGGCTTGGAAATTTTTTTGATTCACATTTTTATTTTGGAATATGCAACCAATGTGAAATATATTTGCATGGCCTAATGTCCATTCTGAATGAACAAGTCATCCTGGCCCATAAAAGAGATGATTTAGAATTAAGCTGTGCTAAATGTTAAAACAAATAAACAAAATAAGAATGTTTCATAGCAAATACAACAAAATATTGTCTAATTACAATAAAAAAATTATAAAAGAATCCCTCGAACTTAAATGCCCTGTTTTTCACACAGAGCTTTAACTTAAATGTCTTACTTATCTTATAGAAAACTACCCAGTATTTCTTTTTACAATATTACTTTAACATTATTGCTGATTTAAGACAATTCTAGTTTGCTGAAATAGACTGAAACATGCTCACTGTAAGTCAAAAATGGGAGAAAGATGGCTGAACTGTAGGAAAGGAACTGTTTTTTTGTTTTCCTTTGTACCTTTTTTTCCTCATTTAAAGTCACATTATGTCCTATACAGCCTTTCTAAGGACAGCTAGAACTGATTAATTTTCACCCTCTGTGTGGCATAAATAAGCAACATTCACCCAGGAGTTGGCTGTTGGATAGATTGTGAGTTGCCTGCAGAAAGTATTTTCCTCCTCAAGCACCTTTAAAAGTGCCTTTTGGCTTCTGGAAAGTTTTTGTGTGCAAACAAGAAACTCTTCCTGTCTTCACTATCTGAAAACCAACCTCCTCCTTCAATTTCCCCAGGCACTGTTAGATTCGGTCAGGTGAGAAAACTACAACTGAGTGCTGGATTAACTGATAAACAAGATTATAATTATCCATTTTATAGGAGTATGTAACTGCTTCTGTAGCCAGCAGAACTATGTTGAGATTGCCCGGTTTTGTAACAAAATCCATTGTATAAGAATTGTCATTAAGTGATGGTTTCCAGATCCCTTAGTCCCTAGTTTTGGGTCACAACGGAAATGAATGTGCCGTGCTCTTTTGCTTTCTGCAGATACTTATTTTCTGAATAGCAGGTTTTTTCCATCAAAGAAGCATCAAAATAGCCTTTCAGAAGAGTTCATGCCTAAATTCAGCAGTGTGATGTTTAGTGTAATGCAAACTTAATGGAGTTTAAGAACTCTCAAAAAAAGGGTTTAGCCAAAACCTTTATCCTTCAGGGTCTTCTTGACTTTAACCATCATCTTATACTCTACATAGAAAAATATGAAATATGTATATTTGTGCACAGAATGTTTATGTATAATAAAATTTTTCTCTCTGCATTCCCACTTGTCTCTTCCATGTTGCTGGTATTCTCACCTTACCTGTGAAGTTGTGGAGGTATAGCCTAACACCTCCTGATCTTCTGCTATTCAGGCAGACAAAGAATTAATGAGCAGTGAACACTTCCGTTTTAAATTGGCTATTCCTAGGTCTAAAATCAGTAAACGATGTTTCAAAAAGGTTTGAGGTGGAGAAAGACTTTTAAGTTGGAAGGAGAAAATAGAAATGATTGCAGTTTTTTTTTTTCCTGCTAAATTATTTCCTGTTTTCTTGGTATTTGGGAGAATGCTGCAGGGTCTGAAGCTGAGACCTTCTGTTTCATTTAAGATTTGAAATCCTTAATACTATTCTTCCTCTAGGTTCCACATTCTTCTCTTTGCTCTTCTGCCTTTTTTTCAGGTAATTTGTGGGATTTTTTATTGTCTTCCCCCACTTTTTTCTTTTACATGGAGATTGTAGTATGGAAAGAAGAGCAGAGACAGATGTTACTTTAACATAAAAGAGTTTTGATTTTTAAATATTGCTGAACTCCCAGTGAAAGACTCTGAGAGCAATGATTTTAATGAGAAGAATATTAACAGTTTTTTTTTTTTTTTGAAAATTTTTCTGGATGAAAGAAACTTGCAGTACTATTTCTCGTTTGAGTTTCTTGTTGGGAAATTATTACTCCCTGCCAACAACTTTTTATTTCTGCTTGTTGTCATGGAGACAGATGGTTATCTTTTCATATGCTTGTGGACAATGAAAATATAAGTAATAGTATTTATTGACTGACATTTTATGCTCAATGTTATGAATTGTTACATTTCAGGGGTCCAACACTGACTCTCTTTAAACACTAAAATTTTTGAGACAAACTGCCTGTTTAGTCACAATTCTGCCTTTCATATTTAGATTCAATATAGGATAAGGAAATGTGCAAGCTCCAACTTGCAAAGCAAGGGGTTCAGTTGAAAGAGTGAAATCTCAGCTTGGCTTAAGAACTCTGCTATTCTTTGCTACCTTACTGTGGTGAGGTGTTCATTCTTGAGAGCAGTTCCTAGTATTGCTACTGGTCTGATTTTGAAGAAACAATTTAACTTCTGCATTTTTCTTTGATTATCTGTAAAGTTGTGCAGGATTCCACTTATTCAGTGTAAAGTCTCTCTAGGAGGAGAAGAAACATGCTATGTCAGTGCAATTCATTGGGTTTCTATTTTCTGCCTTTGCCTGTGAGGTTCACAGTACGATCAGGCTGTTTACTGCAGAAGCTAAACAAGAGACTTTGCTGCAGGCTGCACCAATCTTAAAGCTGTAAGTCAGAGGTGGCTTTGTACGCGTTTTGCTGCATTTTCCATCTTTTTGTCTTCAACCATTCAGGAATTCAGATAGTAGATTTCAAACAGCCTCTGAATTTTGTAATTTTTTTTTTTTCCCCAAAACAGAATCACTTGTCCAGGTGATGGTTGTGATTTCAGTCTGGGTTCTGAGCAGTTGAGCACTAATAAAAAGTGTTTGTACAGATTGTAATTTCTGGTTTCTTTTTGCTCTTCTACCAGAACATTATTACTTTCTAGAAAGGCATCAGAAATTACTTCCCGACCACTCTACTTGAGTTAGTGGGAGCTGAACTAACTCCTTTAAAATGAGAATAACTAAGTTTCCTCCCACATACTCAGACCCTGATTCCAGCTAGGCAAGCAAAGTTGTTTCCTACAACTTTCCTATGACTGTGCATTGCATTAGACTCTGCTCTGGGGAGATCAGATGTTTTAGGTGTCTTTGGATGGCTGAGTGTTTCAAAATATAAGCAGATGTTTAACACTGTGAAGGAAGTCTGAGAGCTGGGTATTTTTTTCTCCCCAGGTTTTAGTTTGAAAGACAGAAAACTGTGGCCACAGAAGTGAGTGAGGAAGCACACTCTAACTCAACCACTATTTTCATTATATGCCTTGTTTTATGGGATGTGTTCATTCACAATGGGACCCTTGCAGGATGTATATCCTGTTTGTTTTTTTAAAACAAATAATGTAAATATCTGGTTATTCTGCCTATTCCTTGTCTAGATTAGTCAGCAATATGAAGTAAGGTAAATAAAAATGTAGTGAAAACTACCTTCATTCCAAAGGGTAAATTTCCTTCAGCTTTAGTCATTCTTCCTCTGCCTCAGCATGCCAAGATTACAGGTCTCTGGCACAGTCTCAGAGCAAACCTAGGCTTTGTAAGGAGATCCTGTCTCCAACCACTATTATTATTTTATGGGGATCTTTGCTTCTTCAACTTATCAAGGTATATTTATTTCTCTGTCTTCAGGAAGAAAAACTAAATTCCCAGCCATAAAAATGACTATCAGAAGCAATAGGGATGGTTTTCTAGTTTAAGCAATATAATGTCCCAGAGAAAATTTCTCAAGATTTCTTACTGAAGATTTTTGTCCTTGTAGATAGTACCTTGAAAAGTTTTTTTCTGCCTTGATTTGATGTAATTCCTGTTCTTAGTCCCTCCTATATGTAGTCTTTTGCTGTCTACCTGCAGGTGGATCTTGAATTGTGACATTTAGATGGTTTTAATTTGCATTCAGAAACAAAGACTCCATCTTGCTTCTCAGCAGTTGTCAGGTGCCTCTTTTTTTCTGAAGATGGGTATCTGGAGCTTTGCAGACACACTTTGATTTACCCTTGTGACATTTATTTGAGTGAATTACAAAATACTCTTATAATATGTACAAAAATTAATATTACTCAGTGGTGAATCAGCCTTAAAGGAGTAATTAGCTAAGAGAATTAGTAATTCTATATTGATCTACTTTGCCACTCAATTCAATTACTTGCTAATTCTTATTTTGGGTGTGTCTCTTTCTTTTTATGTCAGGACTGTTAATAAAAGCTGACTGACCAGTGTGTCTTTATTATCAATAAAGGTGTATTAGCATCACATATTCCCCTTCTGTAGACCCTCAACTGTGAAAGACATTGGCCCTTTAACAGGTTATAGAAATGGAGATTTTTACTTAGATTTCAGATTAATTTCCATAGCAACTGCAAGACTAGCAAGATGATGCTGTACTGACATTTGAAAAATATGAAATAATTCTGCTAATTTATTAAATAAGAAATTTTTCCATGGATCTAAATTCCTTGAAATATCCCTGCATACTCAGTTCGCAAACAAACCATTTAAAGGTGAACTTTCAAAGCTTCTTGATTTTGAGTATATTTTTTTAAGCTCTGAAAATTAACTACTTGGTCTCTTAGTCTTGTGAAAAATCTTACTAATCCCAGTGGAACTCTCTGCATGTTACTATTTTGATAAATTTGTGCCTCCTTAAAAAGTGCTAAAACACAAACTGGTCTGAAAATTCTTTTTCTGGTATCTTGCGTTGTACTGTGTCTCACTACTACGTGGTTTAGGTGCGTAGTGGTAAAAGGTAGGTGTTGAACACAGGATAAACCCTGTTCCTTCCCTCTGGTTGTTTTTAGTAGTGTAACTCCTGCAACACTGACCTGAATCATTCAACTTTCATCTGGTAGCAAACAAATGAAATCAGCCTTCCAGTAGCTGAAGGAGCCAACAACAAAGATGGAGAGGGACTTTTTACAAGAGTGTTTAATGATCGGACAACGGGAAACACTTCCAAACTGAGAGTGGGTTTAGATTAGATATTAGGAAATAATTCTTTATTCTGAGGGTGGTGAGGCACTGAAACAGGTTGCTTAGAGAAGTTGTGGATGCTCCAACTCTGAGAGCATCCAAGGCCAGGTTCGATGGAGATTTGAGCAAACTGATCTAGTGGAAAGTGTCCCTGCCTGTGGCAGGGAGGTTGGAACAGATTGATCTTTAAGGTCAGCGCAGGCTATTCAATGATTCTGTGATGATTATTTGTTAAACAAGTCTATTTTTTCTGTTGTCTTCATTAGTATAGTGGGTTTAGGGCTGCCAGTTCACAAAGAAAACTGCAGCTACCAGGTGGATCAGACTAGAGAGGTACCTGCAATTTTTGATGGATTAGGATTGCAAAGAATGGAGTGTGGGCCAGCCAGGATCAGTCTGTTAGAGACCACTGATAGAATATAGATATTGGAAATGCATGGATCAAGATCTACCTTCAGAGAAGATCTGCCTAGCTGGGATAGAGGTGCTGGGGCAGGGAATTGTGCTGGATGGGATCAGCTCTTGCAGGATATGACTTCTAAGGCAGTCCATTGTAATCTTTCATTAGGTTTGCGAGTAGAATCTGAGATCAGATATTGAATTAAAAAATTCCACATAGGATGAAGCAATTTTTTTCTTCCCTCTCAGAAATCTTGAACAGTATTTGCTTAATAGCATATCTACAAATACCACAGATCAACATATCACGAGGTTAGTGGAATTTGTGGGTGGCTTCAGCTACCTGATAGGATGGCACTGGCAGATGACCAGGGCTCATGTGTCCTGTCTTTGGGAATATGTGCTTTTTCATACTCTGAGTTGACCAGGAGTTGACTGCATGGAATCCAGTAAAATGTCAAGAATCACAGACTATGTCAGGTTTCAGTGCTTTATTTATCTTGGAGTGTAATATTTTACAGGAACCACCACTTGAACAATGAATGAAATCGATAAATATTGCTGTTGAACAGTAGAGATTCTGTGCTAAATATTTTCAAAATAATTCAGTCCTGAGAGAGGTTTTGGTATCTACTTTTTCCAGTAATTTTCAACTATGAAATGAAACTTAGGCAGTCCCTTTTATCTGTATCTGTTTGTGTGCTCCATGTCTCACAATAGCATCTGAATTGGTTTGCTGATTCAACAGGACTTCATAGTTATTTTTGAGAAACTGCCTAAGGCTTTATGAAATTTGGAGTGAGATAATAGGAAAAGAGAATAAGATAAAGACTTCAGTGTAAGTGTATATATCATTAGACACACACACACAAAATTCTACAGGGGGAGATGCTACTGGAAAACTTGTTTGTGGTTTTTGATCAACTCTAAATCCAAAAGAGATGAGACTTCATTAATACCAGTGCTCACAGAAGCGTTACTTTTCAAAGCAAGTGGAGTCTACATTTAAGTTTGTGTTTTCCTCTAGAGAGTTCATCTTTAGTAGGAAACTTCCTTGAACTTTGGTCTGTATTACAGAGGAAATTTTCATGTGAGTTGCATGAATTTTAAAATTTGAAAGCATGGGGGGGAAAAAGAACATTTAAAGTCTACTCTTTATTCAACTTGCCTGTTATGTGTTTACATTATGCTGTTTCATGTTACATTGTTTACATCACAGGAAAATATCTTTTTTTGGGGGGGGAGAAAAATCCATCCATATGAAATGAACTAATCTATGAATTAATTACTTTTTGAGTCCTACTATGATTTTAAATGATAATGTAGGTAGACTTTGATGGTTATTGATCATAAGGGTTTCATATATCCCTCTGGAGAAGGTTACATATAAACCCACTAGGCTAGTTCATAAACATTGCAAAATATAGGGGCCACAGAATCAATACAAAGAAAGTATAGATATAACCTCAAATAATTTTTGGTGTCAAAAGATGCACGCAAAATATTTTTATGTATGAAAATACTTATTAGACAAAATAACTTGCAGCAGTTGAATAATTGGCATGTATTCAAATTGTGGTTAATTGAATTCTTCATCTGTGGCTTAGAGAGCCACATGGGGTACAGATTCTGCACAGAGGAAGCAATTTTCATTAACAGGATATAATTTAGAATGAGAAAACATATACACTCTGCCTGAAACACAGTTAATAATTAATATGGAATAAATACGTAGACATATACTGTTACCATATTTCTACCTGTCACTCTGTACAGTTTCAGCAACTCATTTGCATCCTAAGTAAGTATATTTATTCAGAGAGATGACACTGTAACACTACCTTCAAAAGTGGAAGACCTTTATGTCACAGCATCGGAAATGAGTCATCCTTGTTTTTAAAATGGCAATGTGAGATCAGAATGGTGATTTAATCTCATGCTTACTTACATCTAAGAAGTTTGCTTGTTTGTGAACTGACACTGTGCTGTTAAAAAGCTGATAACCATTTCCAAAATTGACTGGTGTTTTTGAGGATGATCAGCTTTTCTGAACTGGATTAGAGAAAATCAAAACCTTTTAAGAAAGAATATTATTTCTATTTTGCATTCTAGTGATCTATAGCATTTATTACTTGGTGTCTCACATGTGCTGTTAATATTGAGATGCAGGTATTGTTTGCATGAAAAAAGAAAGCTATTTGAAGGATAAAGTGTCAAAAAGAACACCTTGCAGCACATATAAGAGAAAGTATGTGAGAATGGGTGACTGAAAGCCAACAGCACCACATGGTCCAGTCTCTGTCAGTGGCTTGCTGCATCATTTTAAGCAAGTTGAGTCACACCTAATCTTGGAAACATTTAAAACTGGTTTGGATAAGAAATTCTGTAAATAAAGAACTTAAAATAAGCTTCTGTTGGTACAAAGCCTAGCTGTGGTCTTAGGACAGGTATAACCAGATTTTTAAATCTGGCTCTTTTTGGGACAGTGCTTTAACATGCACACAACTGATCGCTTCAATGAAACTGAAAAGTACTCCTTAAATACTCCCTTGAATCAAGGCTCAAAACTCCAAATCTCTTGTGAGGATTTCTCAGCATTTCAGCTGAATCCTGAACCAGAAAGGTGGCAATAACAGTACTACCAAATGTGTGCTGTGTGTGGTTCTTTGCTGTGAGTGTGAGCTCTGCCTGAGCTGAAATGGGACTACAGGATGGGTTCCTGAGGGCAGGAAGCTCCTGGCTAAACTAGAACTGCGGTTGTTTGTTGGAGTTTTGTTTGTTGGAGTTTTGTTTGTTGGAGTTTTGTTTGTTTGTTTTTCTTCAATTAGTTGAGTTTTGTAAATTTTTATCCTCCCCTTTCTACCATTTTGACGACCGAACAAACCTACTGCACAGATCTCTCTTAGACAGATTCTGCACACAAGTATGGGATTGTGAGAAAAGGAGATCTTACTTTTCTTGTTGTCTGGCTTTCAGTTAGCAGCCATATGTAAGATAAAGACCCCTGAGAAATCACAGGGAAGAGAATAGACTCAGCTACAAAAATGCTTTTTAGTTTTATTTAGTTTGCTATATTTCTGCCATAACAATTTTATAAACCATGGTGTTACTTAATATGACTGTATTGTAGGGCTAGACTTCATACTTCTCTCTTTAACAACAGGTGGTAACCATATTGGCAAACATGTCTGTGTTGGACCAGTGTGCCTCAGAAATCATTCAAGGAAATGGTATGTATTTTAGCTGAATTTTATTTTTTCTTTATTTCTGGAGAATGTGGATAGATGGGAAAGTAAGGTAAAAGACAAAGGCTTCACTAATAAAATTTCATTTTGCATCCTGTCTTTGCTGGTTATTGCACATTGCTGCAGCGTGCAAAATGGGTCCTGGGGATGGTTGTCTGTAACTGAAATAAAATACCACTGTTTCAGAAAACTTTGCACTTATGGCCAACATTGCTGATGTTCCCTGTGTGTGCCTTACTCTTAGATGCAAAGCAAAGTAGAATAAAACTGTTCCAACAGCCTCTATTCAGGCAATTACATTGTGTAAGGTACCAATTCTTACATGCTGAAAGACATCACCTGATGCTAAGCCATGCATACCTGCATTTTGTGTCACCTTTTCCACAGGTATTGGGAAGTATTATAAATTTTGAAATATTATGTTCTTATTACTNAAAATTCATTATGGTGAAAAAACCTTGGGTGTTATGGGCCCACCAGAAGTTTTAGAAGTTACTAATTCTGTGAATAAGGACACATTCTTTCTTAATACACCTACCAGCAAATTTGTGGCCAAGTAATATAGTAAGTATAGTTTTGGTGGGTTTTTTGAGGGAAATATTAAATGGCAGTGAAGCTTCACATGCTTTTTCTGTCCTAGGAATATCCCCTCCAAGCCTTTAAAATTAACATTTATGTAGGAATGGTTTGAGCTTTGATCCATTACTTCTCAGACATGGCCGACTGTATGTGAGAGACGGTATTTCAGAAAGTATCTACATAGAAGCAGGTCCTCAAAGAGAATTGGCCAATTCTGATGCAATATTTGGTTTAGATGTTTCTTGCATTTTAGTGAAAAATTTGAGCTATTTGCATACAAATATGACTGGCAAGAGTCAGGCACAATGCAATCCACATGTGCTCAGAGGTAAGTGTACATTTGATGTTCTTGCTAAGGTAGATAGGTGTTGCAGCTTCAGACTAAATCACAATATGGAGGTTGAATGGACCTGAACAGTGAAACAACGTAATCACAGATACATGCAATTAAACAAATAACCTGTAAAACTTCCCTGTCCCATGCAGAAGACAGTGAAAAGGAGGAGCAAATCAAGTTAATATGGTCATTTCTTACATGACCTCTTTGTTTCAAAGGCAGGATGGAGCAGTCCCAGAGAGAGGTTGGTCAAATACAGTCAGTGGTTCCTGCCATGCTTTTGTTCCAAACACATTGAATTCCTGGAACTTGGAGAGATGTTCCTGGACTTGGTGGTCCAGACACATGTGACTTCCCTATCCAGAGTCTTTTCTAGAAACTCTTGGGAAGACCCTGATATTTCCCAGGCCCCTGGTATCTGTAATTTTCGGTTTGGGTAGATTTGCCTGTCTGACTTATGCTGATCTTCTGTTGTCAACACTTACAATCCAGAAATTGTAAGTAATGCCCTGGAAGCTTTTGCACTCCTTTATGAGTAACAGATTGGTTATGTAGTTTGGCTATCTATTTTCTTGAACGCACCAAAACCTCTTCTGTTACTTGGGACGATTGACTGTATTTCATCTGCTTCTACTGCAGCAGAAACTTGATGAAGTTCATGAAATTATACTAACAGCTATGCTAGCTAGGCCTTTCTCATGCCAGATACTGCAGTGGATGGAGACGTACATGTGGGTTGTCAAGGACAATGTGACAAAGTTTGTGTATACATTCTGTAATGGAAGTTCACAAGAAGAAATTGCCCACCAGCTTTTTAGAGGGTTTGACAATCATCTTGCATGTAAAGGCTCTTTGTGTCTGCCCAGATGCTGGTCAGAGGCCAGATTCATGAACTGAGAAGGGTCTTTGAATGCTGGAGAATTTAGATATTTTCTTCTCAACTTTGACATTTAAGTATGTTGATTGATTATTATCTAGCTGCATGATTCTGAGGCTAATTCTCTGAATTATTTATGCAATTGTTCTAATACTTAAAATCCTCTGATACCTCCTGAAGTAATCTGAATGCCTAATAGCATATGGAGTCTAATAGTACATAATTGTCTTTACACTTAAAATAATCTAGAAAATAGAAATCAGTACAGTCTCATCTGGTTTTGTGGTGCTACAACAAGAATTGCAACTCCTACAGCAGTAATAAGTTAATGAAGTGATTTTTGTCATGGAAGATGTTGTAATTTCTGAAACAAAGCGTTAGTTACACAGTAAGCTTCACAAGGCAGAATGTCATCATTATTGGATTACAATGGCCCTTACATTCTTTTAGGTATTCAACTCTTAATGGAAATGCTCTTTGAAAAATCATCTTCAGGAAATTCAGCAGAAGTTGCTGCTTGTGAGCGAGTCCAACAGAAATCTGCAGTTACTTTGGCACGACTCAGCCGAGATCCCGAAGTGGCAGAAGAAGCCATAAAACTCAGCTGTAAGGATACGTTAATGACAGACTGAAAAAGAGGGAGGAACTGCCAATCATGGAGAAATTCTTTTTAATTGTTAGCCTCACTTGGTACATTTTATGGAATATATTCCCTATAGAGCCTGTCCAGAGAATGACTGAGGAGGTTGAGTTAAATGAACCTCTGGCTCATTTCCCAGAGGAACCTGAGGTGCAGCATCCACTCTCACATAGCTGTGTCTTACTGTGCCAACTGACATTGCTGCCTCCTCTATTCCTTTCCATAAACTCTTGTGCAGGAGCTGTCAGTGTGATGAATCTAACAGGAGGGAATATGTTCTTTGGCTTGGAATTTTTTAAGGGTGTAGGGGAGGATTGATAGCAAAGAAATGGAGGTCACAATTTCTGCTCTGAAACAGCAATAGCAAGTAAACCCAATTTATTTGTTTATGCTTTACAACCATTAATTATGACTGCTCTGAACTGCACAGCTCCATGAAAATTCCCTTAAGAATTTGCATATCATCCTTGCATTAGAGATCATATCTACTAAGGAAGATAAATATGACACATCTAAAAAAAAATCTCATCTCAAAATAAGAAATTGTTTTTCTAAATTATTTCTCCTGACGCTCTTTTGTGCACTCAGGTATTCCTCGCCTAATTAAACTTTGCAGATCGCCAACTGAAAGAAATAACAGTGATTCTGTTCTAGTGGCATGTCTGGTATGTACATTTTAGTCTTTCTTTCAAGCTTGTCCTGAAAAATTAAGAAAAAACATCCCTTTAGATTTCAAAATGCATAAGTATTGCAGGAATGTTTTAAATTCATGCCAGGGTCTCCTGCTTTTCCCCTTAAGCATAATCCTGTACACTGTCAATTATTTATCCTCTAATTGAAGATTTAAGCACACAAGGAAAATGGCTTCATCTTCAAATTATTGAGCACCCAAAAATTTTGCTAGAGTGTGTCAAAATTTAAGGATTTGTTAATTTCAAAGTTCCATTCTCTGATGATGTTATGTTTGCTGAAATAAGCCTTGAGTCAAGGGGTAGCAGCCCTTTATCAACACACACACACATATATGCGGAAATATTTATGTAAAATATCCAAAAAAGAGGAAAATATATTAGTTGCTTTCATCACAGTTGTTTTTTTTTTTAATTTTATTTGAGTTCCAAGACAATGTAGTGCCCAGTCAGGGTTAACAGAAGGTTAGTGCTTTCTCTACTCAGGAGAAATGTCCCAGCTGCTGGCTCTGTCCTGCATGAACTGTGAGCCCCGACAACTGGTGGAGTTGAGTGATTTCACTGAGCGTTCTGTGAAAGTGCACCTGGGTGATCTAGTGTTAGGACGTAGGTTTTGATGAATGAAGACTGAAGAATATTGTTTGACAGTGCTTTGCGGTATTAATGTTATTTTAAATGTAAAACTCAGTTACTGCACCTTGTTCCTTCAAGCAGGACTCATTCAGGATGAGGAAAGTATGAATGTGAGCATAAGAACTGCTGAGGTTATCCTTCCTACATGCCGAGAAGGCTTGTTGATCCTGTATGGCTAAAGAGAGACCACAGAGCGATGGCAGCAAACCAGACCATGATTTTTCTGTGTCATTGAAGTTGTTGCTGCACATTCCTTGAATTCATGCCTATTGAGAGAGGCTACCTGCCTGTCTCAGCAATTCTGCTTCTCCTGGTATTTTAGTAACTGCCTGAAGAGTTTTTGTGATAAACATGTGGCAAAAATATTGTCCCGTAGACATGAGCTGCTTCAAGCTCTGATAGGTATTGTCCCTGCAGTCTGTGGGCTTGTACTGTTTGGTATTTTTAGCATGGTTGTTTAATTTTCATATGTTTTGAAGCAGAAAGATTAACTCTTAGTGTTGCACTGACAAACAGCACAGAGAGAGGGTAAACTGATCCCAACTATTGGACTTTACTAATAGAAGACAATTTTTGTTCTTGAGGTGAGCCAGCATGCTTTTATGTTGATTCTGTCATGGCAGGTTGCTGGAAAATATATAATTGCATAATTTTCTCCTATGAGAAAAGTGAGTATCTCCTTAGAAGGAAAGAGTTTATACAGGCATTAGTAACATCATTGCAATTTTTATTGTGCAGCTTCATAGTCAGAACAACTATCAGTTTATTTGTTCCCAAATGGTTTGAACTGTACTGCTTCTTTCTACACCAGCGTACCTAGAAGACTTCTGTGACAAGCATTGCATAAAACTTTGGCAGTAGATGTCTTCTGAATCAAATGATTTATAGTTCTCATAAATAAGACAAAAGGTGAGAGGAGAGTTGAGAGAGAGGCAGTGTGAGAAGTGTAGCAGATCAGAGATGGGTTTACAATCAAAGTCCTCTTATCCTCAACTCTGTGTTCTTTAACACCACACTGTCCCTGCTGCTCAGGTCTCAAAAGTAATGTGCCCCAAAAGAACTGTCATTTAGTAGCTGCATTTGAGGGGAGATTCATCTGACAGATGAAGACAGTAACAAGGCATTAGCCAGGTAGGAGCATTCATAGACTCGCACAGTTCAGGTCTGAGTCTTGACTATTATTTAGATATCGTTACAATGGATTCCTGCAATGAAGACTTTGTCAAACCTGACTATTACAATTTGCTGTTTTGTTTTCCTAGGCAGCCTTAAGGAGACTAGCAGTTATGAGTCCCGATGGACTTGAAGATTCAGATTTTCAGCAGCTGGTAAAGCCCAGACTTGTGGATTCTTTTTTGCTATGTACAAATATGGAAGAAAGCTTTGTATAAATGTGAGCCAAAATCCTTTGAATGATAATCAAGATGATAGGTATGCAATAAGATAATACATATACAATGCTATTTTGGTTTAGTCTTATTGTTATTTATGACTTATTTATTCTAAATCCACGGACGTGGTTTCTAGGAACAAAGGAACAGAAAGAGCAAACTTGTTTCAGTGTTTTTCAAATTTTTTATTTTATTTTCCTGCCAAGACACATCAACAGACCTTATCATTGCCATCTAACAAAATGTTGTTTTGTTTAATATAGTTGAATCAAGGTAATGAAGCCAAGAATTTTTTTCTTTGATGTTAAATGCTTCTAATAATATTTTATCACTGTTATTTTTCTATAGTTAGAACATTTTGCAGTTTTTCTAATAAATACTTTAGTCTCATGCATTTACTGTATTAGAAGAAAAACTATCCTAAGAACTACAAGTATATACTTTGAAGTGAAAAGGGTGTTCTGAGTTTGGTTATTAACTGTTGTTATATTTTAATAGAACTATGAAATATGTAATTGAGAGAAAAATTTCCTCAAAATTTTCAAATACTGGCTTTAAATGACATTAGAGGACATTCTTATGCTGTGTAAAGATGTGCTCCATTAGAGGATACAGATTTGCAGAAAACTCTTTATTTACATTTACTGAAATTTCCTAGAGAAATTGATAAAATTTCTAGAAAAATCTTTGATGTATGTTGTATTTCATAATATGAGATTATCCTCCTAAGATTTAAAATCATTTCACACTGATCATTTTCTCTCCTTTCCAAGCCTTATAAGAACTGGAGGTGCTTATGTCAAGACATATTTTTAATATTCAAGCTACTACTTTTGTGAAAAGTTGTGCATGCATATGCTAAATAATCAGAACATATAAACTAATCGTAACTTGAATTTCCATTTTTCTGTTTTTCTGACTAGTCTTGTATTTCTAAAACTGAAATGGGACTTTCAGGAATTTCTTGCAATTGTGAAAAGGAGATTTTTTTCAATGGAAAACAACTTAAAGAATAGACTGGATACTAAAATGGATTTTTTTTTATAACATTCTATTTAATTGTTGCTTTTTCTTGGAAACTATATATATTTAAAATTACTCAGCCACCAATATCTTGAGAGTCTTTTATCCCTTAATATCTCACAAAGCACTCTGTAGATTATGAAAGTATATATAATTTTTTCTTGATTGCTTGCAACTATTGCTTTGGATCATTTTATGATCAGCAACTTTAAAGTACTAGGATGTCTGCCAAAAAAGTAAGCACGTTTCTTCTTCACTGTACTTACTTTGTAGTTATGTTAAGCAGCTTAATTCTTTAATGTTTATTTAGTATTATGTGTGTTTAGATGAAAGGCACCAGGAAATTGCAAAGTTGTGACTGCCTTCCACATTTTCGGTGTCTGAGAAATCTGCCCTGGTTCAAGCTATGATACATGGGGGCTACTTTTTTCTCCCCTTGAGTATATGGGTTGAGAGGTCTATGCCTTAACATTTCTTTCTTGTGAGCTCTTCATTTAATAAGCTCTATCTTGACTGAATTTTAAAACATTAGAAAAGACACAATGACCTCTGTCAAAAGCAGCTACGCAAAGAAAGTGTTGAATCAGATGTTTCACAGATATAATTTTCTAGTAAGTGCAGACATGAGTTCTGCTTTGTTTGCTTACTTTGAGACAGCTCCCTAAATTTCCAAGACTGTTAGAATATATGGTACTGTACAGCTTTAAAAAGTTTATTAGAGATGGACTGCAATGCTTTCCTCCCTAAGCAGAAATAAACCATTGACGGTTTAAATCAACATTCTTGTTCCAAACAATGCATTCATAAATTACATTTTAAAATAACTCAAAATAAGGTCCTGCTGCTACAGTTCTGGTAGCATAGCAATAGAATACAACACACCAAATTCTCTTGTGAATGTGCTGCACCAAACCTCATTCTGTCAGCTGTAGCTAACACCAGAGATACGAGTTTGTAGATGGAGTAGTGTTTATCCCATAATAGGTAAAGTTGAAATCTCATTTAAAAATTTTTCTACAAATGCAAAGTGAACAGAAGTAGCTATTAAGAAAATGCCATTGTGACTGATAATGTTTTCATGCCATTTCAAACATGTCAATCAAATATTCCATGAGCAGATCAGTTGCAATTAGTTTGCTCTCAAATCCAGTCATGTGAATGCACATCAGTTGAATTGATTACAGATACTCTCAATCTGTAAATATGTGGCTGTAATTTTAGGCCCATATTGTTCATTTACATGTGTTCCTATTATGAATGTGGCTGTTTATATTATGAAAACAAAATACATTTTGGTGGATCTCACATTCATATTAGAAAAAAGATCTTGAAAGAGCCCTTTTAGACCTGCTATCACATAAGTGTCCTCAAAAGCATTTTTTGCTAGGTCTGATCTTTTCACCTAAAATTGTGCACTTTATGTTTTTATATGGTGAAGTTTATGAGAAAATAGATATACCTCTACTTTGCCTCTTAATTAACTCAAAAATAATGTCATTAAAAATATTGAATTATTTTCTTATTCCTTCTGAATGAATAGTGGATTAAAAATGTTTGATTTTAATGTGACTCTTCGGTTTCTAAACAAAACAAACAAAGAAGGAAGAGTTCAAGCCAGAATAAACATTATTTTTTATTTTAATGTAGTATGAAACAAAATATTTAATATAAAGTTTTTCACTGAAATCAGTATTTTGGTGGCTCGGTCTTTGGAATCCCTGCGTATAAGCATATACAGTCAAGAGAGAGATAGAGAGTATGTGTAATACATTCACAAATCAACTCACTTATGTGGACTCCTTGACCTAAGAGACTGCATGTAGGTTATGTATTAACCTAATCATTCCAAAAACTGCATGTTACACTTGTTAGAAGTGTTGTAGTTTTGTTTAAATTCTTCTGAACATTTTTGATTTTGTATGAGATTAGAAGCTCTTGACAAATGTACATTGAATTGGAGAATTCTTTGTAATTTTGATTTATGTTCCAGTGATTTTGGACAATGTTTCAAATTTCAGATTTTGTTTGAACTGTTTTCAAATATTCAGGGCCCAGATGTTTCATTCATGGAATAAATTTTGGTTTTTTCCGAGTCTATTGTTTGTTTGGTATGTGAATCACTTATGTGGATTGTTACTTGTCTGACCTGTTCCCTTTAAAATAATATGTGTATCTACAAGGGATAAGATAATTTCTTCATAAGCTGGATATCTTATCTATTTTTTGGGGTTGCCTGTTAGTATCTAAAAGATGGGATTCCTTCTATAGGGTTTTGCTTTAGTACAAACTGATTCTGGCATCTCATATGGCTTGTTCCAAATTTGTATGTTGACCATCTCCTTTTAAATAACAGCAATGAATAGTCAAAAAAGTAGGAATCTACTTGATTTTCAGTTCAGATTTATATTAAATTTAATGTATTTAGAGGGGCACTCTAGACACTGTAAATTATTTGTGTTCTCATTTTTAATGGGAGGGAGAGAAGATGGTATTAAGCATTGAAACAAAGGTCTAGAGTGAATTTGTTAATTGAAGGTGGAAGGGAAGTGCTCAGCTGGTGGGAAGGTGGGGGAATAGTTTCAGTCCTTGACAGGCTAAAGAACCAGGAACAAGGAAAACCAAGGCTGTCTATCCTAGATGCTTGTATGCCTTGAGAAGATCCTAATCTCTGTTTTCTACTCTGCTCTTGGGCCTGAGTGTCTCTTTTTCTAACTGTGACAAATTTCTTCTCCTTGCGAGTTCTATTTGTATAATTGATAGTTTTCTGAATAGAAAATTGTTACATTCCAAGGTTTGGTCCTGCTAATTATGAAATTGATAAGGGTTTTGCTAAGAAACTAAGTCACAAAAATACCTTGTTAAATAATTCTAATAAATATCACCTAGCACAAAGAACTGTTTATTGTTCCTATAACAGAAGGAAGAACCAAAATATTCTCCAGAAAACCTGAGGGAAAACATATATATAGTAGCCTACTTTTGAGTTTTGGTACTTTTACAAGCAGATCTCCTAGCTAAGAGTGTTTAAACTGATCTGTCAAATAATCATTAAATCTAAATAATAAAGGAAAACCACTAGACCTGCAGACAAAACTCTGGAAAATCAAAGATATTTGTCCTTAGTTTTCAACAGCCAGTCAGTGACTTTTGGTTTTAATAATTGAAGTGTGCCTAAAACCCAATGAAACCCATGGGAAAAAAAGTGGGGAAAAAATACAGCAGGTAATACTGCTAATTTACTTTGAAGGCTTAAATGGTGACAAGAAGGAGGTGTGTCTAATGTAGTACTTCTATTACTGTTGTGATCATCTGTGTTACAAACATATATTTGAAAGCTGCACTGCCTATACCCTCACTTTCAAGCTTTCTGGATTAACAATGTCTTTTTATAAGCTTTTGTTTATAACTTCCACAACCTTTAGAATGTGACCTAATAATGCATATGATTTCAAAGTGGTTTAATTATTCTGATTTATTTTTTTATACCACATATTGTAAAAATGGAACAGTTCTGGAAGGATATACCTAACAAGATATGTCTGTTATGTATGCTCACAGGTAAGACAAGGATTATCATAAAGGGAGCTGTATCTAAAAAGAACCAGAAACAGTCATGTATTTTCATTTGCATCAAAAGAATGGTTATGGAATGGGCCTAAATGATCTGGAGAAGTCTTAATTGATGCTGCTCCTTTTGACTTCTGTAAGTCAGTTTGCCTGTACTGGAGTAAGGAAGAGCCAGAACTACTCCCAAGGTTTCAAGGATCTTGCTAGAATTAGAACTGTACAGTTCAAACACATATAATAAAATAATCATAAATAAAATTGCACAGTATGACACTAAGGATAAACATCTTGTAAAGTTTTGTGACCAACATGAACATTGAAGGAGTGTTTTTCATACATTAAGCAATGTGCTTGTTTATACGCACATGCTTGTTTCTCCTTCAAAACTGCCCTTTGTCACAACTCTCATTTTGTACTGCTTGATCATTAAAAAGGTCATGCTTTTTTAGAACAGTGTTTATTACAAATCAGTGATTTAAAATTAGTCCACCAGTAGAAGAAACCTATCACATGCTTTTTCTAGGGGGGAATTCTCAACTGTTTTGAAGTTTCATTTTGTAAGCATAGTCCAGACTAGTAATTTAAGTAGTTTCTGCAGACCAGAGAGAGAAAGTGAGCAATACTTTCTCTTTGACAATGACTGCTCAAGACAGGGAGTATATATAATACCATGGAGCTGTGTTTTTTTTTTTTCTCCAGTGGCTATGGAAAAAAGTGCTGGTGATTTGTTTGGAGATGTCTAAACACCTCGACATCCGACTATTAATTCAGATCAAGTGAGATGAATTCCAGGTTCAGTCTGGAGACAAACGGAAGACGCTTCTTCAGCTGGGGTTTCACATGCTGTTTACATATCAAGTACAATTTCTATTGAACCAAAAACTTTTGCAAGATTGGACTCTCCATTTGAAATGACACAGACATCATTTACTTATTTAGTTTGTACTAGATGATGACTCCTGTTTGCCAGTGATTTAAAAGTAAAAATAGCTGGACCAACTCATTGATCTCAGAATATTATACCAGATTATACATTTCTTATGGGAGAAAAATCTCTTGTGTTTGAAGAAAGGGGGAAAGAAAACTGGTCATAGTGCACTAATTCGGAATTCCAAAATGAGCTACCCTGGAAAATATGTGAAATACTATTGAGCTAATCAGTAAGACTGCACATGTTGGGAAAGCTATTGCTCATGAGGAAACAAACAAAAATCACCTCAAACTCCTCATTTCTTTTTTCCCCAAAAAGTACTGAGCTGAGCTCTAAGAAGAAGAAAGGACTCTTCATTAAAAGGCAGAGGCTGGGATTTAGCAGCATCACAGGTAACACACCGATAAATGAGAACAATTTCCAGGTGGTTCGGGCCATCCTATCAAACCCGTGCAGCAATGTTGTAAGTATAAATGGAAGTTGCCTCCTATCAAGACCATTGCTAAATCCTTGCATGGAAGTCTCTGCTGCTGTACATTGAGCTAGCAAACCTTATCAGCCCTTTCTTGAATCAAGGATAAGCTTTCCATCAACATTGTAGATGATGAGGTATGTGCAGTGGTTCACAACTGTGTTCCTTTCTAACTTTACGCCTTTCTGCCTGATGTCAACTGATTCTTACTTCCCATTAGAGTGAATGAATGACAGCTGAAGGATTTGCATGACCCAATATGACAACTGAAAATTCAAACCCAAGGTCTGTGAAACCTGAGACGGTAACCTGTTGTGTTTGCAGGTGCTGTCTCATTGCTCTGTTACATCTGCATCAAAGCAATCTCTTGGTCCAACATCTTGGCTAAAAGGTTGTCTATCTTACTTGTACAGTTATCAACATTCAACAAACATTTCTCCTCAAATACTTATATCTTGTTTGTTTTTTCCTTTCAAAATAATTTTCCTTATAGTTACCAAAATGCTGGGTAATGCACTCACAAAATTTCTGGGTTCTGCTGCACAGATGTGTTTCTACGATCAGTTTTTGTTTCTCTTTCCTACATAGGCTAAAAACTACAGGAATTAAGTATTCCTTTCCATCTTTTTTATATGATACTAAGTTCTCTAAGGTTTCTCCTTTCATTTGAGGCCACTTAAAGATAATATATATTAAAAAGTACTAACAAAAAGACTAACTCCTTTGGCAGTATCAATATGTTCTTTGTGTTTGTGAGCCCAAGATATTCCTTGTGTTGAAACGTCTTTGCAACTTGTTTTGCAGTTAATAATTTGACATGGCTGTAATGAAAATAGTTGCCTTTTGTGTCCAAGCACATGTTCTGCTGCAAATTTCATTCAAAAAGAACGGCTGATTTAAAACATTTTTCCCATTGCTACTTTTACTGTTTGCAAGCTCATCTGAGTGCCCCTTTCATGTGGTAATACTTCTGTTGCTTTTCACGTTCAGTTAAGTTCTGCCTTCTTCATTTGCCTGTTGATCACCTCTGCAGCTTGTCCACTTTTCTCATTATGTGCATCAATAAGATATGGTAGCTTTTTAAATTGATTTAAATATTATAAGTTGGTGTGGGCAATAATTGAAAAGGCTGTTGAAAATCATTAAAATGTGGTTTTGGTAAAGAGGTGTTATTGACATCAGGATCTCAGGCTTTAAGCATTTTTGAAACGGTTCTCAGATACTTTTGAGGTAGAACATCTTTCACTAAAGAAATACATATATATTTTTTAAAAACATTTCTTCTTAAATAGGTTATTTTTTAAATTAGAAATGTTTCTATTAATTTAAACACAGATGAACTCACTGCTATTTTGGAAAGCTAACTAGAAAAGAAAAACTATTTAGTTTAGAAAAGAGTGAGTGCAAATCAGTTAAAAATTCTTTAACCATTTCTTTGCTTTCTACAGTCTTGCTGCATATGAATAAATACACCAGATCATTTCCTAGTAACTTTTATTAGGCAAACTATATATTTTATTAATATTCTGGGGCTACTTTTTCTAATATAGAACTATTTACAGGTCTTAGCCATAAACAGTAGAATAAAACATGGCTGCTGTTAAGTAAAAATTTTAGAATTATGAAGTATTTCTTTTGGTGAAATTCAGTTTAGCACTACTTCTAAGACCTAGCATCTGCACTAGTGGAAAATGTTCTCAATTGCAAGCTGTTCTGAATCAACTCTTTGCTGATTCTCAGTAGTTCTGGGTACTCTGCCTTTGCATAAGATTTTACCAAGAAGGTTCTCATGTTTGGAGTTCTTTCAGGGCATTTCACAGAGGTTTTATGACTTCACTGCAAGTCCAGATATTACAGTGGCAGCAGACAAAAAAGAAAAGGTAGTTTCACCCGGGAGTTACTTTTTCAGTCACAGGGAAGTGACCAAACATCATATGGTTTGTTTGCAGCAGTCTTGTAGTCCTGCCCTGAGAACTGAAGGTCTTTTTCCTATGGGAGGCCAAGGGGCAGCAAATGTATCAAATGCAAGCAAAAGTGCATTCCAAAAGTGTTTCCTACTGTTGAAGATTCAACAGTCTTTGTCCTTTGGAAAGTGTTCCATGGCCCATTGCAAGTTCAGGTGTCTGAACTGCAATTGGTGAGTATCCTGTGGGCTAGTTTACTCTTTAAAAAAAACTCAAGTGGTAACTTCTCTCTGTTCACATCAGGACAGCTGAGAGCTGCAGCCCTGTGGATAATTCTGATTTTGTCTGCATACCTCTTTTTTTCTGCTTTATTTGTAACACTTGCCTGTTGTAGAATCATCTTCCTATTTGTTTACTCCTTACAGGCTTTTCTGAAATCTAAATAGCTGCAATTGAACTCACCACATAACTAATATGTTTCTTCTGTGTAAAGACAGCAGAATTGGTTTTGAAATATGGAAGCATTTTCTAGAATACTTAATAACCAATTTTGCCAGGACTGTTACCCATATTATTCTCTTCCAGCTACTTATTTTACTCAATAAATTTCTTTTAACAGTTCAAGTAAAAAAAAAAAATCTCTTTTCAATTTTGAAATTTATTCTCAAAGAAGTAAACAATTTAAATGTTAAGCATGAAGGTTTAATTTAAAAAAAAAACACAAAAAACTAGCAAGCAATCAGAGAACCTTCTAAATGGAGCCAGTCCTCATGTAGCAGAAGGAGTACAATGTTGCTATTGTTCAGTTTCATGTTAGTTCTGGCTTCATGGGTTTCTAAAAGTCCCATGGACAATACAGTAATTTAGAGGCCCTTTTACAGCTGGGTGGGAAAGGAATTGAAACAATAATGCTTTACATATTCTTAAAAAGTGCTTGATAGGTTTTTAACTTGTTCTAGTGACCTGATCTCATGAAAAAGGGCATTTAAAAATGCTAGAGATGCATTTGAATCTTATCTCACTTCCTAAAATACTTAAGAACCAATTTTCCTTACATCTGTAATGTCTTTAATCAGTGTGGCTGTTTTAATCTGGCTGAAATCTGGATAAGGATAAGTAATCTGCAGGCCTGCAAATGAACTTTTCTGCAGTCTTTAAACCACTGTTGAACTCATCAGAAATAATTGATCATCATGCACTGCTGTGCATCCGAATTCTCTTCCAAGTCTTAAGGGGTGAGTGTAGCCAGAAAGTCAGCTTCTCTTGGGGCCATGTGGTCATGTGAAAAAAAAAATCACACAAAACATTTTCTTGCCCTGGAAATCTTTGATGATTGTTTTTCCCCCTCATATTTCTTTAGAAAATATATATTAAAAAAACCCAAAACAACCAACTTTTCAGGAACTGAAATTTAGACTACAGAAATTTTCTGTAGCAGAGTAAGTTTTTCTTAGGTTGGTTTTACATATTATAATGCCCTCTTTATCAGAGTTGTTTTTAGAAGAGCAGAGTAAATATATTTTTTGTGATGAAAAGTTATGAATTGTCTGATGCAAAGAATCAAGTTCAGTATAAGCAAATGAATATCCACTGATGTTGTCTCTCAAAGATGTAGATTTTAACCAGCCTTGAGTTTCATCTGATATTAATTTAAAAATATATTTTTTCCATGGAGACTTAGTGTGTAAAGAGGAAGCAAAAGTACCACAGATATTGGGATATAGCTCACCAAAAGCGTGAAACCTCTTCCATAATGTCAGAACTCCAGGCCTCCTGGATTTCTTGTTCCCAGTGGGAGTGGAGAAAAATGTAGCCATGAAAATCAGTTAAATTGAAGCATGAGGTTTCATATTTCCTGGAAGAGGAGGATAACAGGAAGTAAAAGCTGAAAACAATCGAACTCAAATATTTAGGAAGGAGATGAGACTGAGGCTTGTTGAAACTTGAGGAACAAAAGCAAACAAATGTTGTAGGGAAAGGATGTGAACACTACATCTGGAAAACCAACTGTAGTCACAATCAGGGCTAGAGTTGTAATCAAAGTATCATTTAAATCTTTGATATTTATGAAGTGTCAAATGACAAGGGAAAAATTAATTCAACACTGGATACTGTTTTGTATTAGCAGTGACATCACAATAGGCAGCTGATCTGCACTTGGCTTGGCTTATAATAGTAGCATGAGCTCATTAATTCATTGACACAGATTAGAAATATGGATATATTCTTTTTCTGTTAAAACACAGTGTAACCCAAAGCAAAAGGAGTCTCTCTGCTTTCTCAACTCATGAAGTAGTGCAAACTGAGTTTTCAAAAGCTTCTTATAGATGTACTTAAGGACTTGCTGGGGGAGAAGTGGTGACATCTACTGGAATTTTTAAACACTTCATCATATTTCCAAGGCTGCTAGCAAGGCATATTTGGTTTAGGTCTAAAGTTGGATGAATAATGCAGAAACAATTTCTACTTATATCTGGGCAAATTTGGAAGGAAATCTTCAGCCATCTTGGGGTTGCTTTTGGTGTCATTTCCTGCACACACTCACAGAGTTATTAAACTTTAAACACATAACTGTTGGCAGAAAATAAATGGTAAGCTCACACAGGAATACTATGAAAAGTGAATTTCTAATGTGCTCTCTGTAAGCCTGCGTATCACAAAGCTGATTCCATGAGTGTTATGTTCATTAGACTGGAGGATGGAAACAATATTAAGTGATTTATGGGACTAACTGGAATTGAACAGTGAGTTTGTGCTTGGAGTAGCAACCCCTTACTTTAAAAGAAATCAAAAAAGAATTCAATGAGGAAAGAATGTATGAAGCAAATTGCAACCCGCTCCCCACATATCATGGTAAGAAGGAAGGAAACTCATCCGTCATTAAATGCCTTCATTAAAAATTATTCACTCAGATCCATTTAAAACATGTTCTAACTTTAATCTCTTGATTTCTTGGGGCTGGATTGTGATGTGTCCTGCATGCCTAATAAGAGTGTGAAGGCTTTTCTAGCATCCTGGCAGGGGTTACTTGGACCTTGGAACTGGGCCTGCAGGAGCAGCAGGGTTATAGATGTGCTTCCTTTCTCCCCTCAGAGGAAGTGTGTGCAGGGAAGAGAAAGGGGGATGAGTGAAACAATCCCTCTTGATAGAGAAAACATGGATTTCTGGGGCTGAGTGGGGGTCAGGGTTTCCCAAAATTTTGCTGCTCTGAGCCAGAGGATAAGTAAATCCTGCTGGGACAAGGAAGATGGAGGCAATAAATTGGCCTTTGAGATGTGCCCTGAAGGTGTGGTTTCCAGTGTTATCCGTGTGCCATTGCAGTTTGCCTATCCCATCTCCTTCAATTTACACCTTATTCTAATACCTAAAGTCCAAAGACCTTATGACTTTACAAAGTTTATGACCTGATTGTACAATGCTATTGTGTCATACACTAAAAGTTGTAGAAAGTGAGGAGTTTTGTTAAAGGTTGTCTAATCTGTAAGAAACTTTCTGTAAGGCTTCCCACCAAGCTGTCTTTAAGGATTTTCTACTGCTATGACAAAAGGGAACCATATGCTGTTATTCATCAAAATGTTTTATGTTGATTTTTACACCTCTGAGCATATGTCCTGCTGTAATACCTTATCCTTGCAGCCTTCAGTTGGGTCCTGGGAATCAAAGTTTATCCTATTCACAACAGTTTTTCTAGTAATGGGAGTTGTTTTGCTTCAGCAGTGTGCTCTGGTTATGACACTGCCTGGCTAAAGAGATCACAAATGTGGTAGTGTAACTTATCTAGTGCCAAATATGAACTGTCTGGCTGTCAGAATTATGGTGAGAAATATTGACAATGGTTTTCTGACTAAGCAGTAAGTTTTAATCCTCCAGTTTTGTTAGTACATGTTGACTTTCATGCAGTCTTTTATTTGCTAAATTTACAAGTTTTTATCAATCTATCAGTCTTATTTAACTTTCCTTCTGCTCACAAGTTTTTCTAAATTTATCCCAAATAACACAATTTTAACTGAACAGAGATTCCCTGAGTCTGTATGTGCATCTTCATCCACTTGTAACCACTTTCATGACTTAAACCTCAGACCGTCCAATAGCCAAGATCTGTACACAAAGTCTTTGTATATTTTCATTTAGTACATTTTACTAAAACTGATTCACTTTGGTGAATCAGGTCAGGATGCTCAGTTTGCTGGGGAAACATACCTGTATGTAAGGAGTGCAAGAAGTTGCCTCTACAAGGGTGCTGGCAGGCTATCTGGCTCAAGGTCAGGGTATTTTACTACTACATCCACTTATGTAAGTTGAAGATCTGCCTGAAGAGGATAAAGCTAAAATACTCTTATGTTAAGCTAGTAAGAAAATAAATGATTGAAGGTGCAAATACTAAAATCTTCCCTAGACAATAGCACATCATATTCAATTAATAGTTATGGTAAATCTGAAATCTATTCCATATCATTTGTGGCAAGATTTGCTTTCAATCAGAGATTACAGAGAACTTTTAAATTAGCAATGAAAATTACCCCAAATAACAAGCTCATTATTTACTATATTTGCATTTTATTGAGCTTATTAGCAGCACTGCCTGGTTAGATTTTATGGATTCCTTTCTATACTTTCTGCACGATAGCCCAACTACGGAACATTTCTGAAAGCAACAATTGTGATTTTATAATGAACCACAAGAGGGGGGAGAATGAACATAAATGAAAGAACTCGATTTTAATGAACAACTGTTACATTTAGGACAATTCTGTGTCAATGCTGAATGTAGGAATCTTGGCCAGGTGTTGTCTGTGGAATGAAGAGTTTGAACTAATGGCAAAATGTTTTTCTTAAGATTCCTCTTTTCAGGTCTGCTAATTTATTGCTGAACTTCACTTGGGGTTCTGGACAAACCACACTTCCAAAACTGCAAGATATCATGTTGAGTGTGTTTATCCCTTCCTTTACTGCCTTGATAAAACAGAAACAAATGCTAATGAAATGATAAAAATAGAGATCTCTGTGACCTGAATAATCAGCTTTATAGTCTCCTATGATGCCTTTAAATTTTTTTCCCCCAGTTACACAAAGGAGTTCTCTAACTCCAGTAATCAAGGAATTTCTCCCTAGTGCATAGATGAGTTTTTGGTGTCACTATGAAAGATAAATCATCTCACTGTTGTGATCATGGACTGACACAGGACTGCTGAATTTCCAAGTATTTTCAGCCTACTTTTTAAGGAAGGCTTCTTGTGAGTAGAAGCAGCTGTAGTGATGACAAAACTGGGGACTCCTACAGATGGACTGCTGAGAACACATGGCTCTGGGTCAACTCTTAGGAGAGGATGCACAAACAGCTCTGTCAAGGAATCTGTTTCCTAACCCCAGGACTGAGATGGCAGTTCCTATAACCAGCTGGAAGGCAAGGAAGGAAAACAGATTTCAGGAAGCCACCCACTTCACCTTCAACCTTCTTTTATTTCAAAGTGGATACAAGGAGCAAGCAACTTTCCCAATATTTAGTCCTCTGTATCTCATGTTCCATGTTTCTCCTGACTTGGGTTATCAGTCTCTTGGGAGAGGGGTAGGAAAGAGAAGGAGTCTTACTTTCCTCCACACTCAGAAAGAAGAAAAGCAATAATTATAACAGTAATATGAGAATGGTACTGCAGCAGGTGTTTGCAGCATGCAAAAAATAATCGAATAGCAGGAAACCTTCTCAGCTTTTCTCTACAAATACTTGCAAGTAGCCCAGTAGACTGTAACTCTGAGAGGACACCATATCATATTATTAAGTAAAATGATAATGTCTTTAATTTCATATTCAAAAGCTGAATGGTAGTGAGGGAGTCTTGCAAAAAGAAATTAAGATAGTTATACTAGAGGAAGACAGAATGTTGATTACCAGCAGTGAGGTAGCCAGATTTGACTAATGGCACAGTTACTGTATGCATAAGCCCTAATGGTGTTTAAGTGGTTGCTAGAATGAATGTAATTAATGTAATTTATTTGTCAGCATCCAAACACTATAATACTCAGAATAGGATGGGAGGTCCCTTTCCTAGTATATAACCCTATGAATGTTTTTCAGCATCTCTGTTCACAAGTACACAAAAGCAGTGAATTTGGGTTTTATTTATATTTTGGTTTTGGTTTTTTGTTTGTTAGGGGTTTTTTAATGACTCTCCTCATATTTTAAGGGGCATCATCTGCATAGCTCCACTGATTTAAACTGATTTTGTTTTGGTTGGTTTCATGGATTTCAGAAGGGTACTTTGGGATGTTCTAGTCTGCTTTGCCATTAGAACACAATAAGTGATCTTGCATCTATCCCAGAGTTCCTGAGTGTATGTTTGTTTAGAGAGAGATCCTTCTAGTTTGTCTGATGTACTGTAGGGTTAACAGTAAATTGATTACTTTCTTAAATGGCTTCAGTGATTGATGATGTTTTGTGCTTAAAAAGAAAAAGAAGGCCAGTGTATTTCTAATGTAATTTTCTTTCAGCTGAAAGCTGAAGTTGATCTTCAGCTGTGGGATCTTGCCATGCTTTGTCAGGGACCTTGTGTTATAGGAGAACTTTCCTTTCCCTGCCTAAATGTGACTGGGATGTAATAAAATTTTTTTAATTCCACAGATAAAAGTTTTGATGCTTCTCATTGTATGTCTGTTGCTCTTGACTTCACATTTTTATAATTTACCATTTCAATATCTTCACTTTGTCTTTTTGAGGAATTTTTGGTGTTGTTTTTTGAGTTGTTTTTAGATCCAAAGACCTCCCTAATATCATGTCAGAGGACAAAATCACGTTGCTTGATATTTTCCTTCTTACAGGAGGAGACAGGGGCATCAATCCTGTCAAGAGAGATATCTCTACATGATTCCTTCAAATGTGTATAGTACTTCCACCACTGCACTCTACCCTCTAGCTGCACTAATGTGCAAACACTCCTAACTTTGACACTGTTCCGAGCTAAATCGGAGAGAAAGCAGATTCATTATTCCTGTACAAATGAAAACTGATTAATATATTAGGGTTAATAGCAAAACTTTATCAAGATGCAGAACTTAATCAGCTTACTTTTCAAGTGAATTATTCAAATATATTGACAGTCTTTCTAAGTTACCACTCCCCTCTGCACTGAGGACTGTCATTGTAGGACTGTGATGAGACACAGTTACCTTTCACTCTGGATCCAGATCAATTATGTTATTGCGAAGTCACCAACAAGAAAGCTCGGCTATATATATCAAAGTTCAACATAAATACCTACTGTCAAAGCCATCAGATTAATTATTGTTCATGAACCATTTCTTGTTCAAGATGGAGAACCCTTCTAAATCAAGGCACAGAGAACTTGGAATTGCTGTTTAGAGCAGTAGACATGAATTTTGATAAAGGTTTATGGTTTCCCCAAATGTTTATTATTATTATATGCTAAATAATTTTTTTCGTGGTAACATCTCCCAACCATCTCAACAAAACAGTTAAGCTTTAAGAAGGGATATGCCAATGCAGTTCCATTGTAAATAGGGGAGCTACACAAATGTATACGACTGCTTCCTCTTTTCCCTCTCACTTGCATGACTCATTTAAAGACACTGTTATGTTTAGGATAGCTTAAAATAGCATAGAAATATTTCTCTTAAGACATATAAGAATAAATTACTAGTAGTTTTTTAGCTATCTCCTATATTGAAAAAGTTTATCCTCATATCTATGTGTTTCTGAGTTCCTCACGGCATCTCACAATCTTTGAATTGCTTCTTGTTATCTTGATCTAAGAAGTTTGACTTAACGTAGTGGTCAGATTCTTTTCTGCATTATTTCCCATGCCTAAAATCTATACAATGATAAACCTAAGGTGCTTGAGTTTTCACCTCCAATAATCACAACTAGAAAACCACAAATGGACTTTTCATTTCTCCCTTGGAAGAGCTATAAAAGCTAAGGTGAGCTGTCCTGCCAAATCACTTTTATAAGGACCTCACTTTTCTGTTCACTAGTTTTACTCCAACTAATTAAAAGTAGCACTCCTGCACTTCACTGTGGTTTCCAAGGTATTCACAGGGTGCACATGCTCCATCCAAAATCCTGAGTGAGCCTGAACTGGAGGTCCTTCATAGGTTCATACCCCACAGCTCCTACACCTGGAGATTTGAGCTGCAGTGTCTGTAAAGTACCCTTCTCTAAAAAATGGAAGACTTACAATGCTGAAATGAGCAGCCCACATAAAACTGAATACAGTGATGAAGATGAGCTTACTCAGTCATCCTTCTTTTATTAGTTTGTTTGTTTCAAATAGGATTGTTCATTTTTGATTCCTCTGCAAGGAAAAGGTGAGCTGACTATTTAAATCTGTGGGTGAGTTGTTTTTGATTTGTTTTGTTTTTTAACATATTCCTGTCTGTGAAAGTTCTTTAAGCATTCTTCTTGCATTCCAATTAAGTTTTCTGGGCTTTCTAATGCGGTCCTCTGAGTGCTGGAAAGTAACAGAAACAAGAATGCATTTAATACCTGGCCTGGTGTCTTGGCAGCAAAGCTTAGCACTTCAGTGTGGGGAGTAGCAGGTTCAAGACCAACCCCAGGAGTCTTACTACTTGAACTGGCAGAGGGCTGGTGTAATGCACAGACAGTGAGCTCATTCTGCAGGTGGAGTGTTCAGCTGCATTGATCTTATGGCAAACCCAGGCTGCTAAGGTTTTGGAGAAACATTGGCTCTGATCTAAAAGGAAATTGTGCTGCCTTTCCCTGTCTTTCCACTAGTTTAGCTTGCAAGCTCTAATAACATTAAAACATACTTAAAGCAAGAAGACTGACGCAGTTACAGAGACAAAAAGTAATTTCCTAGAAATAGTAAATACAATAAGCAAAACTCTAATCTCTCATTAGATTATTGTATTTTCATGGGGTCAACCAGCTTTCCTGGCCAGGTTGAGGTCAATTCTAAAATATGTGTATTATATACATTAAGCATCTGTTAATGAAGCATAAATTTCATCAGCAAGCCTGATGCCAAAATCAACTCATTTGGGTACATGGTTTGCATCTACAGTAGTGTCTTATGGGTTTGTTCTACGTCTGAAACAGCAAGGTTGTGTAGATGCCATGAATGGCATATAATAAGGAAAAAAAGGAACACCACGAGCATCATAGACAATCATAAATCTCCTGAATTTTGGTTAAATGGAGTTCAGAATTCAATGGGTTCCAAGAAAACAATAAATAAAGGGTAAGGAAGAGATCATGTTACCAGAAACAAGAATATCTGTTCAGTGCTAATAAATATTTCCTATGACAAAAGATAAAATAAAACCAGCTAATTACTAAATAGACCCTCTATTTTAGAGCACCATTTCCTAAAAGGAACCAAGTGGGATTTCCCTTTAAAAATTCACCAGTATTTTGCTCAGATCCATCACAGAGGCCCTGGTAGAGCAGCAGCAAGGTGTCACCCTTCAACAATTAAGCAATAAGCCTCAAGCTTCTTATTTTTTCTGTCAACCTGGAGTGTGAAACGTAGGTTGTTTTTTCCCCCCCAATAACTGTAAGTTTGACAGCAGAAATATATCAGTCTCATTGAACCAAGAATATATGTAGATCCATGTGAGCTGTTCTTTTAGTTTCGATTCAGTAGCTTTCATGTAAAGTGAAGGTGAGATTTTAGTAAGGAAAAGATGATCTCTTAATTCTTCATTCTTCTTTGCTTTCCAGCAGAGGAGAGGATGGGTAAGTAAAGACAAGTTAGTCCTTCTTATTCCTGTGTATCCAAGGTTCAGGCAGCAAGGAACTGAATAATAGAAATATGGAAACAGAAGGATATTTGTAAATTGATAGTTCTTTATTAGTAAAAATCAAAACCACTTTTCTATCAAAAACTTTTCTATGCCTGTCTACCCCTGGATGTGAGAGCACAGAGGCCTTTCCATATACCTCAGTGGCTTTGGGACAGCCCAGTAATTACCCCATTGGAATGACACTCAAGGTACATTCCGAGAGGCTGTTTCCCTTCTGCTTCAGGTAATAGTGTTGCAGCCTAATAGTTAAGAGGTTTTTTATGCATACTGCTTGAAAAGAAGCAGATCCTGATTGCCTCTGCAAAAGAAAGCAGTGAGTGAGACACCTTAAGTTTTTAATGTTGTTGGCTTCTAGGTTAAACAGGACTGAATCTCATTTTGAAAATCTCAGTACTGCTGAAATTAGTGCAAACAGTATCATGAATTTCTTGGGGGGAAAAAAATCAATGACATATTTCCCCCTTTATCCATCTAGCTCTGGGGAATGTAATGCTGCTGAATATGCTGGCTTTTGTAAGAGATGTAAAACAGAGTCTGTGATCATTTGTGGTCATTAAGGATAACTTTTTTTTTTTCTTTTTTTCATGAATAGAGGTGTTAGTGAAGGTGTTCTGGCCTAATTCCAGGTCCAGTAATTGGATTTTTTTTTTAATTCTTTTTTTAACTTCCACACATGCCTTCAGCAGTTTAATTTAGCTATGTATGTTGGGCTCAATTCAGTGTTGCCATATTGGCCTCCCTTTGTTAGTTAGATTGATGCAAACAGACCCTAAGACAACTGTAAGCTCTCTTTTCCCTCCCATACGGCCCTCTATCCCAAAAATGTAATTACTGCTTAACACAGTTTCACCAGATGTGTTTTCACCTCTGTACCACCTCTCCAGCAATGGATGGTCAGGGCATCTATTTCTAGATGGCAGTATTCCGTAAGAACTCAAAAAGTGAATTAATTAGCTATTAGGGACTGGACATTGGTAGCCAAGTCATTCTGACACAATGTGTTTTAGCCCTGTAGTGGCACACAGCAACACTCTCAAGCCAGTTTGTGACAGGAGGATGTAACTCATACTGCTGAACAGTTGGATTTGTAGTAATGGATGATATCAGCAAGAAATGAAGATAACTGTGTGTCTCTGTGTAACCTGGTAAAATGCTTCCAAAATTCATCAGAGAGGGGATGAGTAAAGTGAAGACAGAGGTGAAGTATTAGATGGAAGGAACAAGGAAACACGTGAGGCACATGCAACACATGAGAAGCTGAATTAAAATAATACATCTTTTGCTCTGACAGATATGAGGGCATAATGGACAACAAGGTTGCTGTCTTTCTGCTGTTATGCCTAATTGAAGTCGCAAAGGATGATGGAAGGTCAGATACAGTGCAAACCTCTCATTTTTCATCTAGACTTTGAATAGTTTCCAATGTGCTATATGCTACCAGCTTTAACCTTTCCAGTGTGCGTTAAACAGGGGCTCTTCAGCCAGGCATGAGATGCCCTAGAATGCTTAAACAGCCTGGGGTGGCTAAGGTTTGATGATGTACTAGAAATACGGTTTTTTGAGTCTCTCCACAGAGATCAGCAGGGCTAAAAGATACATAGCAACACAACCAAGCTCAGAGATTTCCTCTCAAATGTTCCTTGTCCCATGTAACTCCATGCATAAATTACATACATGTTTTAAATACACAGCTAAACCCTTGGTTCTACACCAGAAAAAGTCCATTCACTCCTGGAAGCATGATTAGGGATTTCCATGTATTTAACTAGCCTGGAAATTCCCCCAGTCCTCCTTGGAGGCTATTATTAAATGAGAGATAATGACTCTCAAATTAGAGCATGATCCAAGACTCAGAGTTAAATGAAATGAAAGCTTTATATTTGGTACATTCTCACACCTTAAGTGACAGAGAGTACCTCCATCCCCAGGTTGTGACCATCACCGGTACTGGAGATCATGGATAGACACTATAGAGAACAGGTATCATGGATAGGCAAAACTGCAGGACTTAGGAAAAAAAAGTTTGTACAGTGTTGATGCATATTATTCTTTTCAAGACTATAAGTGTGTTTGCTCCCAGAAAACTTCATCATAGGCTACAAAGGGTTAAAAAGCATTTCAAAATCAGTTTCTATTGGACTATTTTGTTTGGCCACTCTCTGACATGGGTTGTACTGAGCACGTTTTGCCACCTGGCCAATTTTTTTCCTGCCAAGCTATTCACTCAGGCTTGTGGTGTGAAAATAGATGTTTAATAGTCAATGAAGTACTATACTGGGTAATAGTTTATAAATTTCCATGACTTATTATGCTCGGCCTAAGTGACTGTTTATTAAGTGTATTTAAAGCCCCCCATCTCATTAACTTACAGTACTGGTGATTCCCTCCTCCCACCACTGCTGTTTTTAATGGAAAATATTCACACATGTCTTTTGCCTAGGGCATGTGAAACAACTCTGTGGAAAAGAGACTTCCTGGATAAAGAAAGGGCATCATCTTTGGCCAAGTACAATGTGTTTAACATTTTCAGAAGTAAAGTGAATCTGAAATATGAGATATAGGTATGGTGTGGACTAAAAGAAATCTATAGGTATCCTTTGTAAAAAGTAGAACTGCCAACATCCTACCATTTTCTGCCTTGGGTTCACAGTGAAAGACATGGTCAGTTTTATCAGTAAAGCATGTCTCATGTAAAAAAAATATATTAAACCAGCAACTTAATTATTAAATACTGCCTTTATTTTCATAATGAATTCCATGGTACTTCAGGGAAATATTACATACTAAGGTTAAATAAATTCTCTGTTAACAAAAACCAGGCCTAGTCTTAACTTTAGGGGTCTACCATTAGCTGTGCAATGGGAAAGTGAGTTTCTGTATCAGGGAGAGACTGCTAATTATAAAAGAACATGTTTTGTTCTCCTGTATTAACCTCTAGAATGAAAAAGTTCATCGGTTGCTCTTGATAAATTCTGTGAAATCTATCAAAAGATTCCTGCTGACGTCAATGAGATAAATGTCCTTTTGTCATATATAATATTTTAGTTATGCTGCGTAAGTAAAACTCCAGATTAATCCCTGAGGTATTTCCATTGAAGACACTAGGAACATAATACAGTTATGTTTAGTCCTCTAACGTTTGGCTTCATGCTGTTTACATCAGTTTCCTGAAGGTCACTTGTAAGCTGAAGATAAACACAAAAATAATGGCAATATGAGAACAGAAGAATTGGTAAGTAGGATGATAATGTAAAGAGGTAAAGGAAGTTGTACATAAAATCGTTTCTGGTAGAAAGCATCTAAGAATCCAGTTTTTTCTAACTGGGATGTTAAACTGACACAGATGTTACAGAGCAGCTCCCTCAATATAATCTCAGATGCCACTTATGGAAACAACCACAAACATCACCTCAACCTGTGACTGTGATGAGTGCAGCAAGAGCTGGGCCACCTCTGCTGCAGGGAGCAAGCAGCTCTCTTTTGGCCTGCTCCCAGGTACTTCCAAAGAGCAGATATAAAATACGTGCCCCCAGTGTTGAAGGAGTTAATGTGACATTGCAAAATGAGCTTTGCTATTTGCTGTTTTGTTTGGCCAATAGCTGACACAAGCACATTTTGCCACCTGGCTAATTTTGTGCTGCCAAGTTATTCATTCAGGCCAGTGGTGTGAAAAAGGAGGCATTTAATAGTCAACAGAGCACTATATAGGGTAATAGTTTATGATTTTCCATGACTACTTAGATGCTGTTCAAATTATTCTTGATTGAGCAAATTATTCTTTTTTAAAATCATCCCATTCATTTATTTACTAATGACTCTATCCCTTCTCTCCCGTACATCATTTTTTTTAAATGGGAACAATCAGCCATTTCCATGTCTGAGGGGATTTAGCCAAAGGAAAACTATGAGCGTATTACAGCTCAGATCACAACTTTGAAAGACCTTTTGCCAAGATATTAGAGGTTGAATGAAATTCCTTTCTGAGCTTTCCAGGGAGCCCTGCACAGTGGTGAGGTGAGCTGTAGAGAAATGCTGACATCTTGGTTGAGCAGATGAAATTATTAACCCTCCCTGCCCCCAGGTATTTTATTTTTTCAGCAGGTGGTTTTCAAGCTGAACCTCAGCCTGATGGTCTCATCCCAGATGAGATGCCTCAGTTTGGTGTTAGAGCCTGTCCATGCCAGGGACTGAGGGGAAACTATTCTTTCCCTCAAATGGCCCCATTCCCAGTGGGCTGGTGGGGTAGCCTGGGGCTGCTCCACAGTCAAGGCAGCCCCCTGGACCCTGGCAGGGTGGGTCTGTGCCCACAGGACTCACTGGAGTCAGCCAGAGCGCCACAGGCCAGGTGGGTCTGGGGGGATGATGCTGTTGCTCTTCCCGTGGCAGCGGTGGCATGGCTGGGCACAGGCAGCCAAAGCCTGGTGCAGGGCAGCAATGGAAATAGGGCTGCAGGGCCCTTGGTGTCAACCTTGTCACCTTCCTGGTCTTGTGCTGCCGGCTGGGGAAACCAAGGTGTCCTGGCATGCCAGGGCCCCGTCCCGCAGGCAGTGGTTGTCTCCCTCCTGCTGTCTCACTCCTTCTCTGTTTTTTTCTAGTTACCTAGCTGAAAACCCTTCAACCCTTTACTGGCAGGGAATTCTTGGCAAGGCTATCCAAGATTAGTGTTGAAGCAGCAAATCCTTCCTCAGGATAGCCTATCTGTTAACCTGCAAGGTCCTGGTGTAGGTACTTAGATTCATGCCAGGGCCAGCATTCTTCGGGCAGATTGTTTTCATAGCTGTTTGCTTTTATGTGTAATTTCTATGCTAGTGGAAGCAAACAGGAAAGACGATCCCTTGTCTGTCACAAGAAATACACTAGCCCTGTATGTAAATTGGTTTCCCAGACTTTTGCTTACCTGTGTTGAACCAAAGGGAGGAGAGCAGACCAAGCCATCTTGCTCTAGAGATGCTAGTTTATTAAGCTATAATGTCAGAAGTTGTCAAAGCAAAATAATGCTTGCTTTTGTGAGTTTATCTGATGTCATATAGTTTATAAAAACATTGGTGTTAATATTCATTGTATGGCTTAATTGGTTTGATATAGCATAGCAACACAAGTGTAGCAAGATGCTTGTTATGTAGGTCTTCGTGTTGTTTCAAAGTCTTTATTATTATGACAGCAAAGTCTTGTTCATTAAAGTTTCACAATCCATTTTCATTAGGATGAAACTGATTCTGTAAATGAACAGTTGCTCTGAAAAATCAAACCCTTGCAGCTATCACAGGGGAGGTACAAAGTCTGTATTAATTATCAGGAATATGGTGTCGATCGAAGATGTTAATTGCCCTGATGGTTAGTTATTTGGGGAATTGCCATGCATTTCATGCAGGGATAATAAAAATGAATTTTTAAACAAAGAGATCTTAAAATAATATATAATCTGTAGAGAATACTAACATCAAAGACTTATCTCAAAGCTTTGAATTTTATCTTTGTGGTCCAAAATGTTAAAGATGAACTGAGCAATATTTCAGCTGGTTCAAGTTTGTGAGAGGAAAACAAAACAAGAGTTAATTAACTGTTATTACAAACCTTTTCAACTTTAATTTGACTTTCAAATATTAGCATTTATCTATGAACTATGCTTCTGGGTTTGACAAATTAGCTTTCACAGAACAAGTTTAATTAGGCTTCATTGTGCTTTTATGTCACTTTGCACAGTTTCAGACAATGAATGGATTAACTTACTAAAAGTCATATGCTTAAAAGAATTTGTTGAATACTAAAAGGGTTGACAAAGTTGCAAAGCTTTACCAGTCTAATGCAGAAAAGATGCATCCTGTTTTGCATGATAACACGCATTCTTTGCAGAGAACAGCTGGTGCTGACACACACAACCCTGCCTGGCTGCTCTCAGCACCCACAGGCTATGTCACCACCCCCTTCCCATCCCGTGCCACCCTGAGAAAGTCTGGTGTGTGTTTACTACCAAATCTAATGCCTGTGAAAGACGGGAAGAAGAGAGAGGGCTACAGGTACACACGACATGACTAGGTGTACTGGTTCTCTACTGGAATAAAATAATCTCAGGGTGAACTTGTGTTTCTGTTTTAATTTTAGGTCCTTTTTTTTTCATTTAGTCACCAGTGGCATTAGGGCTAGTTCATATTTATGCCATATTTACATGAAAGCTGATTTGAGTCAACAAAATCACAGGGCAGTGTTGTGAGCATTGTAGAAAAGTATAAATAAATCCTGAAGTTGAGAAGCATGTTGTTGCCCTCTTTCACAAAGGGATATGTCACTTTAGAACTCACTAAATACAGATTTTGCATTACTGTAGGTACTATCTGTGTATAGGAGAGCTTGTTTGTAGCTGGATATTAGACCTTCTCTGGTTCCCTTTGGCTTCTGGACTTTTAACCACACATGTGGTTAAAGGTCCTGCTAGGGATATTATAGTGTTAAACCTCTTTTGTCTAGACAAGGTAGCTGGTGCCCAGCAGAGTTAGACCTTGAAGAGATCTAAGAGGTGATTTAGTGAAAATTGCACTTGATAACAGAAAATCATGGCAGTTTGTGCCATGGAGAGAAAAAGGAACAAATTTTTCTAGGGATAGAGCAGTCTATCAAACCAAAGAACACTTTTGTGATGGTTGCACATAAGGAGGCAGAAGTAAATGCTTTTAGAAACTGGAACTGCTGAAGCAGCAGTGGGTTTATGCATGCTTGCCCATTCCAAATCCCATAGCCATTTCCTGGTGGCCAGTATGAGGTATTAGGTTAATATCAGGACTGTGTTAACTCATGGTTGGCTGAATGCCTGCAGAGTTGTTCCAGGAATGATACTGCACCAGGATTGTCCAGTCAGGTCATTTACACTCCAAACATACACTGTATTTCATGGGCAAGGAAAGCCCACACCATATATATTGATTTAGTGGCTCAATGCCAGTTAAAGATTTTCTCCATGCAGAAGCATTGCCTGGGGGGCCCTGCTGGTGTCCTGGCTAAATGCTGAAGATATGACCTGTTATCTTTTGGAAAACAGTGCTGTTGGACACTCTGGGCTACTTGAATATGCACACTATATTTTTTAGACAAGAAGAAAGGTCACATGTGAGAAAGTGACAAAAGGGAGTTAAGGAAGATACAGAAGACAAAGTGGGGAAGGAATGTGAGGAACAAAGCCAGAGGCAACAAGAAAGCCATTACTAGGCAACACTGAGCAGTAAACAAACCTAGAGACATTACAGGGGGGAAAAAGTCATCCAAAAAGTACTTTGCAGTGCAATGACAGCAAACTCAAACAAAATCAAAGAAACAAACAACAACAATCAGGCAGCCACTTAAACCTCCCTAGGCAGCAAGATGAAATGTGCACTAGTGACCATGTTCTAAAGGGTCCTGTAAATCTAGGAGACATATGCAGCTTTAACCCTATCAGCACAATAAAGTTGCACCTTTTCCTCCCTCCTTTGTAGCTGGCAAGTAACAGGTACTCTGTTTTGCTGTCTGCCTATTAAGGGAATTTTCCAGTAACGTTTCACAATTCATACAAATACATAAAACAGAAGTCTGGATGAAACCAAGTGAGGAAGAAAATGGAGGGAATATGCAATATGCCTTTATACTTAAGACTCCCATTCCCCTTATCAGGATTTATAAATGCTCGAGAAGGATGGCCTCACATTAAACAACTTTAACATTATCTTATATTTTTCTAAAATAGTACTAAAAATAAAGATAAAATCTATAAGACTATATGTATAAGAACTGTTTGGAAAGTGGAAAAACAGTTTATGTAACACCATAAAATATTTGACATAATTTCTCTTTTTATAAAGTTGAAAAATGCACAATGTTTGCAAAACATTAACTCTTTTACAAATAATTTTTTTTCCAGTTGCTCATATTTTTCCCTTTTGGTACTGAGTCAGTTAAACTCCATACCGTCTACACATATTTACTTCCAACTTTCCTCCTGTTTTTAGTCTCTCTTCTCTGCTTCATCTACTTTGGGAAAGTTATAATAAATAATAAAAAACAATCTCTTTCTTTTCTAAACCGAAGAAATAATAATAAAAAATCAGTTCCAGAGTACAAATTTACATGAAACTAAACACCTTATTCTGCTAAGGAACTTTGACATGTAAGACTCTCATATGCAATATCTTAGTCTGAGACAGCTTTTCGTACTCTGTCTATTACTTGTCCTGATTGCTTCCAATGAGAGATTTCTGAATAAAAGTAGTTTAAAATATTAAGTAGAGACTTCAGGATTTGGTATGCTTACATTTTAAAGTCCCCAGTGTTGGAAAGGTTTATACATTTGCTTTAAATGTGTACACTGTAAGTACACCCTTTGAAGTCAGTGGGACAAATCCTCAATTACTATTGATTGCTGTTACTCCACTGATTTCAGTGAAGAGATAACATTTATTGTAGCTGAAGACCTGTCCCATAGGGACTGGATGCTATTGTAAACTTGCATGCTTAGAAGCTTTTTCCATGTTTACCCCAAGTCTATTTCCTCTCTGTTTCCAGAAATTTCAAGCAGCCTTTTATAGTATTTCATTTCACTGCAGCGATGACAGGAATTTCATTTCAGTGGCAGAATAGAATCCTGTACTTCTGTGGAACAGAAGATGTTATAAACAAAAGGTAAGTCATAAATCAGACCCAAAAACTAAGCTTTACTTACGTACTTTCCATATATGTATGTAGTGTGCTGTTGGTACTGGTATGGAGTTTTTTCAGGCCTGGGTTTCATATGTGAAAATTTGCTCTCGTGTCATTTTTCACTCTCCTGAATTGTACATGGATTCTGTGAAAATGTGGTCATTGAGTTTGGGGTTTTTGCTTCCTGTTGAAAGAAGAAATCAAGGAGGACTTTTGGTTCATGTTGTCATGTTTGACAAAGGCCTTACAGGACAATTAATGTTCTCAATTTATAGCTATGAAGCCCTTTTTTTCCTCTCAAGTGTTAAGATGATTTTACATTATGTTGATTAGAAACCGCTCTCTGAGACTTCCCCATATTTTCTCTTGTAACTTCTTGTATGCTCATGCAGTGCTAAGTGGAGCTTGGCTGTGTGTTAGGCCACAGTTTACAACAGTCAATGTTTTTCATAGCTTAGGTTTTAAGTTTTTCTATTTGTCCTCTGGATTCAAATGCTTACGGTGGCATCAAAATGAATGTTTAGGTTGATTTTCAGAGACTTGTAATTAGACCCTAGAAATACCCTGGTAGGGAAACTAAAAGAAAAACATGAAGCTGTTTTGCTAAATGAGCTCTTTCAAAAGATAAGATGGAGCATAATGGTTGGTACTGGGGAGAGTTGAGTTTCTTAAAAGACAAGTATTTGTGTTAATAAAAATACAAAAATATGAACTTAGACACTTCCATACTGAAAATCCTGAGGGATGAACTTTGGGGCAACAAACTTTAGCTGTGTATGAGACAACTGGAAAAAGAGATCATCAAACTCAGCCAAATCATTTTGACATGGCAGTCCTTCCATAAGCAGAACAGAAATGTAAGGCTCAGACTAAGTCTTTTACTGCTGAATCGGGGAATATATTTTCACACTTCTTCCCTGGAAAACAGCAAAATAATCTTGGGTAATTAGAAACAGTAGCCTTACTTGTAGACTCAGCAATATATGAACTCTACAGTCACCTTTTTATCCAAAGCATGGTTCCCAGAACCCAGAAGACATGGCACATAGCCAAAATCCTTAACCTACCCTTACTCAGGGGAGGAATTACGGTCTCTTGCTGAGGGAAGAATGTATGCTTCTTGCTTCTGAGGTAGCAGCAACTGTGAGTATACTTAATTTACAGGGGGGATCTTCTCTTGTATTGTTTTTCTGGAAACTTCTCCAGTCACCTTCAAATTCCAAGTCTAGTTGTGTCCATTTACTTGAATCTAGAAACTGATTTGTTGAATGAAAATGGGAATGATAAAAGGGGATAAAATACAGATCCTCAGATTTTAGGGTGAAGAAGATGAAGAACTTTTGGATGTATTTACTCTGCGGAGACATTGTCTCATTAGCAATCTATGCACTTTGCTCACTGCTCACCTATTGTTACTGCAGATTTTGCAGGTAGATTGTCACCCATTTGCTGAGTCGTTTTGCGCAATCTCTAAATCATGGCAGGCCATCTATTTGAAAAGCGTTAGTGCAGGAAGCATAATGTGCTTTCATGGTAATGTAAAATGCATTAGAAATGAATTGCATGATGCTTACCTCTCAAATTACAGAAAAGACAATGACACCCATATGTGTGAATGCAAATTGTATATAAAAATATCACAGATGAATCCCTGAGCTGTAACACTTGTTGTTCATTTCTATAAATATTAACATATCAGGATTTATTTTGACATACAACTAAGATAAGTGCTAGAACTGACAATAATAATGTATAATTTATGTCCTCCATACTACCTTAACATCACTGTGCTTACATTATTGTATAAATTAATTTAATGTTTCTGACATGCAGCAGATTATTCAAGCACTTGTTCTTTTGTCTTCTACTGGTTTCTGTTGCTGTTTTCCAAATTACAGAATATTATTATACTCTAATGTTTATTTTATGGTATATACAATTCATAAAGTCACTTTAAAGTTCTGAAAGCTTTTATTTAGCACTCAGATAAACATGTGTTGTTATATGATGTGGAAAGAGCATTAAAGCTTTTGTATATTAAATAACTTTATGCTTGTGATGCAAATTGACAATAGCCAAGAAATGCTAAGCTCAGGAGAAGTTGAATCTGCAGCCTGTACAGTTAGGGCACTCAGAAAATACATGGTTGGTACTGGGGGTGTCTGTGTGTGACAATCTCTCCCAAATGGATGTAGAAAGTTCTAGATTTAGGAGAAAATTTGTTGCTGTTTGCTGGTCTGAACCACAGTCCTGTCCTTACCTGGCCCATGGGACAAGTTGTAAGTAATCAAGTGCGTGTTTCCACAAGGCTAACAAAAGCAAGGTGATGTACTTATTGCATCCCAGTGGTTACACTGGAGTTTTCTTTTGGACTTGAGGCAAGAATCCAACTTTTCATTTCATACAAAAAAGCCCCCCAGAGAAGGCAGAATATCCTCTCTGAACATAATCTTTTCTATAAGTTAGAAATAAATTCCTAAGAATTGATAATTCAATGTCTTAATTTCTTTGCATTTAATAGAAATGAAAACTAGTTCCCTTTTAAAAAAAACAACAAAACAAACAAGCAAACCACAAACAGTAGCATCAGTATCCTTTCCTCTGTCTCAAAGTGTTTCAGAAATGCATAAAGCATTTAAAAGCATTTGAAGCATTTAAAACTCTCAAAAATTGTTATTTAGTAGCACTTGTGAATCTTTACTAAATCTGGAGAAAAATCGTGATAAAGTGTGATAAAGCCAAGCCGTCCACAACTCAACCCGGGTCAGTAGCCTGAAGAGCTCAGGTGGAGGATTCCCAAGTTGAGCCTCTTTGACTCTGTCAGTGTCCTAGGGAAGTACTGCTCTTCTCCTGGGGCTAAAGGAAACACAGCATCACGTTTGGCTGTAAGAGCTCCAGGGTACAGGCTACACATAGCACATAGTGGTTTTGCTGGTAGATTATTTGGACTGCTCCTCTTGGTTTTAAAATCTTCATGGCTGCGCAATCACCGCTTGATAGTATTTTTTAAAAATATATATTAAAACCCCCTGAATCAAATAGGGGAACTGGCTTTGTTCTGACTCCATTTTACATGCACTCAGAAAACAAATCCAGTAGAGGAAAACATTTATATTTTAAAGGCCAGATTCACCTGTACAGTGTGGCACTCTTACACGCTTGCCCTAAAATCTAAACCCACCGTAAGCCTCATTGATAATCAACTAGCTATTTGCATGTTTAGCAAATTAGTCAATATCCTCCAAAACAAATAAAGATTATTCAATGCAAGTGCTAAATAATAAACAATTGGAAGTATCACAGGTTTGCTTCTTGTGCTCTTTTATTGCTTTTGTTTGAATATTATATAGCTCTGGATCTTCTCTGACAAAATGCTGCAGAAAGACAGAGCTAAGGTCAAGATTATGTGTTAGCAATTTGGGAGAAGCAGGTGACTATAATAATAAACAAAAATCAAACAATACAATCACTGGAAAGACCCACTAAAGATTTGGACATACAAAATTCCATTGCAGCAACCAGTTTGCAGGCACTTGATCTTCAAGGATCCATAACCTTAAATTATATCTCTGGATAATGACTAAGGAAAGTCAGTTTCCTCAAAAAGACAATACTCAAAATAATTGCCATCTTTGCAGGGAGCTACTAAACTGTAGGCCCACGGAAAGGTGTTTTCCAAGATCCCACAGTTCTACCATATAAGGTCCTAGGAGATGGGTAGAGGCTTCCATCCCTCAGGGATCCCCGTGCAGAATGCTACATCCAGCTGCCTTTCAGGATAAGTATAACTTTACTGAAGGGCTTGCTCCCCTGCCAGTTCGCATCCAGTTCATGTGTGAGCACATTGCTCATCTCCTGGGAGATTATCCTAGTCATGATGGTAAAAATGGCATGGTCAAGGCAAGCATTATTCTTTCATCTCTGTACCCGTGTCAAAAAGGATGCAAGATGATGTGCAGCAGAGCCGAATTCTGCATCTTCTGAAGGGAGATTTCTTGGGTTTAATTTTCTCTCTTAAGGAATAATTTTGTATGTTACTTACAATGATGTATTTGGGATAGGAGGAAAAAAAAATCGTTTTCTGAATTGCCATTTATTAATTAGTGGATACACATAATGTATTTTTTCAAGAAAGACTTTTATTCTTTCTCAATACAACTTGTTGCATTCATTCATTTGAGGACATCAGTAATCAAGGCATTAATTTGCTGTGTTGAGGGACTTTAACAAAGCAATCTCTTGTGTATATTTGCAGACTACCTCTGAAGCTGCTGAGTACAGAGCGTCTTTGGAAACGCTGGCTAGTCTGCTCTTGATGGTGGCTGACATAGAACAAGGTGTGCTGTTGGAAGTTAATTGCTGCCTCTGTGTTTTTATATGAAACCAAACCCAAAAGCAGGCATCCTCAAATGGTGCTGAGAATTGTAATTTCACAGTGCTCTAATCATTAAAAGTTCAGCTTAAATGACAGATTTAGATGGGACAGTTTAAATTACAAGAAAAAAACAGAACAATGTTTTAAAGGGCAGTGTGTTTTGAGGTTGTTTATATATAAACAGCTATATAAAGAAGCATTAAAAACAATCCTCCAAGGAAAAATGTTCAATATTTTAACAGTGTCATTGTTTTCTTGCTGTCAAATGCTTGAAATGCTGAAATTGTCTCTGTTTAAGACAGTTTCCCATTTTCATTAGTGTGCTCTTAGCAGTGGCAGAAAACAGAATATTCCTGCTCTTTTGACTAATTTTGATGTAAAATAATTCTGTATTTTATGATTGGTCTTTCTCCCTTACCAGCAGGAAGAGTACCATGGTGGTGAGGTTTTATTTTTTTTGTTTTGTTTGTTTTTTTCGTTGGTTGGTTGGGGTTTTTTGTTTGTTTGTTTTAACTGAAGGTCAAGGACAGAGGTGTTATTAAGAAATCAAAACACTGTTCAGCAGACACTGATGTGGAGCAATCTTCAGATTTTTTTGCAGACAAAGAGGCATGGGTGGGCGATTGTATTCTGCATCATCTATGACTAGAGCAGAATGCTGTCTTTAATGTGCAGGGGGAGCAGTCCTGGTACAGCAGCAGAAATTGTTTCCCACAGAAAAAGAAGTGAACCCAGTTTGAAAGAGAGCTAGGGTCAGTAATGCTTGAGAAGACAACAGCTGATACGTGAATGTAGGTGGTAGTAGAGCAACACTTCCAAGCACAGCTTCAGCAGCATAGCAGAACTAGCATGGTGCAGAAGTCCTTTGGGATGAGAAATGGGCACCTGTGCAAAGGCCATAACTAGGTGATGGCAGTGCAGCTGATAACAATTATTAGCATAGGTATCAGCTGAGCCCAGAAGAATAAAGGCTTTGTGGAGAGTAAAGAGAGTGGGGAGAAGGTGATATGCTGGGGTTTGCCAAGAGAGAGGGAGTAGCAGGGCACTTCAACTTTCTTTCTAAATTAGCTTAGTGCTGTGTGGCACCCCTACGGCAAGCAGTCAGGACAAGAAAGAAAGGTAAGGAAAGGAGCGAACTGCAGGATACTGGAAGCAGTGTTGGAGGAGCCAGGTAACTTTTTTATTTGTTTGGTTTTCTTGTTAGATAGCTATGGTTGCAACGTCAGAGAGACCAAGATGGACACATATTGACAAATCACCATAATGCTGAGAGTATGCCTTTGCTTGAAAGTCAGTGATGGTAGAACTGTAAAAGTCTATAACACCAGTGATCCTTAGTCTGGACGCAGCTGTACTGGCAAAACTAACTCCCAAGAGAGAAATTAGCTGTGCTGGCAAAAGTTCAATTTTGCCGGTAAAACCACATCTATGCTAGGGCCTTTTGCCAGCACAGCTGTGTTGGTTGCAAATCCCATGTCCTTACACCCCTGACTTTCTGCTAGAAAAAGTTTAGTATAAGATTTGCCTCAGAAAGAAAATAATAGGGAGATTCACTTGTATTGATTCAAAGCTACTTGTTTTGATATAGAAAGCAAGGCAAGATCTCCATAATGTTATCATTTATTCAGTCTCTATTTAGTGTTTTTCTCACTTGCATTTCTTAAATGTTGATTTTTCAATTTGTGTTCAGCACTTTAATACCAAATCATCAAAAATGCAGTCTGGTAACCTGAGCCACATGACAGTTTCAATGCAGCATTGCCTCATTCTGTGCTAAACCACAGTTCTTTGATAAAAAACATGATAAAGAGCTGCATTGTACAAAACACAGTGCAGCCAGCTGCAAATGTTCCAGGGCTATCCAGTAGTAAATAGCATAAAGTACAGAATGTGTGGAGGCTAATGCTCTCATTCATTTCTGGAGATATATATATTTTTAAAGTAAGAATCAGATGAAGAAAGCCATGTAAAATCTGCCTACCATCAGCTGAAAGCATCAAGAAAATGGAGAGTTTTTATCACTTATCTGCCAAATGAGAACACACTGCAAATATAGATGTATTTTCAGAGCTCTAAACTAGATTTAAGAGTGAGCTAAAGCTCTAGGCTCCAGGAAAATGGGCTTAGGCCTTGTTTCTGTATGTCAAATCATACTGGTTTTACCACTTTGATTGAGAAAAAAGGGGATCATAGAATTATAGAAAATGCTGAGTTGGAAGGATTATCAAATCCAACTCCTGGCCCTGCACAGGACTCCCCAAAAATCACACCATGTGCCTGAGAGCATTGTCCACTTGTAGTGTCACTGAAATATTTTATATAAAAATAAATCTTCAGAAAATGTGTATGCATAAAGGAACTAGAAGGTGTGTAGGTTCTTTCCCAGAGACCTGTGTAATGAATGAGGTTGATGCGTAGAACCTGTGTGCCCAGCTTGCTTGTTTGGTGAATCTGATGCAAATTCTCTTTTCAAATGGGAACAACAAAAAAAATGAAGTAGCTTTGAAAGTTTGCAGACATTCACAAGTACAGCCAGAACAGACTATTTCTGATCTCTGAGCTCTAATGTTGCTGAACTACGTTGATACTAAGAACAGCGTGAAAGGCAAAAGCAAGTAATTCCAGGAGCACAAGAGCAATTGTGGACTAGTTTTCAATGGAACTACAATGCTTGATGGTGAAATCCAGCAGTTTCCCATAACTTGGAAGGATCTCCTGCTTTTACCCTGGAGTTATTATCCTGTTTTTTTCAAAAGGAGACAATTAGTTTGGTCTTCCAAGTGTAAATCCTTCTAGGGACCAGCAAGTACATAAGCCTGGCCTGGAGTTTTCCTTCTACTGACAACCTGTTTTCACTCAACATATCTTTGAAACAACTTCTACTTGTAAATGTGCTGATGTGGGAAGCTTTGCTGAAAAACATAAACAAATGTGATTGCATCAGCCTTGTTTTCAGAGGAATCCAAGATTCAAAACCTATTTGCATATCTAGATATATAAAGAAGAGCTCTTTGGATGAACCCTTCTTAAAAAAAAAGATTGCTTAGTAGGTAGAATATCCTTTTCCAAAATGCTACCTGACTCTAATATGACAGTTGTAGGAAAACTCTCTCTTGCCAGGAATATCCTGAAGTGGTGCCAGAGGCTTGCTGGCTTTGAGACATGTTAGGAGTTATTCATAACTCAGTGTGGGTACCTACTAGCTCTGGTATGTGCAAAGTGATTTTTTGAAACCCACACAGAATCTTCAGAAAACGGTCATATTTGATGTAGGCTTTTTCATGCTATAGAGACTGTGCATAACAAATCATAGCATGTATAAATAGTGCCAAGACTTGAAATTCCAGCCTTTCCCCATGGACAAAGTTCCCATAATTTTTTTTTAATTTTCATTTTTCCTCTTCTTTTTCTTTTGTGGTCTTGCTGTAGCCAGAAGATGAGTAGGAAGTACAATACTGTATTTTTGACATGGTGAAAATGATACTTGTGTTGCTGTAGTTCTGAGGGAACATCTGTAATAATTGTGATGGTAGTGCAAAAGTCTTAAAAAGATTTTTCTGCACAGTCACAACTTCTCAGAAAAAAAACTTAAACTCAGGTTTGTTTAACTGGTTTCTGGTTTTTCTTCTTAGAGCTGATAACATAGGCTAAGCCTAAGGCTGACTTGGCTGAAAAAAGCATATCTTCTGAAGTTCCATTAAAGATATTGGTAATGTAGTTGTTCCATAGTATTTCAATGATGACTTATTTTTCAGTAAAAATTAGTAGCTTTGTGAGTAGATGCAAAACTCGAATTTGATCTGATTAAAATTACCTTTTATTCTTCATTGTCACGTATTAAGGTTCCTTAGGCTTACAAAGGGAACACTTAAAGAAAAATATGAAGTAATAGTTTGAATGGATTGGCTAAAATCTATGCAGCATTTTCAGAAATACTACAAGAGACATGATTCTGTATGACAGATTATGCAGAAAAATACATAGATGTTACGTGTGATACCAACTATCATGATACCTGTATAAGATCAGGAAAGAATTTCCCATATTGGCTGATGATGGGCCAGTACTGGTTGCTGAAAAAGGATGGCAGCTGTTAGGGTGAAGATCTCTGATGTACCATGAGCAGGGTGTAAAGATCTTGGCAGAGCAAAGATGAGAAAGAATGTGCTGTCAAATATTCCTGCCATAGAGCCTTGGACTACTAGTTAGAGAAGCACGCATTTTTTAAAAAATAAAGTCTATGTGTTTTTCTTCTAAAAAATCTTAAAGTAGTGAAATTGATTCTCAGAAACTGAACTTTTGTGTCTCCTCAAAAACCATAAGTTCCTTTTGATTTTAACTTCCTGAAGATGATTGTAAACCGACACTTTTCCTAAGTTTCAGGGCAACGTCTCTAAATGCATTTCTTTCCATGGTGATAAAATAATCTCACAAAAGCCTGAATTTGCTGGGGGCCTTCTAAGTCACAGAATGTTTCCAGCCTCTGATAGCATTAAATAAATCAGAGAATTTGTCTACTCTTCTTACTGCCGAGATACATCCCATATGTTTGTTGTGCTTATTGTCAGTAGAAAGAGAGGTCACACAGCTATTCCTTCCTGTACTGTTTTGTCTCAATGTGTGGGAGGTATGCCAGAGAAGTCTGGGGTCTTGCATTCCAGCAGTGAGGAACTTGCCTGCTCTGTGACAGAGAAAGGGTTCCTTGCTCGTTTTTTTTGGTTGTTTTTTTTTTTTTTTTCAGTTGTGGAAAGTCCATTGAAACAGCCTTTATGATAGGAAGCAAATAAATACAATTTTGACAGTCTTTCAGATTACCCAGAAAATGTGAATTTTACAGGAGATCATTGGGATAAGTAAGTGTTTTTCTGCAATAACTTTTTTTCTATGGTTCAGTGCATGGCTGTAGACATGATGAAGCAATTTGAGCTGGCTTTGATGAAAAGTCAAACAGATGGTTATTCCCATACTTGCCTTGGGGCAGATGTGCATATTGTAATTTTTTGTTTGAATTACCAGGTATACAACAACAGGTGATGTAAGGAAACGTTCAGCTGCCTTTTCCTCTTTTTTTTCTTACCTGATAAAGTATGGGCCTGACCTAAGGAAATTCCCTAATGTCAGGTCAGGCTAAATGGCAGCTTTCATTTCTTCACAGATTCATTGCTATGGAGGTAGCCAGGGGTTTCTGGCTGCTGAGTACAGAATAACTGAATAGTGAGTAAAGAAGAGGAAAGCTTAGGGGAAGATGATTGCTCCTCATGGTGCAATGTGCGGTGATCCCTGCAAGAAACTCATTCTCTAAGGATTGAAAGAAAGAAATTAGGGACATTGCTGTCTGCACTTTCTGACTAGTTTTGCAGTAAAATGCCTTTGCTGATGTATGAGAGGGCAATTTTGAATGTGGCTACTGATCTTTTTAACACTTTTTCCCTTTGATGAGGATGTGTCTTTTGCCCAGCTTCTGCCCAGGTCTTTTCCCATTTCTGTGCAGTGGCACTGAACTCTGCCAGGCTGCAATATGAGCTGGGGTGTGCACAGCTGATGAGGCCACAGTCTGCAGTCTCCCGCCCCTTTGGCAGAACATGAGTACCAATAGAACTTTCTTGCTCTAATGGCTGTGAAAAGCAAACATAAGTGGAATGCACTCTGCAGATCAATTCTGAATTCCTGAGGGAGTGCTTTCAAAAAACATGTTCTTTGTTGCCAGTTTTCTTTATTTTCTTTATTTTTTTTTTTTTTTTTACTTTTTGTATGCCATGGCTTCCAACACTTCTGGGCTTGAAGGGCAAAGACATTATTTCCAAACCTTTAGGGTTCTGAAATCAATAATTGAGGAAGATTCTCAATTGGTTTTGGGCAGCATAAAAGGACAAAAGCCTCCTTGTCTGGATACAGACACAGAGAGAGCGAGCATAAATGGGTTTTACTTTTTGTAGACTGTACATGAATTATCTCCTAGTGAGAAGAGGGGATATTGGAAGAGAGAATAGTAAAGCAGTCATAATCTGCATTTGGTTAATAATCTTTGGGGGCATCAAACATGATAACCTGACCCTGAAGGCTGTTCTCACTTCAGTGGAAGAAGAATTTGGGGATCAGTGGCTGGGGGTTAGTTTTTCCTTTTCTTTCTTGGGTTCTCCTACATGGAAATAGTCTTAGTTTTTAAAAAAACCTCCTGTTGAGCAGTGTGATTTGGGAATCCCTTACGTGGATTGTAAGACCTCTGGTTCAAGAATACAATTGGAGTGTGTTTCTGGCTCCGTGTCTGGGAAATCTGTGGTGAATCAAATCAGCCATGACATATTTGCTCTCTGTTCTGGTAGGGAAGGATCTGGCCTGCAGGAGCAAAGGGCTTGCTGATGCCTTCACAACGCATAGGACACACCAATAGTGAGAATATTCAGAGACCTGTTGTGGAGAGGATCACAGTGCAATCCAGAGGGTGACTTTTGCTCTGTGTGATCTCTGTGTGATAAAAGGTGGTTATCAGGCTGGAAGCCCTTCAGGACATGGTAGGAATGAGATGCTCTTTGAAGGAGCGACTCGTGGGAATTGTTCTAAAGACAGAAAAGTAGAGGAAATGAGGTGGATCTCCAGTGAGAAAGCATGTGTCAGGGAGGGAGGTGGACAATAGAGAGTATACAGAGTGTTAAGAGAAGAGTTGTACACGGGAAGAGCAAAAGGTGAACGGAGGGAAAAGCAAAAAAAGAGAAAGGAACTTGGCTGTAATGGGCTGTGAAATGTAAAGACAAAGAGAAATGAAGTCAGTCTCAAAATGCAAAATATATGCTTTATTAATCAGATGGAGCTGCCAGATGAACTCAGTTCCCCCAGGTTACCAGGATAATCTCTTTATTCTATTGCATCTCATCCTCTAGCCCAGCTGGCATGAGTTATGACCCTTTATGAAATGGGCATGTATGACAAGAAGAGCTGACCTGTAAAGTAAGAGCTTTCTTAAATGGGATATGAAAAAATTATTTGGCTTCACAGACAAGCTTATAGTCTCCTTTAATAAAAGTTTTCTATTTGACTTTCCAAAACAGATAGAGGGAAGCCTTGCAGCAACAGCATAATTTTAAATATTACAGGTGTAAGTGTGATAAAGCCTCGAATGATGCACAGGGCTTAATTTTCTCATATTTTCAAGATAGATTGAACATTGGCTTAAGAAGCTCGATTTTGCTTGAGATGTTTTAAAGTTGAGTTTGCTTTCAAGTACATCTTTCATGTCCCACCAGTTAGTCTCCTGGATTATAAACAGGGAAAACAATAGAGATATGGTTACATCTTGTACTTACGTCTCTTTGAAACTTTGCCACTTTACATATGTTGCTGTTTCCTTGTAGTGATTTTTCAGTATTTACTTGAGAGAGAAGAATGTGCTATCAGTCTCTGCTAATTTTATTACGGGTAGTTCTCAAAATGAAGGATGGTGTGGGACTGACATTGCAGAAATTTGTCCTCAAACCTAAACTTTGGTCCAATATTGCAACTCAGTAAGAAGATCTGCTTGCATGGCACAGGCTGGAGTCAATGAATGGTGTGTTTAGTTGAGTGTATTTTCTTTGACAATTGCCAGAAGCAGGGAGATTTCAGGGAAGAGTCTTGCTTCTGTGACTCCACTGTGGTAGGAAGTGTCCTGCAGAACCACTCTGAAAACAGACTTTGCTATAAACAGAACTAAGATCAAAAAATATTTTCCTGCCTTAGGGAGTGTAAGTGTTCTTACTGACACAAAAATGAAGTCTCTGTTTTGGCTTGTGTCATGTTGAGCTGTTTGATAATTCAGTTACTAGTAACAATTGTGTGTGTTATATGTACACACATTCAACAGGATGCTTAAATAAATTACTTGCATAATTGTGCAAAATGGAAATGAATAGTTTGTTTTCAAGTAGGTCCTTGCAAACAGTAATTTACCCAAGCAACTCTCAAGGACAGCAGGGAGACAGGAAGGAGGGGAGAGAGAGAGAGAAAAACTGAACAGCAGAGAAAGCAGACTATACGGAGGAAGTAAGGATGCAAGAACCCTGAACAATTGGGAAAAAAAGGTATGAGTTGGCCATGAATACATAAAGGTTGAAAATCAGGAGCAAAACTAACTATCAGAGCAGTGGGAGACTAGAACTGCCTTCCATGAGCCCTGAAATCCAAAGTTACACTTTCCAAGACAGAGGTTTAACCTCTTCTGGAAGGCCTTATATGAAGTGTAGATCTGTGAGATCAGGACCTGACAGTCCAGGTAGAACTCTTGGGTTTTGTGTCTCTACAAGAGGTTTGTGCATGTGGTTATCCTGCATATAGCTTGGAACTGAACAAAAATGGCCATAACGTTATACTTATTTTCCCATGTTAAACCAAAATCTTGAATATGAACAGTAGACAAGGGTCAGACTGAATGTTGCCCCAACCCCCCTCAACGTAGCCATTTCTTTCCAGAAATGTATGATTAATAATAAATGTCATGCCAATCATTAGGCTGCAGATCATCTTATATTCAGAAAGTGGAAATCTCCTTTATTGAGTATTTCTAGGGTTTTGTCATTAGCAGTTGCTATTTTATATGCAGTCACATAGTAACACTAGACAGTAAATAGTAGTAGTCAAGCAGACTTAATTAGCTTTTTTTAAAGAAAAACATTTCATGTGAGACCCAGTCCTCACCTCTACTGGGAACTAGCAGAAATATATGGGAAGAATCTTTATTGAGGTTATTATAGTTCAGCCTACAAAGTTGGTGACATTCCATTTTGAACTTTTTGTAGATCCACACGTGAAAATTATACTGATTCTTTTTTTTTTAATAACAAAAGAGTTTGTGCACAAACCAATACATTCCTAAATCCATCTGTTCAAACCAGTATGTTATGCACTGTAAATCAGGGAACTCATGAAAAATGAAAAATGGTGTTATCATATTAGAGAATTTTGCTCTCTTTGGCCCATAATCCAGTAGACTTTTCCCTGTACTTTCAGAAGCCTGCAGGCTAAATGGAAGTGAATGCCGTGGGCATTATGGTCTTGATTATATGGTGTATCCATTTTCATATCCTGGATGTCTGACCATAGCCTCTGGGCATCTGTAACAGAGGAGCAGGTCTACTAACTCATGCATTTGTTACTTGCATCTACAGCTGCACTTCATATTGGTTTGGAGCACTTTTGCTGTTAAACCTGCTCTAGGAACTATTTTGAGTAAGTCACCCTGAATGGCTAATTCTGTTCTGGCTATTAGGTTTCACAGGTACAGCTCCTCATTAGATCTCAGCTATTCTTCCCTGAGACTGCCATGCTTTCCAAGTTCTATTTTCATTGCCCTTTTTTACTTCTCTTTCTCTAAAAATGAGTGTCCCCTTGGGCATGTAAAAGCTTACACAAGCTTGAATCACTGAGAACAATGTTTCAGTATTAGGTTTCTATGATGAGAATATGAGGTGTCATGCAGAAAAAGAATAAAATATGTTTTTAAAGAGATGGAATTAGAAGGTAAGGGACAAGGGAAAAGTATAGACAATTTGTGTTTTACTTTGTCAGTCTTCTGCAAAATTGTATCTTGCTTATTCTGTTGTTGGGAGATAAAAAGTAACAGACAAACTAAATGTGTTTTCTTTCTATTAAATACACTAGTTTCAACTGAAATTAGTTTCAGTTTCTGGAATTTTCACTTCTTTCTCAGTGTTTCAGTTTACCCACATGAATGTATATTTTTCAAAGGTCAAGAGGATACAATTTTCCTCTACTTTTTGGGGGAAAAATCTTGGCTGTGCTAACAGGACCTAACTAAAGAATTGCAGAAAATCAAAGTAAGCAAGTTGAGCAGGGATTAATTTTTTTGAGGTGGTTTGATTTCCCATCTTGGACTTCCTATTTACTTACTGTCTTCTACTGCACCTCATCTTTGAAATAATTCTGGTGTTTCTCAATAAAATGTTTTCCTCCAAAGCATAGTGCAGCCCTGGATCGTGTTACCAGTGTACGTACAGCAAAATACTCTCTTGGGTCATGACCGATTGAAATTTTCATTAAGGGTCCTGTTCCCAGAAGTCTGCACCTTGTGCTTCTAAGTACAAAATAATATTTAAAAAAAACCCCAACCTTTGTGGGGATGGGGTAGTATTGGTGTAGAGTTTTTTGGGTTTTTTAAGCTGTGTGATTTCTTTAAGTGATTAATCCTAAGTAGTAGTAATTTTAAATGACAGCATTTCTCTGTGGTGACCTGAGACTCACCTGCCTTCCTTGCTTTATCAAGTTTGGTGTGCGTGGAAGAAGGATATGTTATCTACATTTGCAGAAGTTGAAGGTCCAGTCCCCTTGGCTGGCTGTGCAGAAGAGTGACTTTCTTCACCTGTACTTCTGTAGTGGTGGTGCTGCTTGGTGTGAGCATTCCCAGGCAATTTGATTCCTTTTAAGAGACTTTCTGACAGTCTGAAATTTGTGCTTCTGACAGTCCTGCTTAGTGTCTTGCAACTCACTTACCCTATTGGGGAACCAGGATGAAATACAAGGCTTTCTCTATGCTTGGAGAAAATTATTCTGTCTGTGTTACTAACCTACCTATCTGATTTTCCTACAAGCCTGTGAAGGTTGGAAAACTGATGGAAAAAATCACAGTTTAAAAAGCTGAGAATAGCCTGATTGGGTAGTTAGTTAGAGCAGGGGGCTGGCAGCGCCAAGGTTGTGCGTTCAATTCCCTTATGGGCCATTCACTTGAGTTGGACTTTGTGATCTTTGTGGGTCCCTTTCAACTCAGAATATCCTGAGAAATCATCAGGATGAGGAATGCAAACTTGTTGTGAAAACCCTACAAGTATTCCATGGCAATATCAGAAATTTTGTGCATGAGTTTGAGCAGTTACACATAATATTATATGTACAAAGAAGAGGCATTCTTTGTTTCAAAAGGCTGAAAAAAAGACCAAAGAAAATATTCTACTATTCCCATTTCACAGAAAGGAGCAGGCTAGATATGAAATGTCTAGCTCAAAAATGCCCAGGAAGCATACGATAAAGTGGGAAAGGGAGCTTGAAGCTTTTGTATCCCAGTCAGTGTTCTAAAGAGGGACCAGCTTTTAAGAGGCACATGTCCCAAATACTCTGTTATTAATAGTCATTTGCATAACAGCCTGTAGCCCTATTTCAATATTACAGAATAGGACTCACTCTTCTTTTGTGAAAATGACCTGGATTTATATCAGCAGTAGTAAAATACTGTCACAGAGAAGGGCTGTGAAGAGGGGGAAGGGAGTATGAAACTAAAAATAAGAAATATGTACAGTACATAATTCTAACAATGTTATCTGAAAGACAGTAAAAATAGACTCAATTAGATATTGTCAGAGCTTTTTTTCTTCATGCAGCTGCCTAGCCAAATATGACAATTTTTCAACAATATAAAAGTTCTAACACAATGCATGATACATTGTACTGAATTCATTAACACTTTGCTACCTTAAACATCATTGTAAAGAAGGAAAATAATGTAAGAGAGACTTGTCATTTTTTGTTGTTGTTGCTTTTGTTTCTGTGACATGTTTGGAATTGCATGCCTGCAAGAGTTTTGTGATCTAAATTTAATGATCCTAAAAGGGATTTAGTAAGATATTGTTCTTTTCTCCCGCAGACATCCCTAGGCTGAGTGCTACATGAAACGTGTGACTCAATTATACAAAAAAATTAATTTATCTTTAAAACTAAAAAAGCCTTTCCATGCAGTATTTCCACAGGGATGTAGCCTTAGTGTAGAGCTTTCCTAGCTCTGCTTTGCAACAGTGTAATTCCTATAGAATGAGAATTTGCATGCAGCATATAGAATATCGATGTGCACATATGTACTCCCACCTTTCATGAATAAAGACGTTATGGTGACAGTTGATATATTTGGTTTTGATTTGGCAATGGAATCTGCAGATCTCTGCTCTCATTCAGAGCTGTCAATTTACAGAATTATTAGAGTGGGCAGTTGGTCACAGTGCAGATATCAAAACTTAAAATCCAGATCTTCAGCATTGAACTGAAATGTTGGGTCCCATTCTAATGCAGGTCTTTGAGCTACCATTTTTTTTTTTACAGAGCACTACATTTGAGATGGATAGAAATTTGCAAAATTATTGAGGATTATCTTGGAGCTAAAAGTAGGAATGACCAGTTTATATTGAACATATAAAATAAAACAACCATTGTTTTGGGCATGCTGTTCCACTTTGAGCATATAATGTGCTCTGTCATGTTCCTGTGGTTTGACCATCACACTGAAACTGCAGGGAAAGAAAATTTTTAGGAATGAAGAAGAATCTGATTCATTTTTGAAAGGAAATAAGGCTGATGACTGAGAAAACATTGGTTATTGGGCAGTATAATAAATGTATAAACCCATTATTTCATTTTTTGTTCCAGTTTAATTCAACACGTACTTTTGGCAAATTATATGGAAGTATTGCTTTCCAAGTTGGACAAAATTTTAACCAGGGTTCTTTTGCTGTGCCCTTTAACCCTTAGCCTGGGAATCAGGAAAGATATCTCTTCTGTGTGCTCAAAGCATGGGCAAAGAGAATTGCTGTGATTAACTAATCAGGATATGGTAGGTGACAGAAGTTCCATTTTGGGAGGTTAGACTAAAGTCCCCTTCACTCCTAATGAGGAATTCATAGCTGTACAGATCCAGTTTTCCTGTTGCTGAAATGTCAAGTATCAGATTGATGTGGAGTTTGCATTGCTATAGATACACGTATCCAATGTGTGCATGTATTGGATTTTCTCTGTTTTTTCTTTCCAAAGTGGATTTCAAAAAAACTGCTGCTTTCAGAGACTGGTCACTGCCTCTGGAGGTATTTAAAAGACATATAGATGTGGCACTTAAGGACATGGTTTAATGGTGGCTTTGGTAGTGTTGTGTCAGTGGTTGGACTTGGTGATCTTAAAGGTCTTTTGCAACCTAAACAATTCTATGAAAATTGGGAAGGAGACATTGGAACTGAAAACCTTTGAATTTATATATCACTGGAATGTCATTCTCACCAGTTAGATAGAAGTTTCATCTTTTGTTGTGGTATGTTGTCCAGAATTAATCTGAGTTCTACATGGAAAGATACTGTACCAGTCAAACACTGGAGATTGAGCCAGCTGAAGACAGAGTAGTGTTCATTACCCACTGTATTATGTGATTAGCATGAAAGAGCAAGACAGTATTTATTAGGGAAGCACTAGACAGTGTAGGCAATAAAAATGATGCTGGTAATTGGGAAATACCCTATGCCAAGGCAGTACTTTCATATTTCTCCTTATTTCCTACGTGAATAAAACACCAGTCTGCCCTAGCAACAACAGTGGAATAGGTGAAGGGGCAAAAAGCCACATACAAATCAAAATCAAACCCAAACAACAACAAAATCCTGGAATTTTGAGAGGGCATCTATTTGAAAGCCTAGAAAGAGGCTGGCCATACTAGAGATATTGCAGTCACCACCAATGACATGGAAACAAAATGACACAGTGGCTGTTCTAATAACACATTAGATAGAAAACCAGGAATTATGGAAAACATGTATGCTTTGAGTGTTGTAGAAAAGACATGCCACACTGAACATTTATTACTATAAGTTATAGTCCTAAGAAAACTAACTCCACTCCAGCCAAACACAGGATAGCATAAGCTTTCCGAGTTCATTCCTGTTACCGTACCCCACTGTGCAATGATTGCTTCAGTTCCAACTGAGATGAAATTATACCTCTGTCTTCCACTTAAGCTTTGTTTTCAAAAAGTCTGTGATTACAATCACATTCAAACCACATATATTTGTATATGTATGATAGAAAAATATTTCTTTTACATCAATATGTAAAGTGCAGAAAGAACCTTAAAAAGACCTACCTAGCCAAAAAATTCCATAGAGCATCATGGCTGTTTTGCAATACGTTAATTCAAGTTTTCAGCCCATATGAAGTTTGTCCAGTTGTACTCGTGCTCCACCCAGCAACACTAGAGACTGAGTTGTGTCTGTGCATCAGACTATTTTTGATTCATAGTGCTTTGCTGGACTGAAAGCCTCTGTTCTAGCATGACTGTGTGGCCATGGCACACACCTAGAACCTGCTTAATTCTGTTGAGGATCTTATCTAGTGTGGCAGACAGGTTTTAGTAATACTTTTGACAATTCTTTGCTAATACTGAAGTAGTCCAGTGGTAGGCTTTGTGACAGTGCCCTTCAGAGAGTAAAACTTCAACATAACTGAAGATATGTACTACTAAAGAATGTAAAATATGTGTAGCGCCCTCTAATTTGGGAATATGCAGTTTGCTTATTCTTTATTTAGGGGTATGAGGCCTGATATCTTAGAGTTCAACAGAAGCAATTAGACTTTGTCAATTTGCCTTGACAGTTGATTTGTTTACTTTGAGTTTCATTGTTGTATTGATTGGGAGAGGAGGGAATGGCACTATGTTGCACCAAATTCTACTGATGTTCACCAAGGTGTTCTTTGCTGCTTTTCATAGCAGTGCTGCGGACTTCTAAACAGCTGGAGGATTTCTGTTCCAGAGAGGTTTGGGTTTGAGTGGTGAATCAGTCACTCATTGTAATTACAAAAGTGTCTGTTTGTTAGAGCTCTTCAAGATCCTTTCAGATGAAAGATGCTAATAGATGTAAGATAATGTGTACATGCAAGAATGTCATCATTAATAAATATTAAAGAAAAAAAAGCTCTCTGTGAACGATGTAAAATAACACCAATGAGTATTTAATCTGATTTTTAAATTGAATTTTCAGCTTAAAGAGGAAAACTTTTCTTCTTGTTTGAAAAATTAAAATAGAAAAATGAATATTGAAATGTATTGGCTTGGGATTTTCAACACAGTTTAAATAACTAATTAAGAAAAAATTGCAGGGAGGAAAAACATTAACATATGCAATAATTTATTTTTAATAAGTGTAAACCAGATTATTTTAATTACCACATTTTAAAAAATACAGGATAAATAAAATGCCTTAAATTGTCATTCATGGAGATTTGGAATTGAAGTGTAGAGATTAAAGCCTTTTATCAGTGGATGTAGACAAAAGACTTAATGAATAACGAACACAGAAATTAACTGAAATGTCAGAGCTACATATTTTTATCTTAGTTTCCCATGTCCATTGACTTTTCCCTTCTTTGGTTTTGCTTTTTAGAATAAGCTGTTAGCCAGGTGAGGTTTCATGGTATCTTCTACATCACAGTTTCTTTATATAAAGATTTAAAGCCGCTTTTAAATGTACCTCCTCGCTTTTAGACTAACAGCTACCTGGTTGACCTCTTCTGCTGCACAAGGGCTTGAAAGTAGATGTTAGTCTATATAATTTTTTTATGCTTAATTTTCAGTTGCCCAGTTTTCCACTGAAATCTTCGTATGCAGGCTGCCAAAATCACCAATGGCCAATCACGCTTTGGCAAAGGCTGCACACCCTGGCTGGAGTTAATGTTTTATATTACTGCATACATTTTAGATCCAAGAACTCCCTATTTATTGTTCAACTTTTTCAGAGGGGTTATGAGGAGCCATCCTGCCGTCTTCCAGTACATGAACTCGGTTCTCTGAACCAGGGGGATCTCTTGGAGAGCTCTCTATGGTAGAGAAGATTTCTTCCTTTTAATGTGACAAATTCCATGCAGACAACCACCACAATGCAGCCATATTCGTTGTGTTATGTCAAATGGGGATAGGATTTCCTTTTCTGTGAAAGCACGTGCTTTTTGTTGACTTGCTCAAAAACATCTAAATGACATGCACTCTGCGTTATTCAGTTTGTGTTTATCCAAAACTGGCGCCTGACCCTGAAGTGCTGTATTTGTCCTGGTTGTTATAAGGTTGTATGCTCATTGTGCATAAATGAGTAATTGTCCTTTGGAGGCCCGTGCTTTAGTTCAGTCTGTTAGGGCTGCTGAGCCAAGAAGCCCAGAAAGAGCTGTACTTTGGCATCATCCCAAAAAGTTAGAGGTCGTGAGCCAAAAACACCAGGAAAGCTTTTCAGCTTTCCCGTCAGCCCGGCATGCTGGAGTTCAGAGCTGCTGATCTCACCTGGAACACGACAGCAGCAGGAAGGTGGGGGAGGGAGCAGTGCTTTCCAGGGAAGGAGTGTGCAAGCTCTACAAGTCTTTCAGCAGTGGGGAAAACTGTCCTGCTAGCAAGCAGGAAAACAAGTCATCTTTTGCCTCAAGTTTTCATCAGAAATATTTTTTCTCCTTTTGGCTTGTTCTGTTATGCATCTGAATTTCTTCGTTCTTTAAGGGGGAGAAGATATGTGAAGAAACATTTGTCCATAAGCCAGAATAGTTCTGTCATGTCTTACTCTCATTTGGCACTCCAGATATTCTTCTAAGTGGGGAAAAATAATTTGGGAGTGGCAGTTTTGCTGTTTTGCAAGGAAACATTAAAGATGGGAGGATTTGGCCCGATGGTAGCTGAAAAGTGCTCAGGCTCTGCCAGGACTTAATTCCTTGTGAACTCTGACCTCAATGAATACAACATATATGCTACTGTTCCTCTATAATTTAGCATCGCTTTTTCCTGTGTGGGTTTTTCTCCCCCGCCATCCGTTTCTGTTAAACCTGGCTGAGTGGTTTACCCCTTATAACAAGTATCCCTGCAAGGGAGAGACTCTCACCGTTTTTACAGGCCTCTTAAGACTCTGCTAAAAGGTACTGGAGATTTGCCTTTGCTTGCGTTAGTAATGTTGCTGTTTTTGGATCCAAAGGCCCCCAGTTCAAATCCCCCCAGTAGAGTTAGATGCCTCACAAAGTAAAAAGGCACTCCTCGGATTAAAGGAACTGATTGAATGCTGCTGTGTAGACCACTAATGTGCTACAAGGGTACTCTGTTCTTCAGCAGGAATTGCAGTGTGCTGCTAGGGGACTTCTTAGGCACTGTTACTTAGAAATTACATGGTGCTACACCAGCTCTGGGACTTGAAGATTTGCATTCACTCTGCAGCTTCATTAAAAATTTTAACTGGGACATATTTAGACTACTCAAGCTGCTTCTATAGAGTTGATTATTTTGTCTTGTCCTTAGAAAACAGCTTATCCTTGTGAAAATAACATATAAATTATACTATTATATTTAGTGGTGCAAGTTTTGCTGTTGCTGTTAGTTTTCCTTTTGAAGCCACGGAATTTCTGACAAATAATGTCTTCTGAGTTAAAATCCACCATAGTAAGAACACATTCTGTGCCTTTTCCATTGTCTTAATGAATTATATGAACCTCCATCATTAGCACGGTTACTGCCTAGAGAATAAAGAAAAGGGAAAGGATGTTTCAGGGAGCACGACACAAGATGCTTCAGATTTGTCCAGATGAAATTTTAAATGTGCACCACTATTCTATCTAAAAAGTGTATGTAGTAATATTTGCTCACTTTTGGAGTACTGTTTGTGTCTTAATTTATTGAAGAAATTTTATTATCTCCCAAGGAGGCTTTTATAGGAATGCAAGTGCTATTCTCATGAGCACAGGTGTTTGGTGGCTTTCTAAAATCTGCTGCAAAATCATTCTCCTTATAGGAAGCTGTGGTCCAGAACCTATGATTTAGCTGTTAGTGCTGAACTGCAGAAAAAAAAAAAAGGCTAAATATTTCCTTTTGTAGCACCAAGGTGTTCAGAACAATGTGTCTAAGCCTAGGCGGTTTTCTCTCTATTAGATTGGCACCGTTGAGCCTGAAACGTGAGGATTTCAGGCTATGCCATAATTAAAAAGGTTTATAATTGTTGCAGGGATACCTGCAATATACACATACATTAGTAATCATTTCATCTTTCTCTCCTTAAATATAGGAATATTCAATGGTACAAGCTGTAGATGCTTAGCTAGTTCTTGCATGGAGTTAATGAAGGTGTCCAGGCAAGTCATGACAGCTTTAAATGGAATTAGATAACACAGGAGTAAGTAAGCTTTATCCATTATTCCATTCATTTCATTTTACATTTGAAAAATCCAGTTTATCTAAAATTAGATGAAGCTGCCACAGCATTTTGAGTCCATTTGAGACTTAATTTCTCTAATTTCTCCTCTGAAAGGATTGTTCCTTTCTGTGGAATTCTGCTGGTGCTCTATCTTTGTGAGACCCAGGATGTCTTAAATTTTGAGTTGTTTGTTACAGTCAGGTTCATGCAAAGCCTATAGTCAGCAATCAGTCGATTAAATATTGTGCCTCACCAGTTCATCCTTTTCAAGTTTCCTATTTATATGTTTAAACAAAAAAAAAGTGCAACACTAAATGCTGTTTGCTTTCTTTTATTGTTTTCTGGGAGCAGCAGAAAATTATTTTCACACTTGATAAAGCTCAGCATTCATATGTAAAGCAGTAAAGACCAAACTATGCACCAGAGCATAAGTCAGCTTAGATTTAAACTTGCAATACCAAGTAGGTTTTTAGCAGCTTCTCTGAGAAAAAGAAACTGAGTTGTTTCCAAGATCTTTGAACAAGCTTTTTTGGGCTTCTTATACTGCCTTTACATTTTGCTGTAATTCCATATGCTGGAAATCTAATTTGAAATTGTACAAATGCTCTGGCTGAATGAGATGTCTGGGGATTAAGTTGTGACTTTAGCACTGCGCTGGGAGCGGACAGCTTTCCTGATACTGCAGACTGTAATATTTGCTGTCTTGTTTGAGGAATGGAGGAGCCATGGGAATTTTTTACTGCCTTACATTTGATTGAGGAGTAGGTATAGGCGCTATGGGGTTTTTTTAACATGTGGTTGGTTGGTTGTTTAGATCTCCATAGAATGTATCATGGACCAAGTAAGGCTTGAAAAACATTTGCTAAGATGTCACTTAAGACATTTTTTCTTCTTTGCTTTGAAGCTTCCTATTTCTCTTTCCCTAGTTGCTGGAATTGATTCACTTTTATCCTTTACTCTGTAGTTATGCGCTGTGGGTGAGATTTCCAGTCACAGAAGGCCTAACAATAATTCTCACCTGTTTATGAGTTCCGATGTGATAATAACTGTGATTATTAAAGAGTATTAAAAAAGCCAACAAAAAACTAATACAGCATTCATTTACTAAGTTTCTTTGCTATAGATTTTGGACAGCACTAAACTCTTTGCAAGAATCGCGCCTGTTGAGCCAATTTAAAACACGATTAAGAGCACCCAACTAGTTTCTGAATGAATATCTGTTGAATATTTTTGAGAAAATACTCGCTGCTTCTTTTCTTATAGTATGGTTTAGGTGTTGCTAATTTTTCTTCATGCATCTGCCAAAGTCCATTCTGCATTTCTGAAGGCTGCCATAAGGTGGTGCCAGACCATCGGTATATACAGTATGAGACAATGGTTTGGGTTTGAACAGATCAAAAACCAAACGAGTTTTAAAATCTGATCTCAAACAATTTACAGTGCAAATAAATGAAGCAGCCAGAGCAAATAGTTACTTTGATGCCTTTTTTTATTTTTTTTTTATAGTTAGAAAAAGGCAGGGTCTGTCTGATATATACTCCTTTATGTGTGCCTGTTTGTGTGTGTGTATATAGTCATACATATATATGCTTGTGCATGCGTGTAAAGTTTGACCTGAAATGTATTTTTTCCCTAAGGGTACTGATGTCTTGTTTTTGATCACATTGTACTAATGTGGCTTAATTAATAGCCCTCTTAGCATATCTGTTAATGTTCAGGCTTTTGCTGCCAGTGTGTGTATTCATTACAAACCTGCTAAATGTTAGAGCTGACGAGACAAATGATAGATTTCCAACTTTGGAAAAACTATCTATTCTAATGCATGTTAAAGGAAGACTAATTTACTGCCTTAAACTAAGCTCACAATTGAGTGCCCAATGAGAGCAATGAAAATTAATATTTTAAATTCATGTTTTAAATATCCCCTGTCTATCTGGTTCAAAAATCTATATTAATTATATAGATGTACCAATTTATTCTTTGAGCTATCTTACTCGGTTTCTAAAGTATTTGGTTTATAATAACTGAGGGGGAGGAAATTAGGCCTGTGGTTAATGAGAGGGAGATACAAGTGTTTATTGAATATTGCATTTGAATGCCTACTGTCTGCGTAAGATAAAATAATAGCTGGAAATGAAAAAAAAGTATTATTGACAATGGATTACGTGGATCAGGACAGTCTAAAATGCTTGGTTTCACACTTGTGTTTATATTCACGTTTAATAAAGATGTTGAAGGTTTATGTTTATAAATACATATCTTTAGTGGGGGAAACATTAGCATTCACAATTCATTTGCTCTTGAACACCTTTTGTTAATGTATGAAATGAAATACAGCATCTGGCCTGGCAAGTGAACAAGCTAAAATTAAAAATTATTTAACTTACATGCATTTGTAGAGCTTTGTAGTTACATGGAGAAACACAATAATTCTAACAAATTTATCATGATGCTGTATTCTTTGCCACATAGCAGTAACTTAAACACAAAACAAAAGTGAAACCCCCAAAAACCCAAACCAAAACTCACACCAAACAGCAAAATATCCCCAAAACCTCACCCCACAATTCTTCTTTCTTTCTAATTTAAAAAATAAAGCTAACCTAAACTTAACCTACTGAGTTGAATAATTCCAAATTTGCATGAACAACTTTGGAGAATTGGTGTAAATAACCAACAACAGCCTAACATGAATCTTTTGTGATTCAGACTTCTTACCATCCTAATTTACTCCACAATGAATCCACTTGTTTCTAAGATGATGCTGTGAGTGACATTTTGAGGCTAAATACCTCTAAAAAAATTGTAATAATTTAGATAGTGATTATCCTGTCTAGACCTCTTACTCTTTGCTAGACTTTCATTTAAATGTTGGACCTTTTCTTCTGATCATAAATCAGTGGCAAATGTGCAGATTTGGGCTCTCTGAAGTTTTCAATGTTTTCTCAAAGCATTCCAAAACACTGAAATCCTGGAACGGCAAGGGGAAAAAAATTCAAGTCAAAGGTAAAAGCAAAAATTATTTATGGAGCATTTTGTCTCTTATCCTAAAACTCAGTACTAGTGGCAGCAGTGATGAGCTTAGCTGCTTCTTGTGCCTAATGCTTGTCGTGAAGTCAAATTTGATTGACATTTCATCATAAATTTCTATTCCTCATAGCAAATATTTCTTTTCCTCTATTTGTAAGAGCATTTCTAAGATGCTTCCTTAAAACAATGTAGCAGTCATTTGCAGCTTTTATGACATCTAAATCTACACTGTTATGCTGGCTTGGTTCTACTGACATTTTAACATTGTTAATAATCACTGGCCATTTGTGTGTGCTGTGTAAAGGCATAATGTGCTTTTATATAAAACACTGTTATGAGGGCTCATTATCTTGTGAGGCAGCAGTTATAATGAAAATTAAACAACTGCAAACTTGCTTTGCCAAGTGTTTTTAAAATAAATTTAACCAGGCTGATTCACAGCTCCTACCTGATTCTGCAGGGTTATATATCAAAGCTGTTGGAGAGTTGCATGCATAAATTCCTTCATGCAGTGCATAGTCCGGTCCTCTGTGCTCTGCTAAAACTGATCAGGAAATGCTTGTTTCACAGGCAGGATCCTGGCAGGGCATGAAATGAGTGTAAACCTTTGAAACTAGTCTCTGTGGTATTGATAGCTAAATGGACTTAACAAATGACCTTTTACTCACAGTTAGCCACAGAAGTACTAGATCCGCAATCTGTAAGCTACTCCTGCTGTTTTAAACTATGTGGTTAAAAATTACCAAATTAGTTGCACTTCTCAAGCTGAGAAAGGGTTGAGAATGTAAATATGGGCTATTCAGTGTTTTGTTTATAGACCAAAAACTTTTACTAAACACTATACATAATAAACATATTTTTTCAGCATTTCTTCAGTGTTTCTACATAAAATTACTTGAATGGGAAGTACTTTAATAGTAAAGTGAATGAATGATGAGATATCCATGGCTTCTCCATGGTGTCTGCATTTTAGCACAGTTGTTTTAGCTGAGGATCTGGACATTCGAAATTTATTTTTAAAATTACTGTTGCTGAGCTCCTTTTCAAAGCTGAGCTAACCAGGGCAGTTTGTGTAATTTCTGACATGCTTCCCTTCTGTTATGCATGCAACCAGATTTGTCCTTATAGGACTTGTATTAAACTGCTTCTCTGTATTTTATTTTAATGCAGCACTTAGAGGCAGATTGTTTCAGTACCATAGAAGTAGGAGAAAGCAAATTTCCATTTTCTTTCTTTTTTTTCCCCCCCACATGTTTAATTTTGAAAGCTACCATGGCATGAAACAATAATTCAGAGAGGCTCTGTTTCAAATTACCTTTCTTCATTAAAAAATAAAATAAAATAACCAGGAGGTCTAGCACATTATGTCACTAAGTCACACAGTAAGAGGGACCATCAAAGAATGGTGGGAATTATCACAGCAGCTTGCTCCTTGTTAGAAGCATTTACCTCATGACCCTTTCATTTGCCTACTGCCACTTTAGTTTAAGAGTGACAACACTGTATAGCACTCTGCACTTTCTGCCTCCGCCCCTCCTCGCCCTTTCCCTTAGCACCAGATGCCTTTGTAAAGCAGCCTGGTGAAGGAGTGAACAAAACCTTGTGGGATAAGTCTGACACTGGAAGTTAATGATTATCAGTCGAAACAAAACACTTGTTTACATGTTGTAGTCATTAGAGGTTCCAGTCAGTCATACCTCGGCTGGGATTCCTGCCAAATGTTTTGAGGGTTCTTTCACAAGCTGTGCAGTTTTGTAAATACAAAAGCACTCTTATTAAGCCTTTTTAGTATTAGACTGTGCAATTAAGATTATGGGTAATTAGATTCCTTTCTTTGGAGTAGAATGGTCCAAGATACACACACAACTTTCTTAGCCACAGGATACCATAGTATCTCTATTTGGGTGTTCCATTACAGATCAATGACTGAGAGAAACTATCTCGTATTGTGCACATTTTTTCTTTATTAAAAATTGCACTCAAAATTTAGGGCGCTATGGATTTTTCCTCACCTTATTGTCAGCACCTCCATCACAGCCATAAAACTTTCTTTTTTGATTAGCATGTCTCAATTTGCTGGAAACACTTTGCTTGTATGTCTTTTAGTATTGCTGGCTTTTCATTTCAGCCTTATTACAGCTGGATTACGGAGGTGATTTGGCTATGAAGGAATTTAGGAAAATTTCCAGTAAGCTAAGGATGACTTTAAGTTAACTGCAGGATAACGGAGTTGTAGAAATGAATGTTTCTTTTAACACCTGTGAATTAGTCCATACCTGAATAAATAAATGATCCCTTTGGTATTTGAAGTTGGTATAAACCAGCTCAAATTTCTCCACTTTCTTGTAAACACTTTAATCATGCAAAAATACATCTAATACAAATAATCATGTGAGCTGGTGAACCTGTTTCATGTACTCTACTGCTTAGGGAGTATTCTCTGCACTGAGCATGATGGTAAATTATTTAAGGTTTGGGAGGCCATTTTTTGTAACTGTGAATTGTAAGACAACTGAATCATCCATACATATTTTATCTCCATTTTTTTCTTTGCCAGGGAAGATATCCGTTTTAGTTGCTCCAGTGCAGGACTGCTCGCTTTGACATTTCCCGGTTGTCTGTAGTGCTAGGCAATAATTAAATATCAGGTGCATAAGCTGCTCTTTAATTTGACATGTGTGCTCCAGGCAATAAACACATGCAGTGCAACGTGGGAGTGTAATTGCTAAGGAATAAAATCTTGTACCAAGTGAGATCATTGTATCAGGTACTGTGTGACAGCTCATTTGATCATTATGCCCAGGCTAAAGAGGTTGCCTAATTAGTTTCCATTAAAACTCACCCTTTAATCAGGAATTATTCTTGCATAAAGAATGTCACTTGGTCCAGATGAATGAACAATGGTTCCCCCCTTGAGATTCAACTATCTGTTACACTTGGGATGCCATATGTCTTTTCAAACAATTCAGTTTGTACTCTGTGAGTTTGGATCTTGGAGCACTATGTGGTATTTGCATTTTCACGATACCAGCTAGTGTTCTGTGGCAAAACCACAATGGTTTTCTGTATATACTTCATCAAGTCAGAGAAGCTATGTTCATGCAGCAAGTGTGTTGTAAACACACAAATGACTAATGGGTCTCTCTTAACTAATGTGTCTTAGTTGTTGTATATATTTCATTAGTGACATACATAGCACATATGCTATTACCTGGAGCTAGACTTTGGTTTCTCACCTAGAAATGTCAAGGTTCATCTAAATTTAATATTTTGAAGGGAAATAACTCTCTAGCTTTTTTTCTTCTTGTGACAATAGCTTTGTTGGATGAAGCTGATCACAGAAGTAGCTGTGCTTAATTTTTTTTTCCTCTCCCCTCAAAAATCTTTCAAGTTGAATGCCTTCCCCCTGTTCCCGCAGAGACTCATGCAGTTTGGCAGATTACTAGGTTCATGCACATCACAGATGTGGATCTTAGCTGTTGGATATGTTTCAGTGTGAGCCATTTCTGCAAGTTCCAAGTTGTCCACCTGAGCCGACTCATCTGCCACATGAGTGTCAATTGCAGTGAGTGTCTTAGCTGACCAGAAACCTCTCTCCAGGAGAGGCTTCCCCCTGCAGCAGTACAGACTGTGGTAGGTAGGTGGTAAGAAAGAGACTCTCAAGTCAAAGCTCATCATTTGCAGTGAGTGGCTTCAGTCAACTGCTTTGATATATCTTCTTGTAAAGACAGAACCTGGTTGAGTAATGTTTGCAAAATGCCATAGGCTGGACTGGCAGTTTGAAGTCTAGTGACAGGCAGAGCTGCTCAGCACTCTTCCTTTCCCCAGAGGTGTCCTGGGGCAGTGACTAAGCTTCCTTTCTGTAGTAGAGGGATGAGCTTACAAAATGTTCATGTCTGCATTGACTGTATTTGTGAGTGTGGTGTCCAGCTTCTTCTAATCAAATGGTTTATGAGGCACCCAGATAAACAGGTCTCAAAAATACTTCCTCAGTGGTTTTTTTTGTTTGTTTGTTTGTTTGGGGTTTTTTCCCCTTTAGTTCAGACTGTTGCAGACCCCTGTTGTGGTTGATGGAACTTAAAAATGTTTGGTAGGCTTTGTGTTCTTGGAGGCAATGTCTTTGACAGAAAAAACAGCAATGTAAGATTTTGTGAAAGACTGCCTGCTCCAGGCTTATTCTTGGTAAGTCTGAATTCTCTAACATTCATACTTAAACCCAAGACACATGAGCTCTTACACTGCAAGTATATTCAAGGCAACTGAAGCACATGAGTGCAAAGTGGAATTCAAATCCTTAATGCTTCTTCTTATTCCTTCAAGTTCCTCCATTCTCCACACCTAATATATGGTGTGTCATACCCACATTGAATGAAGGGGACAAGATAGTGGCTAAAGCACACGATTAACATCTAGAATCTGAAGAGAAGAGAAATGGATTGGTGATCTAATTTGACTCTCAGAATAGCAGAGGCTTTTAATTTACTCTTTCTCATACCTTGAGCGATGTGTTTAGGAAAATTAGTATTCAGTGTTGTCTAAGAGCTGCCCACCTTTACCTAACCTTTGTGGCTGTGGTCAATCTCTGATATATCAGAGGAAGATGGAGAAAAAGGAATAAATGATTCTATGAGCACAGAAACTGAATTCTGATATCCTCTGGCTAATCCATACTATTTTGGCATGCTCACATATAGTTTACATCCCTTTCTAATATTTTCAGCAAACATATTCTCTTTCATGTTCTCAATGCCATTCCTGATTTCTTTCCCTGTCCCCACCTTGTATTTTTCCAGGCTTTTGGAGAAATATGTTGCATCTGATTCAGTTGCAGACATCGATTGGTGTCAGTTGTTGTCTCTTGACTATTAGTCAAAGAGGATTTGTTGCATCTTAGTTACTTCAAACCCAACAAATGCCTAGAGGGGCTCCATGGTGATGATTTATGCAAATACTTTAGTGAAGCTCCTAGATGGTATCCAGGCTTCTCTGGTGGTATGCAGTGATAAAGATCAATTATCACTAGAATTATCTGGCTATAATATCTTTATTTTTAAGGAGTTTATTGATAGCTCCAAAGCAAGGAGATGTGTCTAGTAATCATGAATGAAGTGCCTTCTCCTTTTCTGCAGGCTTCTCTCTTGGAAGCCTGTCTGTTGAAGAACACACAGAGTCTTTGCACATTGTTGATCTCAGAGCAATTTTTGGCAATAAAGACTAAAATAACTCTTAAATGAAAGCAATTGGAAATGTAGTAGCATAACAGGGAAATAAAAACACTGAATTAATAATGGATAAATTTAATAGCATTAATAATAGTAGTGGCACTATTTGGTACAAAGGGCAACCTACCCAAAAGGTGAGTTTTATTTTGTCTTGAATCAGGTTAAGCTCTTTAGTTATTGTGCTAATCACAGTGGTTTATATTCTTAAGTTTTCAATGTAATCACTTGTGTTTTCCCTACATGAATAAATGTTTTGATTATAACAATGAATTCTACGTTTGTAGTTTAAAAAAATAGGAGCAACTTAAAGAAGTTACACTTTAAAAAGTGTTACACTTTGAAAGACTATTTTTGCAATCATTATTCTCACATGTTGATAGGGGACATGAGAACATCTGAAATTCCTTACATTGTGTGTTCAGTGTAGTAGCTCTTTCATGTTCCTTCCCTCTTCTCCCTGTTTTTCTTTGAAAAAAAAAAAGAAACAGAAAATAATAAAAAAAATCCAAGCGTTTCAAGCTTTCCTTCTGCAACTGTATTTTTGATGCGATCATGAGTTTGCCTGTTTTTTAGTCCCACTTCTTTGGTCTGTGTTCTTTCTGCCTGATTCTTTCTCTGTATTCTTTTCAAAGTTGGTTAGACAGAACATACAAAATTTTTCCATAAGAGTGTATTCGATTGATTTATAATATTGAGACTATTATTTAGTTTTTGAACTTTCTGAAGATAACAAGATGCTTCTTTTTTTTTTTTTTAAATGCAATGCCATAAGTAAACCTGAGTTCATTCTAGACTTGACCCAGTTTTACTTGAAGGTTTATGAACTCAGCAAACTTGGCTCCAGTATTGATGAAATGCTGCACTGAGATGCACCACATTATAATTAAAATCTTGCTGTAGCCCTCCTTTAAGTATTAAGCATATCTAATTATTTTTGGTAGCAGGTTTAAACCAGAAATGACCTAAGAAAAATACCTCTGCTATAAACAAATATAGGCTAAAATCAGTTTTGGGTTTCAGGACTGTTTTTACTTTCTCTGAGTCTCGGTGCCAAGATCTGAATTTTACATCTTTTCCACAAAACACATTTTCCCGTTACAAATACATATGTTTATCTTTGTATTATAAAATGGGAACTATTTTTATTACTCTTGTTATTAATCCAAGTAATCTTTTGTGTTTCTGTAAGAAATCCACTAGAGTGGAATCAAAACATTTTTCAGTATAGAATTAACCTTTCCCATATGCAAAAAGTAAACTAAATTGCATTCAATGTAAATAGAGTAAAACCCATCAACATTACTCTATGTAATATCCTGATACTTTACAACCCTTTTGGACCTGAACATATCAGCCATACTTCAGAAGCCTTCATAAACTTGTATAAATGTTTTCTTTTGCAATGATTTTTCAAAGTTTCCAGTAACAATCATTTATTGGTCTCTTGTGAGTTGTAATGCATGGATTGAATATTATCAAGAAAAATAAACCGGTTTTGTTTTATTTCTCTGAAGTGCTCTCTGAAAGAATTCTATTCAAAATGTACACATTGGATCATATTCTGCCCCTAGCTATGGTATCTGATAAAATGCCATGGACTTTATTACTGTCCACTTTGACTCTGGCATATGTCCATGTACTCAGGCTGCCAGTGTAACTAAGAATGGAAAACTTAACCTGCAGTATATTTTGCTTCAGAAAGAGATGCATTATTTATCCTCAGCAAGTACAGTAATTCACATATTACGCACAATAAGACTGAATGAGCACTAAAATCCCACCACCTTTAATAATCTTGAGGAATTAACAAAAAATAAAAAATGTGGGTCTACACATGCTAAACACCTTCATTTCCAGGTGTAGTCTGGAAGGCCTAGGTCTAATCTACATGAGAATAAAGAACTGAAAATGTTTTCAGAAAATGTGAAATGGCATATCATTTGCTAAATGCTACCCCTGTGTGGCTGCTCTACCATCAAGCAAAAAACATTTTGCTTTGGAATAACTTCTGTGGGAAAGATAATTTATTTCAACTGGAATATATTCTTGAAATTTTATCAGTGTATTTAGTTAATGCTTTCCAGCCTTTCTCTCCAACCATAAAGTTTTGTGCTCTTATTACTTTGGAAATTAGTGCTGTTTTCAAAATATACCATTCTGGAAAAAATAGCAAATATACAGAATTTCAACATAACGGTGTTAGAACTGGGACCAATCAACATTTGCTTTTTGAATTATACAGAGCTTAGAGCAGGAAGAATAGGCAGATCATCCTTAAACATCCAATTAGTGCAACTAGAATTGTACTGAAAAATCTCATTTTAACAAGATTATGATGTATTAATTTTTGAATTTGCTCTAAAAATATAGAATTTTTATACATGCTATTCCTTTACTTTTTCAAATATTGTTCTCTAGCTTTTTAAAAAGCCAGCTTTCAGGGGAGCTTACATCTTAAGTTCAAAGAACAGTATGCATTTACAGATGACTAAATTTTGAAAGCTTTTGCTGTTCATTCTTTCACATAGAACATTGAACACGTAATATTCACAGCCCTCATGATAATAGGTTTGTTGGGACATGGAAGGCATCTCTCTTTCTTGTTCCAGCTGAGTTAATATGTCTGGTTTTGCCCCTTGAGAAATAAAGTTGGTATCTACAACCTCTTGTTTAAAAGTTGTCTAGGTCCTATCCTCTGTAATCTGTGAAGACTAGTTATGAAGGGGTCTCTTTCAAGCTTTGAAGAAAAAGAATTTTTATTCATGTCTTAAACTTAGTTTAAAACCAAATATCATATATTACTTTTATTTTTTTTTTCTGTGTTTGGTATAGATACCAACTTCTAAAATAGGACAGATGTGCATGTAAAGCTGGATTGAGAAGTGAAGCAGAAGCACACAGATTTCACAGAGGGGACATGGAAGATCCCTAGTGCTTTTCCTTACAGGAAAAAAGGCACTAGTGTGGGTCTTAGAAAGTGGAATATAAACTTTTGATGGCAAATGACTGGAAACATATTTTTCAGTTGTCCCAAAACACTGTAATAACTAATATCTGGAGGGGAAAAAAGGAAGGATCTATACATGCAAGTACTTTGGTTATTTAAGCATTTGGTAAAGTTGCATGGTTCTCTTAAGTCACAAGAAGATGTTGCCATTATTTTACCTGAAAAATAACATAAATAGGATTTTATATCTATTTATGCATGCTTAAAGAAAAACACAAATTTATGCACATGACAATTTTAATGCTTGCTTATGTTGTCAAATTTTAAGAACTTGTTTGACATGCAAGCAGTTTGCACTCTAGCTGTAGACTGCTTGGCTGGAAAGTTGAACCAAGAATAGTATCTAGGCTGACTACAGTCACAGTGCAAGAAAGAGTTGCGTGGGTAGCAAAATGGCCTTACTGCCACTCTGTCACTGGCACACAGCCCCGGAAGGCTCCGGCAGGCTGATGTTGCTGGAGAAGTTAAGAACATGCTGTGCTCCATGGCTATTGCTGGCAGGTGGCAGCTGCACCCACTCCTGGCAGCAGATCTGGCACAAGGATAGGCTCTCCCCTGGGATCTCCAAAGCTTCTGGCCTCTTGTCATTGCTCCCCTGCCTTGACAGGAGTAGCTTAGTCCCTTCTTATCAGTTTGGCAAATCTATGTCTGTTTACTTGAAAGAATTCCAAATTACATATGCAATTTAATGTTTAAAGATTTTATTAGGTTTCACTGAGATATGGACTGCCTGCGTGAGCTCTAAGTTGTGTAGGAATCTGGCTGCACCAGGAGGCTGAAAAGATTACTGGTTCAGAGTCTAGCTAGTGTCATTCTTCATGAGTTAATACTCAGGTCAAGGTGGTTTAATGTCTTTTTTACTGAGCTGGACGTGGGATGGAGTGTACTTGCACTCAATTCACAGGTGACGCTGTTGGAAAGCAAGTCCAGCAATCCACAGCTACCTTGACTTGCTGGAGGACTGGGGTGACAGGAATCTCATGAAGTTCAACGTAGCCTGAATACAAAGTCCTGCACCTGGGATTGCAGAGTGAAAAGGATGCGCTTCTGTGGGAAAGCACTTGGGGCCTTGGCAAATCCAGTCAGAGTCACTTGTGTGTACTTGTGTCAAGAAAGATCAGCAACCTACTGCTGTATTGGCAAGAGAGCAGACAGGAGGCTGAGGGAGGTGAGTGTTCCCCTCTGGAGAAGGGGAGATGGTACTTTAAGTGCTGTCTCCCGTGTGGGGCTTGCCAGTAGACCTTGGCAGAGAGGCATGTCCAGCAGATGTCTGCCAAAATCACTGTGGAGGCTGAAGCACATGAGATACAATGAGTGCCTTGAGAGTTCCTTCAATCTGGGGAACAGAAGATGAGTCATACTGCCATCTTCAACAGTTTAGTAAGTTATGAAGAAGGTAGCCGACTCTTTTTTATTGTGCCCAGCAAAATGGAGTGATGGACAAAAGGTACAAAATACAAAGTACTTTTTTGGTATTAAGGAAGATTTGGTATCACTGAAGTTGCTCGAACACTGGTGGAGGAGCCCAGAGAGGCTGTGAAATCTCTGTGGAGATAATCAGAATGCAGCTGAACAAAGGCTCTGAGAAACCTGATGTAACTTTTGAAGTTGTGTCTAACCTTGTCTCTGGCTCTGAATTTAGTGGGATTTTTTGACCACAGGTCTTTCAGAGGTCTTTTCTAAATTAAATTAATTAATTAATTCTGTTGTATATCCATTTTCATATTACTGTATAACTGCCTGCTAATACCAGTCTCTACAAATGGAGAATGATCAAATAAGTTGCAAATTTTAAAATACACATCTGATTTGAAAATTAATGCATCATTTTACATAGTGATGTGAGACACACGGTATAAAGGGCCCCTGATGGATTAATTTTTGCTATAGATATTTTGGTTTGAGCAGTTTGAACTGTTTTGTTGGATACTCGATTGCAGAAAAATCTTTTTCTCACACTATTTTTTCTGTGGTGTAATTAACTGCTTACTAGACGTTATGGTCGTTACACTGTTCTCATCCTAGGCTCCCGTCAGTGACTCCTAGTTCTTGGATACCAGTGATTGTCTGAATTCTCTAATTTTGATTGGTCTTGTCCAATGACCAGTCCCTAACCTCCTCTGAAAAAGCATGCTGTATCATTTATTTTCCTTCCTTTTAGGTGAATGCTCGTGTACCTTCAATTTTTGTCAAGGAGCTTTTTAAAAAAGTTTTGCTTTTCTTGTAGCTGGCTGCTTAGCCTGTCACTCCAGAGCTGTGCTCTTGTAGGCAAAGCTAGGTGTATAAATGTACTAGGCCCTAGCTTCCGAAAACCAGAACCATGAGTTTCTGGTCAGGAAGGCAGCACTTTGTCAAGAAAGCTACAAATTGAAGGAAATATTGGTCGTTGTGAATGTCTTTGAGTACAACAGCACTCTGAAAACATGTCCCTGAAAGAGAGAGAGAAATGGAGAGAGCACAAGTGTGGGGTGATAGGAAGTGGTCAGAGTTAATTTGGAGAGCTCACAATATGCATGAAAAGACATGAAGACTTTATTGATATTATTGCAATTATAAAGTTTTTCTATAACTGTAGGGTTATTCTAAATATTACAGTGATAACTGTAGCTATGACCTTTTTTCTACTTATAATGTTGACTTTCCTTAAAACCAGTGTAAGGGGATAGAGCTGTGATGAATATTGTTAGGCTCCTTTTGGTTTATCATGCTTGTGCCATGCTCATTGGGAAGAGTGGTTCATGTTAGCAAAGTGTGCCCCCAGGAGATAGAGCTTGTGAGGGCAGGGGCTACCTGGTAGGCAAGCAGCGTGCTATGAATTCTTAGAAGTAAAAGAAATTAGATTCACTGGCCAGAGAAGTGAAAGTGACCATAAAGGCGACAAAGGTTGTTTACATGAATCTGCATATGCATATACAGAGAGTTCTGTCATAGTTGCAGAGCAATGTGATCAAAAGTACTGATTGTATTATTTTGGGCAAAATATTATCTAATAAATAAATTTATGTGAGAGAAGGTTTTGTGCTACCTTTAGAACTTTCTCACCAGTTTGTACCTGTTCAAAAACTATTAACATTTTTTATAGCCTTAGAATATTAGTTAATGTCTTCTATCAGTGAGTTGTGACTGCCTTTTCTAAAATTATCCATCCATACTAATATCAGCTTTGAATGCAAGGATTTTTTCAATGTTGCATGAGTGTTATACTTTAAACACGTCAGACAAAAAACTACTGATATAAAAAGTCACATTACTTTGGTGCTAGAGGTATAGTAATTTAAGTCATGTCTGTACAAATTGTAGCTCTCATCATAAGTCAAACTGTATTTTAAAGTACTGTTATGTGAGTTATTTAAATTCAAGTTGATATACTTTGGTTTTAATCACATTGACTGGTCAGAAACCTTTATAACTTAGCTACAACTCATCTAAAATCAGATTTTTAGTCAAAATCTTATTTAGAATAGTTCCACTGAACACTTTGCATTAGGCAATACATGAAGAAAACGGTGTAAA
>WBMV01008321.1:251143-376143 GCA_013396655.1 Campylorhamphus procurvoides | reverse complement strand
AAGATTTCAGCAAGGGAAAGTTAAGGCAACAGTGTTCAATACACTACAGCTTTGATTAACATCGCCTGGTCTTGCTACAGGACTGGCAATTGTTCCAAAGTTATGACTGACGTGAGTTTCAAGCATCGTTGGGACTTTTAAAAGCATATGTTTTTGCAGCCAACAAGTAATTGTTAATGCTTTACAGAGTAGAAAGGGACCGTAGACCAGTAAAAGCCCAGTTAGACTCAAATAACACATTACTTGCACATCATTTGGAAAACATGAACAAAACTACTTGGTTTTGCTACACCCAGCTAAAGTAACAGTCTTCATTGTGTGCTAATCTGGACCCAAACCAAGCCACACCTAAGCAAATAATGCTTAGTAGATGCAAAATAATACTGATTTCTTTATTTAGACAACCAAAACTATTTATTTCACTGATGAAATCACATAATGACTATCTGCAATTTAAAGTGTTCTTTAAAACAAAGCCCACAAAGTGGAGAAGTTTGCCAATAGGTCAGGAATAATAAAAGCAAGCATGCATATGGATTCAATGCTCTGGATTTACCAGGCATTGGTTAATGGTTTCTATAGAGATGGATGTCAATCTGCCTAGCCTTTCTTGTGTCAACAGTCAGTTACAACAAGGAAGATCATGGCTTTTGCCTTTGATTAGAAGAGGTATCTTTCCTCAGTTTACTGAAGGTCACAGTATTTGCCACAAGTTCCCACTTATTACAAGTTCTCTTTTATTACACATTTTATGTTGAAATGTGTATGTTTACAAAGCAAAATAAAAAGACAATTATTTTTTAAATGTTGGAGTTAGGGGGGTGTTAAAGCTACACTTTGTACAAACTTTTCCTGTCCAAGCTGTAAGACTTTTCACCTCAAACACAGCTTGTTCAAAAAGGGACAGAAATATTTGCATAATGCTAATGAAGCTGTCAAAAGGTAACTGTGGCATACTACTACAACCACATCACTGCCAACTTTATAGATTCCTTGAAAGAGTAGAGACTTGTGTTCTTGTCACATGCTAACTTAAATTGGGGAAAAAAAACATCTACTCCTTTTCATTACAAGATGCCACCCAGGCTTTTATTTAAATATTGTCAGCAGCACAATACTTCATCTTATTGCAGAAAAAAATGAAACACAGTGAAACGCAGAAATATCACACTGATAACCAAACATGTAAAAAATGGGCTGCTTGCAGTAAATATATAAAAGAAACATTTTCAGGAATTTCCCTTAAGGCAGAAGTCAAAACCAAAATCCATCTTGCTGCTGACATTACCTCAGTCCTTACCAGCCTGCCAGCCCATCTCTAGCAACTGCCTGGTTCACAGACCCAGAATAAAACCAGCATGCTTGCCAGTGTGGCCTTATAAGTTAATGTGAAAACTAAAGGGGACAGTTTACTTACATAAGTATTAGGTTTAAAAGTCCTGCCTGGAGCAAAGGAACTAAATCTTTTATGCTTCCAAGAGAGACACATTCACACTAAAGAAATTTTAGAGTAGTGTGGAAGTAGTTAAAGTTTGAAGTCCTATCTGTTTCTCCAGGTTATGTTGGTCCTTACAGATAGTGGTGCTGCTGCTATATATTCCACTGGAATGATATCTATTGCATCATTACTGCCAACCTGCTCCAGAAAAGGCCGCCTTTCAGGTATGCTGAATACAGAGAGGGACTGATGTGTATCTAGATGAAGCAAAGGAAGAGATGCCAGCTGTCTGTAAAGGCTTTAAGATGTTGCCTATAATATGGAAAATAATATGCAAAGTGTTTTGCTGGCAGAGGGGATTTTTCTGTGTATGATATGAACCAAATTTTGGGAAAAAAAAAAAGGAATGTTTTACAATGAAATCATGATAGAGTAGGGAAACAAAGGAATTGGTTATTTGCAGTTGTGGTTTACCGTTATTTCACCCAAAATAAATGAATGCATGAATAAATCAAACTATGAAGTCAGTTTCCACTCCCTGTCTTTCACAACCTGAAGCAACAAGGACCAAATGGGACAGCAGAAACAGAGCTACTCTTGCCCTCTTCATTATGACATCCAAACATCTTGGGGGGCAATGTACAAGGATACTGAAAAGTCCTTCCTCAGCTGGAGAGAATGTGAGGTGGGGAAGTGCTAAAATACATGCAGGAGGATGCAGTGAGGAGCTCCCACCCTTTGGTTAGGATGCACTGCCTGACAGGCACAGGGATGCTGGCAAGGGCCCAGAAGGAAGGTATGGACACTGCAGGGCTGACAATCCTGCCATATTTATTAGTGGTAGCTCCAGGAAATGTTCCACATAGCCCTCATAGTTTTCTGCCTTCAGATTTAAATGCATACACGCACACGCTCACACCATCCCTTCTTAAATTTCCTTTGAGGTTTCAATGTACTGCCATTTAACCCGCAGGAGCTGCTTCTCCCCACAGGCTCTGCACTAAACTCTGCTCTGTCATCCATAATAGCCAGTTGCATATACTGGGCAGAATGCATTTTGTCACTGCTGTGATGAAACCTGGCTGTATAGTGACATGTACAGTATTGACCAAGTGGTCTCCCTGAAGTTATTGCTGATCTAAAAGATAAGATAAGGAGTTCATTACCCATTCCCTACTTTCACAGAAAGCACCATCTCCCAGGTCCAGTAGGTCACTTATCACCTCCTTTGAAGACTATAGTTGTAATAAGATTAACAAAAAGAGGTCTCAGATTTCACTGAATAACTAGGCAGTTTGGGTAAGAAAAAAAAAAATCCAGAAGGTAACTTCTTGTGTCTTGGAGAGACAGAAGATAGATCTGTGAACTGAGCCTAACAGCAAAATAAGGAGAAATCCCATGTGAAGCTGGATTTATACGACCATCTGTGTGCAGACATATAAGTGTATATGTGTCTATGTGTAAATATCTTTCTTTGTGCATACATTTATTATATATAAGATTCCAGTCCTAACTGTGCAAAGGGAACGTGACCCATCCTTGTGGCTTTTATTCCTTGTACCCTGTTGTCCAGATGTAAGCTGTGAAACACATCCAAGTTCCTTAGAACAGGGAGTGTGGAGCCAGGCAGTTCAGGCTGAGCTGTTCCAGTTATCACTCCATTGAAAATGAACAACAAATTCAAATAACAGAGGCCCTGTTTGATTCTGGATCTTTATGGGTTTTCTTTCTCTAGTTCTCACCCCCACGGTCGCACCTTTCTCCACCCTTTCCTACTTACCATAAAGTTATGATGCCCTTTGCTATAATGATGAATGGAATTCCCAGCTTATTATTTTAGAGGCTTAACTGATTCTCAGTGGTTTTCATGTGTTTAGCACTTATACAAAGAGGCTTTTTCATATATCTTTCGACAAATAAGCAAATAGTCTTGGAGCCAGTATTCATTTTAAGAGTTTTACCAGATAGTCATGTTTATTTTTGAAGATTTAATTTTTTTTCTAATTGCACTTTTGCACCACTCTGCGTGCAGTTGTACTACACATCCATCTATAAACCTGGACCTATTATCAGCAAGTAGAATATCTCCTACCTTAAAGTAATCTTTTTATAAAAGGATTTATACCTGCACAATGCTCATTGCTCAAAATTCTACATAATAGAGGCAGACTGCTGGAACCTCTCTTCCCCCTTTGTGTGTTATTTATTTCCAGGTAATCCCAGCTGAAAGCTTTCTAGTGCTGTCACGATGGCCAATTTTATATTGGACATTTTTCCCTATACAGATGTGTAACTATTTGCCTTTTCTTTACTTCCCTGTAAATGCCATATGGACAGAAATCATTGAGTCACCAGATCATACATTTATTTTTCTGATATATTATGCTGTTTGATGTCATGTTGACATGTAATTGATGTTGGTTTTGTTTTTTTTCTTTGTTTTGTTTCTTGGTTTCAATAAAAAGAGAATTTAAAAAAGGCTGTAGAGTGATGACTTAAGGCACTGACAGACAAGAACATAGTATGCATCTCTTTTATGATGTGCTGCTGAGTAAATGGGTATACTTCTAGCTTTAGATAACATATAGAAAACCTCTGAATTTTTACCATATAGTGAAGTATTTGTGTAAGCCTAGCCTATAACCTCAAAAGAACTTTTTTTCTCTCGCAAGTACATAGAGAACATGTTTTCAATAAGAGCTTAACCCATGATTTAAGAGTCAATAAAGTAAGATTTTTCCATAAAGAAATGAGAAAGCAACAATAGAAATAAAATATAACATATCAAATATTAAATATGTTCCATCAGCACAACAGTGTCTTTGTACAGTAAAGAGCAGAAGGGGATGATTAATAGTAAAATGGTATGTATGTCAAAAGAAAAATAAATGCAATTTAGACAAAGTACACACTTATTAGCAGAGAACATCATTTACAGTTATTCAGATGGGAGGAAGGCAAGGATGAAACTAGCAGAGAATGTATTTCACAATGTAAAGTCACATTCATCTTGGTTCAGGGTTCCCTCCCTCTACAGCTGCAAAATAAAAATACTGGTGAAATCCTTGATGACACAAAATTAATGTCTAAGTACTCAGTGACTTCAGCAGAGTCAGGATTTCACTCAAGTTATTTTAAGGTGCAGCTTCACTAGGCAGACCTCCTGGATCACCAGTGGGGATGGGTCCACCCTTCCCGTAGCAGACACACTGCAGTCACCACCAGCTCCAACAGCCTTGGCACCAACTGGCCTTTCCAAGGAGGAGCTGAACCTATGGAGTGCTTCTCATTCATCCTCTCTCTGAATGGCTACTAACAGCATCAATAAATGCCTGGGGCTCTCCCAAAGGGCTTTATCAGGCACTGGATTTTGGAGCATCGGGAGGAAAGGAGGGACGAATGCACTTCCAAAAAATGCAGGGCCCAGGTTATGCTTAGATCAGTGAAAGACAGATTAACATGCCTGATGGACTGAATGTCTGCCCAGCACCTACCAAAAAGCTGTCATCTGAAACCAACTGAAAGACTGCAGAGGAATTATTTCTGCATGGTAATATAGTATGAGAAGATTTTGGGAACACCTCCTCTATGATTGACAGAAAACATAAAAACAACCAGAGGTAAACGTAGTATTTCAAGCATTCCAAGTTTTGAGCTAGAAGGATACAAATACCTTACCAGGTTGTATCACTACCTGCAGAACCACAGGGCTCCCCGAAGGTGCCCCAGCAGTTTGTTAATTCAACCTGTTTGTGAAAACAGGTGATTCACCTTCCACAATGAAATACAACTACAAACAAGTATACATAAAACAGGGGAAATACAAGACAGAAAAGAAATGACCATTTCTTTCTGCATGTAAGAAACACTCTATATGATAGCTCCATAAACTCTGCCCACAATGCTCTAATGTTTCCAAATAAACCAACAGAAAATATATATGTGTTTATAAGGTAGGGAAGAAAGATAAACTTCAAATTAAGAAGAAGGTTTGAAAAAGTTGTAAATTAAGAGAAAACAAAGTTTAAAAAACACCCATTCTCAAGGCTCCTTAACTACCTCTCAAACTGTCTCTAAAGTATTTTGATTACTCTACTCTACATGACCTTTGCAGAAATGATTCTTAGCAACTCTGGCAAGTTTCTTTCTTTACCATTTTTGTGAGATGAAGGACTCCTATTTGCCAGGAAGTTCTCAGAATCTCGGCATTATATGACTATTATTACCAGAACTCATCAAGCTCTTGCTGTGCTCACAGATTTAAATCTGAAAGCCAGAAATTATAAACATATACCTCGTTCAAGATAGTACATGCAAGCACAGATTATACAAATTATTTTAGTAGTGCACATTATAGCTACAAAAAGAATTACATCAGAAATCTTTATTAGCATCAGACAAGAGCCTCAAATCTTAAATCAACTCTCACAATTTCTCTAAACTCCCTTTTATTTCTCTGCCTATTAAAACCAATTGCTATACAAGTTGGTGCTAGATGCTCTTGAACTCACACAGAAATTTACCCACCCGGTTAACACCATATTATCTCCATATAACATATTATATGACAGTTCAACGGAACACCACAGAGACCACCTATGCATTGCTCAGATCACTTGCCGTCTTGACCCTCCTGCAATTTTAATTTCCAGTCATCAATTGACTTCAGGACTTTGCACTTTTTGAAAAGAGGTATTTCTTCACCTTCTAGCTAAACTTTAAGTCCGCCTGCACTGCAGGATGTGGGGGCAAGCATTTAAACAGAAAGGCTCCACTGTAATCCTAAAAGGCATCCAAAAAAAAAGAAAGAAAAAAAACACACTAGAAAGATAATGAATATTAAGAACGTCAAACTTAACTGAGCATTCCACTTTCTAAGTTTGTAGGTGGAATATAACACTGTATGAACAGGGCCTACCAGTTTTCTCTATTAAAGAGAATTAAAAGATATAAGGAGGTCAAGGAAATACGTAAGAACGAAAGTGTTAAAGAGACAGAGAATCCTTCTAATTATAATGTGGACAGTGTCAAAATCCATGGTAATTAAGCAACTCCCTATCCCCCTCCAAAATCCCAGAGCAGTATATCAATTATTTGCAGTATTGTCATCATCACTAGCAATATTACAATATACATTTTATTAACAATCCATTTCCTGTAATTCCAAGATCAAATAAATTATGATTGTCATGCAAGTGTACATCTAAATTACACACAATAGTCTCACTAAAGAGTATCCAGGTTTCTAGAAAAGTTCCTAGGAAGTGAACTGATTTTAAGATCGTCATACTTTTAAGCAAATGCAGATTGACTTAAAGTAAACATTGCAGGAGGGAGCTCATGCTCTAGGCTTCACCAAGCAATCAGCAAGGCATCTGACACGCTACAGAAAACCTGCAAAATCCAGCAAATAAATCTTCTAACACCCATTCAGTATCCTCCAAAGTACACAGTGGGGAGCTGACACATTATTAACTGACTGTAATTTCCACAAACTGCAACATACTAAGAGCTTTATGACATACATGCGGTGAAATATATTTTTGTGTATTATAAATGCCTATGTTTTTAAAGCCTGTTAATCAAGATGCTTCTAATAAATCACTGGGTCAAGTTAATATCAAAAACATTAAATATCACAGTAAAAAAATTTGGGAAACATTATCATCCTATTACTCCACTCTAACAAAATCATAAGCTTTTGATGATTCAGTAGTAGTATGTAACACGACAAAGGGACAGACTTGAGCAACAGTGAAGATAACCTTGGGACAGGCTATTGTCACAAAGTGGTGCTTCCTTTGAATAGGAGCTTTTAAATCAAATTCTATTTTATACTAACTTGCTAAAAACATGCTCTTTTAATGACAGTAAATTTACAAGGGACAATGCAGGTTCCAAGGACGATCTAATGCTAGCCAGAAGGAAAGAACTGAAGATGATATGACACAGACCTCACCTCCCCTTTCAGCTGAAGCATCTTTCCTTTTACCTCAGTGAAGATTTATACAACTTTACAGAGGCAAACCTTACCTGCCTCAGGAACAGCAAAAAGCAATTCTGCAAATGACAGAACCCTGGCTTTTGAAGCCTTACATTGTTCTGCCACATACAGGAATAACTTGAGGTCCCAAAGGTTCATAGAGGAAAATGGCACTTTGCCAACTCTCATTACTGCCTGCCAACCTGTAGATAATCTTCTTGTACTGTACTTCATCTGATACTTTCACATTTACAGCCCTTTAAAAATACTCAGCAGTTTATATTTAAATAAAAGTAGACAAGATTAAAAAAGTAAATCTGAGTAGAAAATACAGGCTAGATTTGAAAACCAATGCTATTTTCCTCACTATTGTCCATTATTCTTTAATGTATCATTCTCTTTCTGCATGTAGGCCAAAAAAATAAATCCAATGTAAACACAAAAGGCAAATACCTTTTGAAGGCCAGGCAAATATTTGAAAAGCAAAAAAGAGATTCTCCTTTTATCTCTAGATCACCCTACAATTTAATGGTTAGTGGAGAGGGGCTTCTTTTCTCCTTTCTTTCTTGTTTTTCTTTTTCTCTTTAGTTTAGGGAATGCAGCGGGGGCAGGTCCACACTTCATAGCTCACAGAATGGTTATCAACCTATAAATTAGAACAATGGGCTAACAAATGTCAGATAACCATGTTTGTTACAGAGCGGAGAGTAAAACTGGCACTATAAAAAGCTGTAAGGCAACAAACCAATGCATTAAAAATCGTGATCCAGTATTGTTTCTAAATTATAATAATTACATGCCTGACCTTGTAATCTGATGTCTGTAATTTACAAGCAAACTGCAGATGCCTGTATGGAGCTTAGTGGTCTTTATGAGATTTTATGAAAAGTAACACCACTCCATAGACTAGAGATAAAGACCTGGACCTTCAGCTATATCAGTAGTATTAAATACAAGGAAAAAAAAATATTATCTGTAAGTTACAATGGTAAAGCTGGCAAAATATTAACACTGAGTCCACAATCAACTAGTAGAAAGAGTAAAGGGCTATTTCTATGAGTATAGGGAATTGATTTCAAAAAGTTTCTAGGTGAGAATAAAGCTGTTAAAACCAAAATGGAACACAAGTACCTTTTTTCATCCCCACAATTTGTCCCAAATCAGTTTCTGTAATAAAGTAAATGGTATAATTAATGGCCAACATAATTCTTACTCAGTTATCCATTCTCGTAGGTCTTCTCCTATATAGATAAAACTTTGAGAATGAAATATGCCTGTTTAGAGTCTTCATTCTGTATTTCTGTTCTGTTATCTTATACTCATCAACAGCCAATATATAATATCACAAGCCATAACAACTTTTAATATATGATTTTCAACCTGCAAATGTTCTTCTAAACACTAACATAAAGTAATTACATAACAAAGGATAATATTTCTGTAAATTTTCAACTGTATTTCTCTGTTTGATTATGGATTGATAGGGGTTTTTTATAGGCCATCTGCTTTCCAAAAATATATTTCAGAAAATTTCAATACATTACAGAAAAAATGTCACTCTGAATATAAACACATGAAGTTACTTTTGGGGTTGATCACCTGTCCACTGGCTTCAAGGGTGCAAGAAAACATTTTTATATATATTCAAGCTGTAAAGTATATGTACTTTATCTTTCATTTGACAGAAAAGTGATAAATATTCCTTGTAGCTAAAGAGGTCTGATTAGCAAAGTAGGAGTAATACTAGAAAATAGAATTAAGACTTGTTTAGTCTTATAAGAAACATTTACAGATAAAAGATATTAAAAAATCTATTTTCCAGCAAACACAAAGAATATAACTAAGTAACTGAAAGATATTTTGATTAGATTAATTTTCAGTTTTCACAATAAATGATTATGGTATCTGCAACAGAATAAACGAGAAAAGGAATTATATTCCAAGTTACTACATAAATTAGGGGGCACCAGCCCTTCATGGTGATATTGCCAGGAAGGTAGTTTTCTTAAGCCTTTTCCCTTGAAGCCTTTGTTAAAAAATGAAAATAATAACACTTTAAAAAAAAAGTTGGCAAAGAGTATTGATATTATCTTTATAATCTTTAAAAGTAATTTTAATAATATCTTAGTCAGTAAGTAAATACGTACAATGTCCAATTCTCTATCAGTTTAATACTAGAAATCCTGCAAGTGCAAGGTAGAACTCAGGGATGGTTGAGGCCCATTGCTGTGCTAGAACTGACACGCACATTTCGTAACACTGTTAGTCTGAAAGAATTGTAAGCATTCTCATCTACTACTGACTTTACCCAGTAATTTTCAATTTTTGCTGACAGTATTAGTTCTCTAAATTATAGAAAGTAGAATTATATATGAGAGGCAATATTTTTATGTGTGAAGTTTTTTGCCTAACATTACCATGGAGATTACATAGGGTATTACTGTACATACACGGCCATTAGACTGATGCATACGTATGTTTCCATACATATATTTGAAACTACATGTACTTATTTGCTTAAGTAGAAATACATATAAATAATGGACAAAATGGACTTTCATCCATGTATTTATGTGCTTGTGTTCGTGCTTACATACACACATACATAAATATGTAGATAACAAGATATATAACCTGCATATATCTGTGTTGTTTAGACAGACACAGATATTCATAATATGGATGGAATTCACTAATTGTTACTAATGAGAACTACTGTAACTGCCATAGTGTGTCATATGATCACAGTGCTTACTCACAAATTTCCTAAAGCAAGGATTACTCCCCACTCTGGTTCTAAAAACCACAGTACAGGTTCACAAAGAGAGATGTTTTTAATAAAAATAAATATTTTTTTCTTTCAGTTGCATATGTGTGATTCAGTTTCTCTAGACTTGGTTGGTATCAGTAAAAACTATACATTTTGTATAGTTTTAATAATTTTTGAAGAGGTGTTCAAACATACAGGCACACCTTTTAAACTAAAACTGCTATTTCACTGCTGGAGCTGCAGATGTAAATTCAGATCATCACCACTGATGAACAAAAGTTCTACTAAAAATTAGTGCTTTAGTAGTACAGGTGAAGTAAAGCAAATCATTCTTTCGACATATGCCTCTATGTTGTTGAAAGAGTGCAGGCAATTTTATTTCCACAACCTCTACGATCATCTTTGATCTAAGGCACGTTGATTTTATCCTTAAAGGAAAATGGTATGATAGGGCAAAAAAGAAACATCTGGAAAAAGGCTCAATAATTTTTGCTAGCACCAAATATCCTTTCTAATTTATTCCCTGAAAGCATTAGTTTAGGAAAAATGGGAAAATGACATTTCTCATGCAATGCAGAAATTATTATCAATATTAGTAGATGAAGTAGTCACTTCTTATTCTTTCCTTTCTTTGCTTGCTAAAACAGCTAAAAGACAGAGGACTCAGTAATTTTGGATTACATGTCACAGCTGTAGGGTGCAGGAGAGAATAACCCTAATGAAGTCCATATACCATCTTTATAACTATATCAGTATAGCTCAAAGCAGAATCTGATCCTCCCCAAAACACAAAACCACTATTACTGATGATTGTTTTAGTTGACTTCAACATCAATTCCAAAACTTAGCTCTTTCTTTGAAATAGGAAGTCTAGGCAACTATGCACTGAATGCCTCCATCTGAACCCTGACAAGCGAGGGAAGCTTATTATTCTCCTTCTTATAACACAGCAGCTCCCTTCCTAATAGGCATTTAGAACAAAATAGTGTTTCTCTCCTGCAGCGTTTTATTTGGCCTTTAGATTAAACAACACTCTAGGTTAGTAATCAAGTTTACCAGACAGTTGTCATGGGGTCACTAGCAGCCACTTTGTTTTCCCTCAAAACTGTGCTCTGTAAGGCGATAATAGTGTTAAACGGACTACAGCTGATGGGAAAAGTAGAAAGAAGAATCAACAACATCCTAAAAATATTTCTTTTAAAGAAAAAGCAGTCTATTGAAAAATCACAGACAAGAAAGAGTCAGTATGAACTCTAGTAAACCATATATATTACCTCAATAAATGCTAAAAGCCTACACTGGTAAAGCAAGAACAAAGACATTTATGATTTAGCGCATGTTTTTCATGCAAAAGTTTGAATGTTTGCTTACACACATGGCTTTTTTTTTTCTAAATCCAAGTTAACCGAGAGGTAGAACAAAATGTCTTTAAACTGGAACTAAATAAGGACAGTCCTGATGAAAACTCTTTAAAAAAAAAAAAACACCCATAAACAATTCGGATTTAGCTACTGCAATTCTCACTAAGGTTTAAACAGATGATTCTCCCACTGCAAAATGACAGGAAACTTGCACATGAACATAAATTAGACAGCAGACAAACTGGTATATATTGCTTACTTTATCCATTCCTGTCCAGAAGCAGAAAGGCCAAAAGGATGCTACTGAGCAGCAGTGGCATCTGTGCATAATAGCTGCTGCTGGAGTGCTCAGCTTTGGCCTTCTCCCAGCACCATGGAGTTTGGTTGTTTAACCTATTTAGGCAGAAGTGTCCTGACAAATCTCCTCTCTGTTCTGAACACCTCTATTTGCCTCCTACACTGAACACCTGTACAGCACAATCTCATCAGTCCACTTAGTAAAACAGACCCATTTGTGGAACAACACAATCTACTGTCCTTTGGCTCTCACAAACTTGGGCAAATGCAGTTAGAGCAAATTTGCTGTGGGTCTGGTCTTGGTTAGTTGCTTTTTGTTTGGTTTTTATTACAATTAAAACATTTTGGTGTTTAGATAAGTTTAATTTGTTCCCAGCTCTAACATTTTATGATTTATTTTCTTCTAGGAGAGTTCTAATGATTCTATATTCTCTCTAATATCTTGTAGAGGTGGACACCTATGTGAAAAGATACAAGCTCACCCTAAATTTGCCCTTTTTTATGACAAAACCTTGCAATTTTATGTGGACCATTCTAAGCTGCTGATGGACCCTGTAAAAGCCAGAGCTGTTCATGAAATTTTTTGGGAATATTACAGCAAGGCTAAGCACCAGCTGCACCATAGTTATCTACTTGTTTATGAAAGAGTTTCCCCCTCATTGTGTGAATAACTGACCTTAGCCATAGCTAATAGCACATGAGCTTCCTTGAACTATGCAGCTTTACACTGAATCTTATAAAATACTTCAGTGTTATCCGTACAGCTTCACTGTGCTCCTAATGGACTGAAACACATTCTCTCTCCAGTACTGTCCTCACAGACAAGGTGTGGTCCAAGGAACAAAAATAACCTGGCCCAGCCTTTGCTTTGGCCATCTGTTTCTGTAGACAAGCTTCTTCCTGGCTACTACCAGGTTTTTATAAAGTAGAGAATCAAGGAACATATAGATACTTATGCTCCGCCCTCCCTAACATCTCGTCTTACTGCCCCAATCACGTAGTGCCAAGAGTGGTTTGCTGCAGGCTAACTGTTTCAGCAGCCTTCCCTGAGCACAGCTGTGTTTCCAGATGTGTGTCTAGTTAGAGATCTCTGGAACTTCATCTCCTCAGCCTTAAGCTGTTAAGCAGGTTGGGAGTTACACAGCCTGCCTTGAAGAAAACGCAACAACTTTAGTTCACATGAAAACTCTGCTCAGTCAAACTAGTTCCACTAAATCAGATGATGTCTTATCAACCTATTCCAGACACATCNTTTCTTTTTTTTTTCCCCTGGAATACATGACTGAGAACAGGAACAACTGGCAAAAAAACAAAGACCATGTCAGCTGTGGAGCTGCACTAAACTGACTTGTAGGGGGGCGTTTTTCACAGGTTACATTGTCATGCTCCTGAATTTGAAATAATCCACTTGAAGGGGTACAAAAAAAGTTTCTGCTTGATATCTTTTGTTTGTATTTTTTATTTAGGGATTTTACTTTTATCCCAGTTGGTATAAATATTAATAATTAAATAACAACTAATTTACCCTGGTTTTACAGTTGCAGGGGGTCAAGGCTGTTTCTCTTCAGTTGCAGGTAGCATTCGATGATTTTGGATTCTGTCAATAAGCTAATACTTACTACTAATTTTAAAATGGTTATTAAATTCTCTCTGTTGAACCAGTAAAGTGCTAGAGCTCAACTGTCAACTACATATATACACATAAAATACAATAAATCCTGAAATACTACTTCAAAATCCAACCAATTTGTCTAATTTGCGGGTTAGTACACATATAAGTACTATAATCACCTTAATCATTCCAAATAAGCATACAGTGAGTTTCATTTTGTGGAGGGTTTTTTTCCCCAACAGCACTTCACTAGTTGTTTCTGATGATGTTCCAAGCAGAGCATTCCAAAGAGTCACCCGTGCAGGAAAACAGTTGAGCTAAACTCAAGTTGCCAGCTCTTTTCTAATTTTAAGTCTAGCTTTCCCTTTCTGAAGCAAGCATTCCTCTCCAATACTAGTTAAAAGAGCTTATCTAATTTAACTTCCATTTTTTCCTTAAACATCTGGGAAACTTCATTTCTCTAATCAGTTTCTTACTTTCCTCCACTAATTACAATCTTGTTTTTTCCTACGTATATCATTTCCTCTGTGATAATTTTTCATCACTGGGTTTCTTGCTCTTTATATATTTCCTAGATGCTGGTGTTCAAACTCAGAAAACGCAGCTTGTTTGTGCTGTCCCCACTCTCCTTAAAATACTCAGCTGAAATGTGCCACAAGAAGTTATCTGCCTCAATGTATATCTGAATATTTAGCGTACCTTCCAAAATGCCACCGTTTGTAGCCCTGATAGCTCCATCATCAGCAAATTGTGGGATTTTAATTTACTCTAACATGATGAGACGCCCTTCAGAGAAATTGGCCACCAGCTGTCTCTCTGCTCGAGGAGGCCAAAGTCACACGCAAAACAATGACGCCTGTCAGACAAACGCCACTCCTCTGTTTCACTTTCCTCACTGCCTGTTCTTCCTTTCTATTTCTCCTTTGCCTGAGGCCATATCCTAATCCCATTCCCCAAAATCCAAAGGTTTCTTCCTCTATGGCTCATGAAAAGTTACCACATAAAACTACATGGCTACAGGGGCTCAGCCTTCAAATTTTGAATACTTTCAGTTTTTATCTGTATTTTCATTCTTATATCACCACAATCCCTTTCATTGAGCTTTCAGGCTATTTCATACATAGCAGGCTAAAAATCTGAAGATGGTAAATTCCTTTTCACTGAGACAGATACTGTAGTTACATCACATGCATTCTGAATTCCATTCTACAAACAAATCAGGATTTTTTAAATGCTACTAATTTCAGTAACAGCACACAACTTAGAAAAAGTTATTAAATGCTGTATACAGACTTTCTAGTTCCCACAGTATTAAACAACCATTTAAAAGATTTTGCACAACCCTCATAATAAACTAAGTAGTGAAAAATACATTGAAAACAAACAAATATTTATCATACCTATCTATTACTGTCAGGGGCACAAATATAACAGACAAATTTGAAAGTTGTCCCAAGATAGGGTTTGAATTTTTTAAAAAATTACCAAAATTCTAAGGAGGTTATATTCAACTGACCTAATGGTTTGGTTTGCATTTTCTGTATAAACACAGTGGTATGTTTACCAAACATTAATTTCCTTCTAACCCCAGATCATAGATTTTTGAAACCCCACAAAAAGAAAAAGTTTTTTAATGAACAAAATTGTGTTCGCAATATCAAAACAAACTTGAATAAGTCATTCATACAGTGTGAAAACTGAAATCTAATAACTCTGAATGAAAAGCTCTGCAACATAAAATTTCCTGTAAACCTCCACAATATGCTCAGGCACAACTAAAGACAGACTTACGTAATACATTAGCTTGCAATTGCAAAGGACTCTTCAGGTTTTGTAATCAGTTCTCACACTTAACCACAAACCAGAAAAGAATTGTTATGATATTTCACAGTTGCATACACTGCATAGCTTAGAAATATATCTTCTTACCAAAGTTAAACACAACTCTAATGTCTTTCATTCATTTGGGGAAACTGAGGATCAACATTTGCTGTTTCACATGCTGACATGTTAAGTAAAATAACAAAGATTGTTAAAAACTAAACTCTCTTCTAATGAAAAACAGAAAGAAAAGATTTTAGTCCTTTGAGGAGATGATTAGCTTACCTGGTTTTGCCATTCCACACCAACAGCCCGAACAATATTATCAGCTCTTCAGGTACTAATTCTTGCTAACTGGAAGGATATTTTCTCTCTTGCTGGATTAATAATCAACTTTCCTGATAGTTCATTTGTAATTCTCTGCTGGTTAACCCTTTGCAGGGCTCCCATTCTGAACTAGGCAGCCTATACTGTTCTGTTCATTTTAATATAAAAATAACAAAACATATGATAGTACCTACATGAGAATTAAATAGCAAACTAAAGAGAAAAAAAGATAAGAATAGATTATCTTAGAAAACTAAAAGTTTACAAATACTTAAAACCAGACTTTCTTTCTCTGAAAGACTTTACTTACTAAACCTAAGAGCCACTAAAAGAATGCATCAACAAACTGGCAGCTGTAAAATCCAATGGCTCACAGAACTGCACACTCCCATGAAGCTACTGCTCGACCTCTCATCTTCAGCAAATGTGTAAGTATGACACATGCCTGCTTAATTCTGAAAATAACATCTTTTATTATTGGATAATGTGCTGAGAAATTGCCACAGTTATCAGTCTGTGCAAGGCCACCCATCTGTGTTGTCAGAAAGCAAGAGCAAGAGTGGCCAGGAGTAAAAATGAGATAAGAGAGGCCCAGAATAGTGAAAAAGGGGAGTTCAAATGAGGTCAGAACAGTTCAAGATGGGATACCTAGAAATTATATGCAATTTTATTTTTCAAGAGCAATAGTAGCAAATTACATATATTTCATCACTTTTGTAAAAATTCTATACATTTTGGCAGTTCTGTTGTGAAATGAGTAAAAAGATTATAAAACAACCTGGTAAAAGGGTTTAAAGATCTCATATAAGAGGGTGAAACACTCTGGTAGTGCTGACCAAAAGAAACTAGTCTTTGGGGAATATCAAATGGACCTTGGGTTGTGCTTTGATTGTGAAGAGAGGTAAGAGGAAGAGAAAAATAAACTTGTTGCATGGATGACTGAGGCATAATGCTGTAAAAACAGGGAACCTAAAAAATACATTTTTTTTCTTTCTGCAAAAAATTATTTGGGTTTTTGGATGCTCTAGGAAAAATATGAGATCCAACAGTTTTATTCACTAACAGAAATGTTTTCCTGGTGAACTGTGCCATAGCTTCTTTACTAAATAATACTGCAGTAGTTCTGGGTTTTAACTTAAGACAAAGGGACAGTCTCCAAAAGCTTCTGCATAGCAGAGATGAGACTTTATCTATTTCCCTTTGCGTAGGAGTAGTCCTATAACTAATCTATTTTACACCACTATAGGTCTCTGCTCTCTATTCAGTTGCACCTAATACAGTTTGCCGTAAATGTTCCACAATATGTGCTGTAGAATTTATGATAAAATGTTATAAAGTTTGGAAGCATATTTATTTCTTATTTATAGTTAATTTTATTGTCTGTGTTTGAAGGAAAACCTTTTAAGAACGCCAATAACGTGAGAAAGCCACAACAACTAAACTGATTGTTAAGTATCGCATCAGTGGTACTCCTGGGGACTCCTCTTCATGGGAAGAAAGCTTAAACAACATTTTCTAACACATTGGATTGCTTCCCAGAGATGTGATGGCCTACAGAGGCAGTGCTGAACAAAGCAAGCTGGAAGAGTAAGTCAGTAAACAACCCTTTTCAGAGGATGGCCACAAATAAGTGCAACTTTGTTTAATAAAGGCAAATTATAGTTATCTTTTGTTCTCTAGAAGGTGCACTATCTGTCTCTCCTGTTCCACCTGACTAAACTAGTGGTATCTTTTCTATCACCTGACTGAGTAGTTGGCTGGAAATAATGGGACAAAACAATCCACTATTGTCACAAAAGACAATGACCTTTCATGTCCTTGGAGCTCGCCATGACCTTTCATCTTTCCTATCCTCCAATGGTCTCTCCTAACAACTCAAACTACACCCTGTTAGGCTGAATTCCAGATTGTCATAAAAAGCCCCGTCCCTTCGAAACAAAACCAATTTTTACACCAAGGTGGAGGAGAAACACAGGTCCATTGTTCCCTCACAGATGGAAGTTAGAGTTACTAAGGCAACAGCTCTAATCCCCCTTTTTACCACCTTTTTCACATCATTGGCCTATCAAGTGTGCTACCTTTTAACTCATAAGCTCAAAAGCTGGTAGTCTAACTGACTGCTCTAATTAGCTACGATTTTCACAGTACAGACAACATGATGAGCTAATCGAAATTTGCAAAATAATGACGTACCTCCAGCAAATATTCCTCCTCCTGAGGCCCAGTCTTAGAATAACAATAATGAGACCATTATTAGAGGAGGGCATTAAAATGCTGCACTGCTGCTAAACAGAGAACTTAATTGTTCTGGTCTTGTCCATTGAATCAACAACCTATTGTTGTGGACTTGAAAAATAAAGGACTGGAGAATGGGTGCCATAATGATTGGTCTGTGCTGCCATACCAGCACTCTGTAGAATTGTTTTCCTTTTGAAACTCTTGATGGACTAGTAGTTTTGTTTAAAAGTAATATAAAAGCCAATTGTCTGGATAAAAAGTCCTATTTATCGAAATCTTTAGAAGCAGTTGCATGGATTTGTTCATGACCCCCAAGATAAAAACATAGAGACCATAATAATGCTATTTGTGGCGACCACCGCTTGTAGTGACACTAGATAACACTGTCCTGTCTAGCTACTGCAAAAGGAAGGAAGGCATTTCCTTTGCAGACAGAAATCATGGCAGAAGGTCAAATAGTGGACAGACCAAATTCATCTGTATAAAGGAAGATGTTGTATTAAAAAAAAAAAATACAACCATGACCTAATATATTTGGTCATCATTTCCAATTCTGGATTTAGGACAAACTGATAAAGGTATCCTTAAGTCAGTCAGAGCACAGGAATTTTGTTTATTAGTTTGTTTGATATTAAAAAATACAGACTTTTTTTCTTCACCTCTTCTAGCAAATTATACCTTAAACTTTGTCACTGGGAATCTGAATCATATACATCTCTAGATGCAGTGACTCAACTGATACAAATTGTAATTTATGGTTACCTTTGGATACTCTTTGTTCAAATTCTGGACTGAGAAGAAGAGAGATCTAAAATCTCTGGCATGCCTTTTAATCTTGGAGGTTTTTGTAATTGATAGGAAGCTAGAATCTACAGCTTTTCACAAAATGTTTAAATCAAATGTGATCTTGAGAAAGAAATATTCTCTCAAATCAAAAATCATAGTTTTATTACATAAAATCATTGTTAATTGACATTATCCTGTATTCCTCTCTTAGCTTTCATTGAAATAGAAGAATGGAAACACAAAAGAAAGAGCAGATTTACACTTTGGAACAGAAATTAAAATCATGTTTTATTGTATTTTTATAGTCACATCTCAATACATCTTTCTAAGCAAAAATTTCTTAAAAATAAGGTATGACTCTAGGTTAACATAAAGAATGAGAAACAGCAGTTTGGGCTTGCAAGAGTAGCCATTGGTAAGTTGTTATTTATTTCAATGGGAAAAAGTTTAGGTTTTAATTATTCCTATGCTTATCTACATATTGTAAATCAAAATGAGAAAAATAATTGTGAAAAGGAGAAAAGAAAAAAAGGGTGGAAGAAAACTTAAAGGTTAACCCAAAGACTATTTTCAGCAGTTCTTAGAACTGCTCACACAATGCAAAGTTGTCTTTCATGCACTCACAAGAACACCTTTTCTTTAAACTCTTTTCTTTTGCAAATTGAAAAATGCCTAATATAAAGTAGTATTAAATCATAAATAAAACCTCTTGCTTCATTCAATCCATGGTTTGCTTCATTTATCTTCATCTTGTTAGGCTAAATTAATTAACAATCTCTGTGTTGCACACTTTCTCTTTTCATTACATCAAATAATGGGCTGGATATGGGAGAAAACCCTCACCACAGGGATCTTGAAACACTACCTTGAGGAAGAGTCTCTTACATATGTATTGCTTTAGCAATATTAACTAGCTAGATGTTACAACATTTATTAAGTGGATCCTTCACTGCTTTAAAATAATTGTCCTGATTTTGAGAGAAATGAAAATATTTTTTAAAAAATTAGAGGCTTGTAATAGATCATGTTTACCATTTGTGAGCTACAAGTAGTGGAAAAAAAGAAAGTACCTTTATTCCTCAATAGTTTTAATCAATGCTTTATTTAATATAAAAAAATCTGCAACTTGAATGCAATTTCTGGCCAACTGCGTATACAGTAAAAAACATATTAATGTGCCAAATTACTCAAACCAAGTTGCCATATCATTTGTTTGTGAGTGTTCTGTATATAATTAATTGTCTGTGACAGTTTCATTGGTAAATCTGGTTATTTAGATGCTGTAATGGGGAGCAATGTGCTAAACTATTAGTCAAGTTCTCTTCCTTTAACCTACATTATGGCATGTAGAGCAAAAGGACAAAACAGTAAAGCCTTTTTTAATCTCACTCTGATCAAACAACCCTCTTTCTCCAATCACAGCTTTGTGCGTGATATCTTTCTGCTAGTGTTTCTTATTTAATTAAAACAGACACTGACAGAAGGACATGGATTAGGACTGTAATGATGCATTTACTTAGATTAATCGGAGGCTCCTTTTGGAGTAATGGCTTAAACAAAGAACAAAAGGAAATTGTTATGAAACAGCCTTTTATCCCAGGCAAAGGTCAAATTATGAGGTTTTTAATTTTGTCAGCCTCTGTTATATTGGGCCTTGCTACTGGAATATGAGAAGTGCTTCTCTCCCCTTCTCCCCCGAGCCAAGCCAGTTATTATAATACAGCCATTAAAGCTGCAAATTAAAATGTCTGATTTTAAAACAGGTTGCTCAGCTTTCAAAACCCTCTAATTAGCATGTTGTGCATTGTTGTGAAGGAAAGAAACCTAAAATGCTAATGACCTGCTGCCAGGTGACCACACTGCTGTGCAAAATAATACAGACTCATTCAAGTAGTAGTAATACAAATAATACCCAGCTCTTATGAATTACCCAACTCCAGGTCTACTCTGTACCACATATGCTTAAAGAAACAAGCATGCATCCAGCCAAAGATCAGAGTTCAGCAGTCAGCACAGGAGATTGTTGTATGTTAACTGGGAAGAAGTCTGTGCCATTTCAGACACTGCGAGGCAAGAGAAAAACATTTGAAACCACCATGGGCCGGGCGATACTTGGACCAGGCACAGAGAAAAGCACAGAATGGAAAATTCTTACTCTCTTGGGCAGAAACCACAGATACACTTCTGGAAATCTAAAAGGAGACAGCCCCAAGTTGCTGTGATATATTCTATTTCTGTTCTTTGTTCACAAAAGGCAGCAATGCATGAGAAGACCCCAAATACAGGCATATTTTTTTCCTTACCCAGTTTACCATTCATCGCAACAAGTTCATTGAACACACAAAATTAGACTGTGATACTTTCTTAAAATATGCTACAGGAGTAAGTCTGATAATGTGTCTTCCAAGACTCAAACCAAATAGAAAACATTTTCCTAAGCCTCATGGCACTTGAGGCTCTAGGTTTTTGAATATTTCATTTTTAGCAAACTTACTTTGCACAAAATTTCAAAAGAAAAGAGCTCTCATGTCCCAGTGAGAAAATGTAGCTTAAGTGACTTCCTTTCTTTTTTTGAAAGTGTAGCTGCAAAAATATCCATTAGTCCTCTGCGTCACCAAAACTGCTCACAGACCCAAACCTTCTCCTGTCACACAGTTCACATCTCTGGCAAGTTGAAATGTCACACAGTACCTAGAGGAACACAACCTGATTCCAACAAAGAAGCACAGCTTTGCTGACAGTGGCAACGCTGGGTCCAAACAGCAGCAGTAGAGGCAGCTGTTCAGCACCACAAATAATACTGTCCTAAAAGGGCAAGAACCACTAGCAGTCAAGATTAACCCCACTTGACCTGTTTTTTTACCTACAGTTAAGAAAGAATGACTTTCTCTGTAACTTGACATCTTTGCCATGAAGATCCCTGTCCAGCCCCTTCCAAACATACCACCACAGCGTTGACAGCGTTCTTCAGAGGTCACAGTAGTAGGAAGTTGGATAAGATGTTGAACAGCTATGCTGGCCTCAATGTCTGCTCGTTCACGCAAGTCTCCTACCTTTCAAGTGATCTCCAATTGACTGTTAAGGGACAAAAATGACTGCAAAGGGTATTTTCATATATTTTCATCATGCTTAGTCCCTCATTGCATTATATTCATCAGTCCAGAGGAAAGGTACTGAACTCCCCAAAACTGCTACTCAATGAAAAGCACTATTCAATTCCTTTCCAGATGAATTACAAAGCAGCCAGATTAAGCAAATTATATATAATATATAAAGGCCCTTGCATATGGTTTAATCTCAAACCCATGTGTCAACACACTCTATTGCTTGTCTCCATTTTACACAGATTCTGCCACCTTGCTGCCAGTATACTCCCTCACAATTTAGCCCTAATCCTGAAAAAAAGTTGACAATATTAGCATGATTACATGTAACTCAAAAAACATACTTAAAAAGGAAAACTACACTTATTTCCAAGGATAGTAATTTCAATTTACTTAACACTAAAATACCTGAACTACTTTAAAAGTGGCAAACAAATTGTTAATAAAATTAGCCATATAGTCATACTCTACCTGGTTAGAAATAGGCTGAACTTCACAGTAGTCTTCTACAACTTTGAAATATCACGGTCATCACCAGTAATACCATTTATTTATTTGTTTAAAATTCTTTTCAGCCAAGATAATCAGATCTTAAGATATGAGAACCTGTTTTCACAGACACATGTATCATCCACTAGTGTTCTTTGGCTGCCCCTTAGTTGTTTGTTTGGGTTTTTTTTCCTGAATAAACCACCTCTGTAAGACAGAAAACATACTGCTAAGTTTATTTATTAAAAAAAATATGCTAACATCTAATGAAAACCAGACTTTGTGCAAAGTGATAGGTGGCTCTATCCTTTACAACCCACAGACAGGAAATTCTCATTATTTTCATTTGTCGCTGTGCACATATTATGTCTGTAGAACTCATCCAAATGGTGTGTTTAAAGGCATCTTAGTATGGCTACTGCATTGATTTGTACAATGCAAATACACTGTTTCCCAAAGTTTCTATTTGTTCCTTAAAACCTATTAGGTATGATAACACTCTTCTAGTGAACAAGTAATAAAAACTGCGTTAGTATCCTTCACAGAATGTGAATTCATGCTTTAAGATCAGAGATGCTTAGATAGCGAATTATCTGCATCATTTCACATTTAGCAGCTAGAAAGCTGTCCAGGTACAGTCTGTATACAGTCAGCATTGGAACAACCAGTGCTTCCATGAATACAGTGCTTTGTGTCCTGGCGGTTTTGCTGAATATCTGTGTAGTACCTAGAAATACACGTAGAAGAACAACCCAGTAGTCCAGTAACCTAAGAATTCGATGTGGGAATCTGACAGGAAACAGGCTGTCACAGCAGCAGCTAGTGGCATAGCACAGTAGATACAGTAGTAAAGCAGTCAACTACTATGTAATTGTGCTGCTTTGGCACAGAATAAGGCACTGATTGGGCTTTGACACATTACAAGTTCAACTAGGTCCATTAAAGTGTACCTCTGAGTAACTATACTGCTCTATCACATTGATCCTGGAAACTCTGGTGGCCAATACAGACCAAATTCAATCTGCTTGCTCACTTTTTGCACATCACTTTCATACAGCCAAGCAAAAGTAGCAGTATGCTCTGCACTGATGCACAACAGAATAAAATGTATTTCCAAGAAAAAAAACAATTATGTCAAAGTTGTTGAGATTTCACACATAATATGTAACCAGATTTGACCCACAGACATGAAGACAAGGGAAGTTGGTTCCTTCTATGTTTCTTTACTCTAGTAGCCCCCTGGATTAGTGTGTGTTTATGTATATATATAAATATAATTGAACTACTATAATATGGAAATAGATATACATAATGAAAGCCATATAACAATTATAAAATGGAATGCAATTCTGTTGTTCAAATTACCAGGCTGTGCCCCTAAATACTAGCACAGAACAGCAATTTTCTCTATCTTCATGTACCATATAAGAAGAATAGTTCTTATATCTGAGCACCAGCAGCTCCTCTTGGGGTTTGCCCTGCTGTGCACAACCCATCTCAGTTTTCTCTGAGTATCCCTCTCTACAGGTTCTCTGCATCCTAGTCTACCGGTCAGGCCATACCAGTATCTCTGTATGTCTGTCAGATGAGACAAAGCAGAACTGTCTGTTCCTTGGGTTTCCAAAAGACTGCAAGGGTTCCAAAAGATCCACAGAATCCAACAACTTAGATATTTGAATTCAAGTCAGATTACCACATTCACAACTATACATTCTTATGACTATTTACCTCTTTTGCAATCCCTGATATCTCGTCTCATTCCAAAACTCCACTTCCACTTATGATACAATGTACAAAAGAGTGTTCAAATCCTTTATAAATTTCTTATTTGGTTTTGGAACTGCTACCTGTATGAACATACCGTTGAATTTTCCCTCAGCATCTTAAACTCTCTTCACATCATTGTATTTTCATATCCACTAATTTTTTTAAATCCAAGATAAACTAGATAAATGATGGAACAAAAACACATAAAAAGTCAACTCCGCTCTCTGGGCATTATCACTTGATTTCAAAAAATGATAAGGCTATTATATTCCAGTCTCTCTTCTGCAAGAGAATACTGACCTATGTGATTCATCACTGATTGTATAATGAGTGTCAGAAATTAAGTTGATAAAATATTTCATACTATATGAAGTAGAAAAAATACCTATGTACTTTCAAGTGCAAATAATATACTCCATGAGCAATTAAAAAAAAGATTTTTCATTCTAGCATGCAAAAGTAGCCTGTACAAATTATGTGAAAATTTCACCCCAATCAAGTGAAATGAAAATTACGCATATGCATATTTGACTTACATTTCAGTTCAGAAACACAGGCAAGGTTTCAAGAGACACCAGGCCAAAAGTGTCTGAACAGAGATTTTAGTTTGCTGGTGAACCCAACATGGCTGAGACACAAAAGGCACCTTGCACGTACATTTACAGAGTCAGACTTACACATAGAAAATAGTTATGTGGAGAACTTCGATACCTCCTAAGAAAATAATTCACTTGGCCACTGTTAGAACTTTATCTAAAATTTTCCTACGCATCAAAATTTCCCAATCAGTATTGTTTAGTAAAGGGGGCACACAGAAGAGTAAGGTCTACTTTTGACTCAGTATCTGGCATACTAATTACCTTTTTATGCCTGGGTTTACCCATGTGTAAAACAGGAGAAACAAAATCTTTATAAATCACCTTCCTATACTGCTTTGAGAAGAAGCGAGTGAGAGAAACTGAATCTTTAAGCAGTATGAAACAGTGATCACTTCAAAATGAAACCAAAGAAATTAACATAAAGGTTTGGGGGTTGCTTGGTTATTCTTCTTTCTCTAATGTTGGAGCTTTCAATACCCAATCAGCCAGTGCATTGTTTTATTCCAAAGTGAAACAGAACAGGCAAACTAATCAAGACAGGACAGTGAGTGCAGTTTGTGTATATGCTATATCCTGTACATATCTGTCCTAGGTTCAGACTGAAATCTAGCTCCAGCTGCAACAGCTTTCAGGCTGAAAAATCTTCCTGAAGCTATGCCACACAGTGTTTCTGACCTGGAAGGCACTGCAAGCAGACACTTTTACTATACATCTCAAAACCGTATATATTAAAGTTTCACACATTAAACATCCCTCAAAAAGTATACCTGTCACAGTTTAATGATACGTACCCTCCAATCTTTGGGCACTCATTTTTTTTTTCTGCCCATATAATTATCAGGATTTAAAAACTTTCCTTTCAAAAGAGTGGAGGCAAAAAATACAACCTATTAGAAAGAGGATACTCAACTACAGCACTCGTTTATAGCTCACTCTCAAAGATCTTAAGGTAATAGATTTTGAAGAATTGTTGGGTTTTGTATATCTATCTAACTCTATGAAATTTCTGCTGCTGACACAGCTGGGAACTCTGTCATACCCATGGAAACTAAAGCAGTTCAGTAAGCAAAGTGATGTAAATAAGTAAAACCATCTACATTTTTTAATTACTGTAATCAATTTCTCATTCCACCAAGCTAACTTAACATGTTTATAAAAGTTTTGCTGGTAACAACAGAGAATGAATGGTACAATTACCTGGTTTCTTCAACAGTTGTGAAAAATTATTATTCCAAATGAGTTCTGAAAAAATAGTTTTTATTACTTTTCATATATATGTATGCACACATATACATCTCTGTGTGCAAATACATATAAATGTACAGTCACATTTAAGCAAAATCATTAGGTTGGGGTTTAAGCTTTTTCTTCTAAGCCCACCAGTTAGAGCAGATGGAAGTATGAAGCCATTTCGCTGCTCTGGTACCTAAAAGAGAACACAAGGTGCAGGACAGAGCAGGTGAGCAGCCTCAGGGAACAGATGTCTCAGCCAGAGAGGAGAGAGCAGAACTAAGGAGAAGAGAATGAGAATGGCAACAGCTTGGGAGAGCTCAGGGACTCTCTACAAAACTCCAGAAACTTCTGCCTACATCTGTATTTGATAGGAAACTTTGGCAAGCACTTCTTTCCAACAGACTACTTCACATTAGAAGAGGGATGTGAGAAATTAAAGAGTTAGAGATATAAATGTATAGAGAGGTTTAAGATAATCTCATACAGAGTGATTATCTAATCCTAGAAAGATAGGGTTTTGCTCTGTTTTTTTCCCTCAAGCCGGCACCTTTTGTCATAATGAAATGCATAGTCAGCCTTCAGTTGGTAAAATATTTGTGTTGCCATGCAGTTAAACAAATGTTTTTTCTTTTCTTTTAAAATAGCCTCCCACCCATGTTTTTCTAAACAGTGGCCCATCAGTCCAGCTGGATAACATGTACAAGCTGAGCAGTAAAATCTCCTCCTGCCTCCATTAGAAAGGTCCTTTCCTTATTCCATTAGCCAGAACACATGAGGAATTAATAGGACTTCAAAAATAAGAGTACTTCTGAAAGGAATCCTCATTCCAGAATATTCCCACATTCCACTATAACTCACAGCATCTGATCAGCATTCAGCATCATAGTTTTAGCACAGGCAAGTGCAGAAGACTAAGGTAATCTTTCCTTATTCTTTTACACATGGAGATTCATAAATCCATTCAGTGCTCTTTTTCTTCTATTTTTGTTCTACACAATTCTTTGTATGAAATATGAAGAACTAACAAGTATGATTATCAAATTTATGGTGTATGCTTGCTACCCAGCACATTATAGTCTCACAGTTGGCTGCCCTGCAGTATAAAACATCTGCATAGAGTTTAAATGGGGAAGATCTATACAAACTATAGTTAAAATATTATTATGTTTATGTTTTTCTATATAACTAGTAAAAAATAATATTTTTATTTCATTTTAGGGCAACATTTTACTACAATTAAATGAAAAGGCTTAGCTCTGATACCCCTTTGAAAAGATTCATGACCAAAAAGACAATTTTAGGAAACATAACTGGAAGATGATAACGAAAATCTCACTGCTTCCTTAGGAGGCAATATCCCAACCAAATATATCTTGAAGAATAAACCTGAACATATTCCCTTCTGTAATTCTTTCATCTGTGTGCACAATTTATACAGGAGCTCTGAGAAGGAAAAGAACCAAGCACTTGCCTTTAATCCTGAGAGGGGTTTATATGGTGCTGTTCTTGTTGGTTTTTTTTAATTCATTACACTGTCTCTTCCCATCATTGGTGACCATCACAGCAGCACCATACCTCCAGCTGTGAGCTTGAACATAACAACTCCCTGCAGCCAAACCAAGTGCTGCTTTTCTGAATTAGAACAAGGGACATTGGAAGGCAGGGGCAAAAGCTTAAGCTTCCATTCCTTTTAAATTTCAGTGTCACCTCCGTAACGGAGCATATGACACAGCAACTTAGCCAATACGACAAGTTATAGGAACAGCTGCAGCAACTAAGATTATAGAAAATTATCTGATCTTTTAGCAGCAATTTAGTAGTGTGCCACCTTCAGAGGAAAAACTCTTTATACTATAGTTTACATGAAATATTTGATAAACAATACACTCTAATTTCTAAGGCTCTTCTGTTACAGAGCACAAGATGAAATCTTATGTACCTGGCATTACTCCTTTCAGAAAGGACCATTGCAAAAGAAGAGAGGAATTCTCTCTTGCAGGAAATCCAGTGCATGTTAGACACAGACAGAAGGATGAACAGAAAGAAGGAAGTGAGTAAATATCAACAAGTAAAAAGACCCAAGATTACTTTGGCAGTTGTGTGACAGTTACAGAAAAAGAATTTTAAAGGAAAGTGTTTTTTTCTCCACATGAAGTCCAGAGTACACATTTTATTATAGTGAGCACTGACTTAATTTTCCAAGACTCAGCCTGAGACAACAGCAGATGACTACAAGCTCAGCAGAGAAGTCTAAAATTAGTATTTTAAAAAGTCTTTTTATTCTCATAAAATTTGTACATTAAAACTGACATTTTAAAAGGTTACTTCTGTGGAGAGGAACTAGCAGCTATCAAAATCTAAAAACACCAATCAAATGTAAACGTGTTTCAAACTAAACTCCAGATAGCACAGACAAATCACCATGCCAGACAGCGGCGCAGAGCAGGCAAAAGCTTTGAGAAAAATTATAAATTTGGTAAATCTTCAAGTTATAGTATTATTGCATCAAAGCTGTGGTTTAGACATCCTAGTACTAACTGCCAAACTATCTGCATTATTCTACGTTGTTAACCATAGTGAGTGGATTTCCAACCACTTCAAACAAATTATCAATTCCAATTGAGCAGGTTTGTGATAGAGCCAGAGAAGAAAGCTTTCTTTTAAAGCTTGCCTGTTCTATTTTTCTTCCCTGCTATAAAATACACCTTATTCTGTATGGAGTTTTATACACTTTAGGGTAAGAAAAACCAGTTACTCATTAATATATCCACAAGTGTATTAAAATTACATTTACCATAGTCTTTTATATGTAAGTTTGTTTCTATCTATCACATGCAGCTGTAAGTAGAAGAGACAAGTTAGTCCAAGGACATAATGTCTTTCAGGGTCTATAGCACTTAGCAGGTTACTGGGCCTCCAAGGCCTCACAGATTTAACCAAGACTTTTCACGCAATCAGGTAAAGAGAGCTAGGCCAGTCAGCAGATGTCCCATTCAGATAACAAAGAGAATATTTTAGTGACAATGTGAGAAAACAACAGTGAAAATGGCAGAGAAATGCACTGAACCGTAGCGCTCTTGTTTTTCTTTACAAGGAACCATCAACTGGAGTTTGATTATGGCATTCACTGTAGTCTTCAGAAAGGGAAAAGTCAGTCATACAAGCTTTGTCACAGGAGATCCAAGTAATCTATTAGAAGAATCCATTACATCAATGCTGAGCAATCTTCTATATTTTAATTTCCTCTACAGATTTCGCATGAGTTCACAGATAATCTGTTAAAACTCCAGCTAATATATGAAAGATTCTTGTCATGCATGTCATCACTAAATTGATCTACAACATCCCTAATAATTCTGTGATCCTATGTTGCTGTAGTTGTACCTTCAGTTTTGCCTCAACATAGCACAAGTATTTAGTCTCCTCAATCTGAGCTAGCAATACTAAAACTTCCAAGTGCAAAATGGCTATTAATATCCAAAATAGCTATACACAGTTGCAAACCAATGAAGAGGTGAAAGCACTGCGGTGTGAAGAAAGCCAGTTTTAGCATTTGTTAAGGTCACTTCAGTTCTTCAAGTGGCTCTTCTTAGAGCCCATTACCTCAGCAAAATACGCTCCCCAAACCATAATAATAATGGAGATAACCCATCTGAAGAGCCCGGTTTGGGGTGTGGTTTTGAATTTGAAGCAGGGAAAAGATGACTACACACCCCATGTTCTTGCTCTTCTCTAAGGCCAAGTTTAAATAAAGAAGAATACTTCTCAGTTATCTTGGACCACATTTCAATGGCAAGGGAACTGTGAATGAAAGAAGTTTACAAAGACGACTGTTAAACATTAAAGTATAGTATAATCACTGTATGAATTAGTCATAGCCAGTTTAGGCACTGTCCAACCCACTTTCCAACCATCTGCAAAAAATGTGCTCCATTAAAACAGAACCATATGGAAAACAAGCTAGCAATTAACACAGCTTCTATGCATACCTCTAATACAGCACAGATTTCAAACTTTGAGTGAAACTGACTGCTGAATTACTTCCATATTGCTGCTGTTTAGACCTTGGCAACACATATTTATCCTCACTCACTACAGTATGTCATCCCAAGATACTGCTATATCATCAAAATAAGCATGAACAAACCACCCACAACTGAGCCACTCATTGTGTTTTATAGCCTCTGTTAATAAAATATTTGCAGATCCAAGTGTAACTGACTTTTACAAAGATGCATAATACATTACTTACTAGTCAGTATCAAAACTAATAGCTAATGCAGGGCAAATCAATTAATTTAATTGCTAATTGGTAATATTTTGTACTATGAAACAAAACAGCTTCAGGTTTGAGTAGCTTTCTCTTCTCTCAGAATTTCTGAAGTGCTAGAGATGCTGCACTTAACACATCTTTCCCAATCCAGAGGGGACATGCAGAAATCCTAGTTCCAAAACTCAGAGCCCTTAGAAATGCTCAAGTAGAGTATTATTTTGGTTATTTTTCTTTAACAAATAAAAAACACTAGAATACTTCATAATTTTATCTGTTTGAGTGTACAAGATCCAGAAAGTGAAGCTAACTATAAACAAAAAACTGATTATAAGCAAAATGTGTTGTTTCCTTCAAAGTAAATTATCAATGCTCAGGACCTACTATGTGTCCTTTTCTACTCAGGCCATCAGAGCTCTTCACTCTAAAAGCCTGGCTCTTTAATTCAACCTGCAGCCTACTTATGCTCAACAGCTCATTTAATTAAACAAAGAATGACATTCTAGTTCAAGTCACCCATATTTCCTCAGTTATCCGGGATAAAGTTAAAAAACTACAGTCATCGTTTTGCTACAGACTTCCCAATATTCCGAAGTGGAGTTACAGAAGAAATTAAGTTTATGAATAGTACCTCAGCACCTACAGAATTTCAAGAGCACTGAAATTCATGAAGCATCCTTTCGTGGTTCTAGGTCATTGTGGGCCACACTGTTTCCAAAGACCCAAAGAAAACATGATGAGCCTGGAAACAGAAGATTTAGAGGCAGAATTTCCCACATAAATTTAATTCTGTCCACACAGTTTCTCCCCCATTACGCAGAAAACAAGAAGAAACTGTAAAACAAGCTCCATGTTTCTTCCTGGGTGCTTTTCATGCCTTTGAAGGTTTGAATACCAACAGAAACAACACACTGTCCAAGACTAATACATCAGTGAAACAATATAACTTAGTTGTCATTATATATGAAACAATATAACTTAGCTGTCATTATAGGTCCACAGCTGCTTCTTCATTTTGTCCTTACAATTGTTCATTGTAATAGCTATATAGAAGATCACATGGTGTTTGTTGATGGATTTTAGGTACCAGCATTTCAAGTTGTGTGATTATACTCCAATTTTCACTTCTTCCAGAAAGAAACATTCTAGAAAACCTAAAGATGTCCTTGCACATACTACACAGCCATAGGCTCAGGTGCATTAACAGAAATAAATGGATATAAACATGCATCATTTTAAAATTCATGGTTTGAAGAGATATTATAAGCAATACTTCAATCCCTAATACAAACAATAACTCATTTGTCTTTAAAATATGCCCATAGCACTTGAAAGAGCTAAGGTATTGTTAAATGGGATTCTGATTATCAACATTTTGGCTTAATAAAAAGAAGGTTTCAATGACAGCCATATGAAACATGAGTTTGAAAATATTACTTTAAATAAAGCATATGCATATGTCAAAAACTGGCCCTCTCCCACTATATGTATATTCTACATTCTTTAAGTGAGTGATACATAGGCAAAAAGTCCAAATAGATGGCACAAGGACCACAAAAAATGCAATGCTCTAGAATTAGCACCTAAATCTCCTGCATCCCCCCTAAATTCTGATTAATTAAATTTCTAATATGTTATTCCTCCTGTTTTCCTTCCTCACAGCTGTTTTATATATTTTCACCTGTTTCACTTCCCTTTTTGTTCAAGTAACAAAAAAAGCTTAACCTCCCTTGATTGACAGAAAGGAATAACAATATTTAATTAACATCACTTCATATGTGACAAATCTTAAACTCTGCTCAGTCAATAAGGCTCTATGAAAGTATTCCCCCAACATTGTTAAAAGCTTTTTAAGAAAGCTCAGAACACTGTGTTCTTAATTCAAAAGCGCATGCCGAGTTAATTATGGTCTTATGCTTTGACCAAGAGCAGGATTTGCAGGATTTTCTTTTTCTTAAGTCAAAGGATTCAAAAGTAATTTATGAATGATACTGAAATAATGCACGAATTAGCTGCTAACATGCTGTTAGTTTCAAGCACTTTTTAAATTTTTTTTCTTTTAATGTACTGGGAGGGTCAACATTAAAGTCACGCTGACTGGAAACTCTATTTATACTAAAAACTGCATTAACTAAACAATCATGTTATTTTACAGTCCTCCTACTTACTTTTGGGTTATTGCTCTTGACTAGGTTACTTGTTTGGGAGATTTCTGCGCAATTTCTGCCAATTCAAATATAGACGTTTCCATAGCTAAACAAATACTGTAACAGTGTCACATACACTCTCCCTAGAGTTACTACTTCTTTATGTACGTGATGTTTAATGCATGTTCCCATATCTGTGTGAGCAGTTATACTATAGGTGTATTCTGTACACATTCTCATACTGTTGATCTTTTTAAGCAACTTGCTTTATCATGACCTTGTTATTACTAACACATTTCCAAGGGGGTCACAAATGATTCACGGCACATTCTCAGGTGTGTGTGTGCACAAATGTAAAATGGCCACAACTTAGTAATGTTTATAAAAAGCATTGCTATCTATTTCTCAGTTGGATTTTAAAGAGCATCCAATTTCCTGTAGATTATTGATTTAAAATGTGATCTCAGGCTCTATCTCACGTGGGATTTTCACCACTTCTCTCCCACACAGTAGCTGACAGGCAGAAAGGGCACTCAGGCTGAAGCAGCTTATGGAAAAAAGAGCCATGGATAGTTTTCTCTCCCTGACTTTCCCCTTCCCTTTGTGATGTGTTCCTCAGCAGCAGACTGAGCCAGGCAGAGGCCAAGAAAGTCACACTGCGAGGCCTTTCCTAGCTCCAGTCACATACACTTTTCCAATCCCAGCATGGTCCAGGACAAAGCTGAATTTCCCCTGCTATTCTAACAGTTTCTATATTAACATTTTTTTTCCATAACAATAAACACTAATAACCATAAGCATTCATCCAATGTATTCTGACAATCATTTCTGTTAGGATAATTTTAGTACACTATAGAATTATTTCAGCAAAATAAAGTTTTCTCAGTAATGCTGGAATTAGTTATTCTCTAAGAACGAGGTTTGTGGAAGATTAATATGCATAGGGTTTTGCCATAATATTATGAACCCTCACCTAACACTTTTACATCCATTCTACCTACTTTATACCTCTTGCCACCATAAGTAAATGAACTCCATATTACTGTTTAATTATTATTTGCAGGAGGAGTGTGCTTTTAAATCAACAACACAAAATGTGAAGTCACTTCTTCACTATACATTCAGCAAATAAATATCACCTAAAAGCAATATTCTACAGCTCATATTACTACTGCATAGTTTCAGTATGATATTTTTTGTTGTTGTTTGTCCTGTTTCAGAGGTTTTGACAATGTCTTCAGCATATTCAATCAGTAAGGTCAGGGTTGCAGAGGTGCGAATTCAATATCAAATTCTTTGCTAAAACATTGCAGAAAAATAACTCAGTATTATGATAAAGAATTAAAGGAAAAACATGCCCATTCACACTGAGGGAAGATTAGAACTCAGTAACCGAGGGGAACAATGCAAAAGTAGTGTAAATTTAGTAAGAGTTAAGTTTGGGACATCAAGCCTAAGTGGTGAGAAATGGCACTTGGGCATCCATTCAGCCAGACAAAGTTCCAGCAACTGCAGCAGAAGCCTGGTAAAAGCATTGTCAGGCTGGGCATCACAGGGACTGCAAAAGTGGGGGGACTGAAGCTCTCAGAACCAAGACAAAAGTCAGCAAGAGCAGGATATCATAAACACCAGTGCAGCCACTTTTGTATCTTGCTTCAAGAGACAAAGCAGCTTGCCAAGTAGCAAGTAACGTTTCTACTTCTGTCTGATTTTCGTAACTTTGTATGTAGACATTTTTGTACTGAAAATTGCAAAAAAAGCAAAGCTTTTCACAGAATAAAATGCCCGTACTACTTTAAATAATACTTTTTTTAAAAAAGCGATAGGAAAAATGATAGCTGCTTTAAAAATTTTCTCAATGCTTCCTGGAAAAACACAAACAATTTTCTATCTAAATTTCCTACGTTTTACCTTCATTTCTTGCAATATCTGTTAATATTATGTAAGTACGGATTGAAGAGTAAGAGCATATTTAGAATTTCTAACACTGTTACAATTTGGTTTTGTTTTTTTTTAATAAAAAAGACTCACAAATTAAAGATTTCTGTTTTAAATGCTTCAAAGTGCTATTGGACAATTTTTATCCAATTTTATTTATAAATCCCTTGTATCTATTTAAGAGATAAACCAAACCAAATAAAAAGAGAGGAGGAATATAAACTGTCATAGAATAAAGGAGATGGGACATGACTTAAGAACAAGGAGGAAAAAAGCAAGGGATGAACATATATATTTATGTCTTAGAACATATCAATTTTGATTCTGACATTTTGGTAGTAACGTTTTGGGTGTCTTAGTTCTATAATGTATACAAGGTTTATAAACTGTAATATACATAGGTTTATAAATGTATACCTTCAAAAGTATTAGTCATTAAAAGAATATCAGAAGACCGTTGAGGATTTTTCCCCCTTGAGTACCTAGTAAAGAAAGACTGTTAATTGTCCTAAAATTTTTGTGATGGTAACCCCCTCTTCTTCCACTCAATAATCCCAGTCTTATACTTGAATAGATGAAGGAGAAAAAGGCTTATTGATTATTCAGTCAGTGATGTGTCTTGGATAAACAGAAAAAAGGTTTGCACAGAAAATATCTACAATGAACTCAAGATAATTAAGGGTAAAAAGCGACAAACAACTCTTCATTCATCTGCCAGAGAAGTTACTGCATTTCTAGCCCAGAAAAACCAATTATTCAGCCCTTGCCTCCTCTATTTCCTACATTGCTTCCTTCTTCTGATGAACAAGAGACCTTTCAACACAGATGTGGTAGTCTTGCTTTCTTTTCTGTTTTCTGCCCAAAAGTAAATTTATTGCTCACACCAGGTTGACAGCCTCCAAAACTGAAAGGGCTCCATTTACCCAGAGAACAGACACTCCCCTGGCCACACTGGCCTCTTCACATTACCCACCAATCTGCATTGACCCTGACCCAGAAGGAGCCAGTGTCAGGAGTGGGCAGATAGATCAAGTGCCACTTCCAATCCAAGCCTCATACAATCCCTGAATCTGCCAAAAAGCCATCAAGCACTGTCAGTAACCATGGGCCCTGTGGACACCTTTTGTGGATTTGAACCACCAATTATCACAATACAGAGAAACTAATTGTTAAACTGTAACAAATATATGCTATTATTTACTTGGCTGGGTTCAAATCAGAGACCTGTGGGATGACAGGTTCCATTTGTAATTAAATCCTTCCTTTGCAATCCAGTCCCAGGAGCGGGGGTGGCAGGGGCAGGGGGGAAGTCCAAACCCCTAACAAATTATGAACTCAGCATTTACTGGTTCAGGGAGAGGAAAGAAAAAGCTGAAAACTGAAGGTCATGCACCCAGACCAAACACAAACTCTTATTTTTGTAATTCTGAAAGCCTTACCATGAAGTGTAGTAGGAAGAGAATCACCCTTCAGAGGCTTTCACCACACTCCCAAGCTAAGTTTTGTTGCTAAGCATCTGCTGCTCACCATTAGAACTTAGTTTGCCTGTTTACATTTAATGGCATGCACTTTTAGTGGAAAACAAAATGTTTTCTGCAGAATTCAAGCTGAGAGGTTTTCCCCTCCAAAAAGTGATCTCAGTTAGATTAGACCAACTTTACCTAGAGGTACCAATGAAAAAAGCCAAGGCAGAAAGGAGAGCAGAGAAGTTGCTGCATATTGTTGGTCACTAAGGCCACCAGTTTTTACAAGAACTATCATACATTACCACCGAAATAACCAGTTTTGTGCCTCTTCTAGGCTTCAAAGACAAGTAGTGGGACAGGCTGCTTAGGGAGGTTGTGCTGGCTCTATCTTTGGAGGTTTGTCAAACCCCACCTGGACAAATCCTTGAGTGACCTGTCAGACCTCACAGCTGACACTGCCGTGAGCAGGAGGATGCGCAAGAGACCTTCTGAGATTCCTTTCAACCTTCCTATCATCTTCATCTTAAGGCAGTTATGACACAAGTGTGACTGAAAAACTTTACAACACGGTGATGGATATGAACAGAGTAGCCAAGGCACTATATATGAAATATCTGAATTATGAGGCTTTTTATTCTGAAGTTCTGCCCAGAGTGCTATGGCTATTACTGCTATGACAGTGGACAAATTAAAACCAAATTTGTTTATAATATTCTTCTTACCATATTCTCTAATCTCCAGTAAGCATACTACAGCAGAACCATTAGTATATAAAGCCCTGAAGCTTTGGTGAAGATGCAGAGAATAACATAAAAGAGCACACTGAAAGATGAGTAAGAGTTCAGAGTAGACTGGCCAGTCCTGATGTATAGACTGGAATTTGAACTAGGCTTTCAGGCAGCAACAGATGTTACAAGATTTCAGACAGCTGGCCACAGCTTCCACTGCAATGCTCGCAGCAGCTACACACAGGCAGGCTGTGAAAATGAGATCTACGTGGTATTGCAAGATCTCTGAATATCCGTGAGATCTCCCTGGTTCTGGGAAAAAGAAGGCACCTTCACGTTCAGCTCCCTTTGGCATATGAAGAGGAAACAGCAGTAACAACCCTGGAAACTAAGCCAATGTCCCTCACACTACATGTGGCTGTTATCAACACACCAGCTACACTGAATTGGTAGCACTCCCTTTGGGATTACTGCTTCTCTATCCATAGTTTAAGTGACCTTTATGTTTTCTGCCCTTTATGTACTAATGTTTAGGTAACAAAATATGTCTCTGTGGGTCACAGACTTGACTGAGTCCTCAGTGACCATAAACAACACACAAAGTTTCATGTGCTTATCCTTTTTTATTTTTCTGATGGAGTCATACCTTCCCTTCCATTTTGCTATTCAGGCGCTCAGACCACCATCTTACATATTTTACTACTGGAGTTATTCACAAGATTGCCAGCCTTTTGGAAGCAATTTTTTCTTCCATTGTAGATATCCACAGGGAGAACTTAGCCTTTACAGAGAAAACCTTAATACCAAAATTTACTTTTTCAAATTAAAACTAGATCCAGTAGTCAAACCATTTAGATTGCATTCTGAGCATTCTTAAATGAAGTCTGTTGAGCAAGGATGCATAGAGTATTTATGACAATGTATCACTAATACAATCTCCTCAAGAAATTCAAACCTCATGAATTGGTCAGAAGGAAATTTCAACCATGCCTTCAAACCTCTCTTTATGAAAGTAATATGTGAGATTTCTTTCTTCTCATTCTGTTTTCAGAGATTTCAATGTAAATAAGTACTCAGAGAGAGAAAAACAGACTTCAGTTAATTATTTATTACATAAAGAACTTTATATAAAGACTTTCATACTAAGGTGTGCTCCAGTAATTCTAATCATTGCTCTAACAGCCTCCTTGTCTTGTCAGAAAAAACTAATCCCATGTGTGAAAAGATTATTTTTTCACTTTAGCATATGTTGGTGTTGCCATAAAATAAATCTTCCTTGTTTCTGTATGTTTCCTCTGACTCAATAACCAATTAGCTTAATCTTCTCTAAACTTACAAGGTTTCTCAATAACTCTACCTTTGGTGTCTGTTCTAATGTTTTAAGATCCCCTCAAATGTCATTTCTGTCCTTTTCATCTACTGCAACTGTTCTACTCAAATACATAATGACCTTCAACCTGATCTGATCATCTCTAGCCTCAGTTGCCAGCCTTTGCTCACAGTTCTCCACTCCATTTCAGGCAACCACTGCTCCCTTTTGCCTTTCATAGACCTACTATTTCTATCCATTCCCCTCTCATCAGAAACCCGGACTTCAGTTCTTCACTGAGCCTGATGGATCTCATGCCCTTACTGCCTTAACTGACCTCTCCACAAACTCCACCACATTTCTCCCTATAGTTAGGCAGTTAGGAAGGATTTTAAGACAGTTCTTCATTCCTATTCTTCAATGTCTCTGAAAGCTATCCTTTCTTCCTTGCATCTATGGCTGAAAAGCTGTAAATAAAGTCTTAACTATTCCAGAATCTTCCTCTTGGTGCCTTCTGTCAAATTCTGTTTCTTGGAATAGTTGAAATTTCTTTTATAATTCCATGCATCTGAATTCTGAAAGAACACTTAACACAAAGACAACATCTGTGTATTACAAAGCTGGGACTCTTGAAGGACTTCACTTGGCAGTCCTGCACAAAATGAGCACACAAAAATAGAAATTCCCAAAGGCAATATATCAAAAGTCATAAATGCCCAGAATCACTTGTGTGAGTTTCAGCGCCTATACTGATAATTTGTTGCCTTCTCCTTGGCAAAAATCTACCTATGCCAAGTATATTATGGAATCCTGAATTTACACCATATGCATTCTGGTTTTACTTAGAACTCAACAGTAGTAGAAATGGAAGCAGACATTGGATTGTCACAACAGAGGCCAGCATTCGAGTGGAAGAATTCTTTCAGAGAAAGTTGGTTAAAATAATTTTTTTCCCTGTAATTTCAGTTTGAAGTGTCAGCCCCTGTTGGCACTGAAGACCTTACAGTGCCTGTCTCCAAACTGCAAATGTGCCACAACACAGAATTGTTACTTCTATGGTACCCTTGTCCCCACACTAAAAACATGTACACTAAAACTAACCATTGCTCCTTTCTCAGTTTGTGTTTTGCTTCACAGTCACAGAGCACTGGAGGAAGCAGGAAACATTGTGCTAACATGACTATAGTATTGATGAATAAGAACTATAACCCCCAGGCTAAGCTGCCAAATAAGTAGTGAATTAATTTCTGTAAAGTACTCCAGTATTACAAAGGTGTGTTGAAAGGTGTCTGCTCATGTTTCAAATTAAACGCACTGCTGGTCAGCATTAGCACCTCAGCTTTGAACAGCAGCCATTTGCCTATAACACTTCAGGGGCTGGGAAAAACGGATTTGCCGTTCACACTGGAATAATTAGAACATGTCAGGAAGAATTAATTTCCTCATTTTTCAAAAGGATACACAGAAATTACCATGTTATTATATGACAGGGTCCCTTGGAGAATTGTATTAAATTTAATTTCTAGCGCAGCCCACACAACAAATTAAAGTCATAAATAAGATGGAAAGAAGCGGGACGCAGAGCATATGTTTATGGCAATGAGTGAAGCCAAGGGACCAGAAACAACTATCTTCATTTCATTTTATTTAAATCAGCCAGACACTGTGTATCTGAATGACAGCACTTGTTAATGGTGCTGAGATTATAGGCTCCTTAATTTTAGGAAACAGAAGCAGTCACTCAGTATTTGAAATGGGCTTTTTTCTGCAATACAGATATTAGCTTTAAGTTGCTCCCTTTCGAGGCAGCTTCTGACAGCCCTGAAGCTAAGTGCAACTTCAGAACACAAAATGCACTTTTATTTGTAATTGTTTTATTTGGTCCTAGTAACGGGCAGACAATATAAGAAAAAAATAAAGTAATTGACAGAACTAAATCTTTGGGTCAGTAGAACATTGCCAGAGTGAGGAAGATGATGGGAATAGCCACCATGGAAGTTACCACCATAAATTTTGCTTCCTATTTAACTGCCAGTATCTACTTTCTACTTTCACATAAGCCCAAATGTTTTAATAGTAAAAAAAAAAAAACAGAGCAATATTACTGTGTCAATACTCCAAACACACAAACTCCAGAGCAAGACATACTTTCCCCACACCCCCCAAACTCTCCTTGGACCCACAGAGCCCTATGAAGTACTTTTGCCCCTTTTGTAAAGAACTGGCACTCACAGAAGGATTTGTGAAAGGGGTTATTTTATACAACTCTGAAGTCAACCGAACTGCGTTTTAATAACATTTATAAAAATTTAATAAAGGTTTATAAAATATTAACCATACTTTAACTTATTTTAATACCTCCTTCTATATTATTCTTTGTACATTTCAATTTTTAATTGTTGTGAAACCCGTGAACTAAGATGTTAAAATCAGAGAGAATTACACTGAACATCACCTCCTGTCTCTATGCATCTGTAGCAAGTAAGAAGACTTCTTCAAGCTTCTGTACATACAGAGGCATGACAAAATCAGTGAAATACAGGATTCCATAACATTAAATTCTGGAATACAAGTTAGTGTAATCATTGCTCATCTTTACTGCTAAACTGAAGCTTAATCCAGTACTGTATGAAATAATCTTCATTTAAACCTCCAAAGATTTTTCAGAAACACTCGTATTCCCCTTAACAGGAAACAACTTACTCTACAACTATCAGAAATTAAATTTGTGATAACAGGCGATAAGGAAAGTTAACAGAGACATTAAAGATGATAAAAGCAACTGGTATAAAAAGATAGCCTAAAGTTAATTTCTGGACAAGACCTTTTCTTGTTGATGCCTGTAAAATTTCTTTTTCATACAGGCATTTACTGTGATATGGGGAAAAAACCCTAGAGAAATGCTTTGAATTCTGGTGCACTGCGAACTGCCAATATCCAACTTGCAACCATTTTATCATGCTTGTTAGCTCAACACAATCTTAAAAGAAAAGGGAGTTTGCCCACTTTAAGAAATAGTTGTCATGGATCTGAACACTCCCCTGGGTGTAGCAAACTTTAAATAATTTGTGAATCAATTAACTGGCGACTCTCTACATAACACAGATTTCACACTCCCAGGTCACTGCATTATCAGCTTGATACGAATCATAACATTTTGGAGAAAAGTTCATAATTGAAATCATTAATTAATTTAACAGGAGCTTTTAGGAATGCATAGCATTACACAGCTGTAAAGGAGCAGAGATCAATTAGTTGTTTCTCTGACAATATTCTCTACTTGGTGGAAAACTTTTTAGTTTGTGAATCATATTTCTTTCACAGCCTTTCGTAAGTGTTTTAAATTCAAAATGTTCAATATTATTATATACAATTTTAATGAAAGAAGAAAAACTCAGATACTGTGAGGAAGAATAAAGTATGTCTTTGCAACACCAGATATTATGTAGTAACCTGCATCCTTTTTGACTTAGGAGAAAATAAAAAAAATTATATTTAAAAGAGTTTGTTTTACAGGAAAACAAACATAACCAGGACCTCAAATGACAGACTCATATTGAATCTGCTTACTTCTTAGCGAATAAGGATTAGGTAAGAAATCTGCAGCACTTACATGAGAAATGCATCAAGCTTTATAGGAGGAGAAGCATTTGCAAAATGAGGAAGTTTTCATTAGAATCAACTTGGTGACAGCAGAAGTACTGCTACCTCTCCATAGAATTCCTTGATAATTATGAAAGACTAATACACAATCATGAGAAAGATTAAAATAATGGAAAACACATTCTGCACTGAGGCAGCCAAGTGGCTTACCCCATCAGATTTGATGCAGGAAAAAAAAAAAGTCTTTAGATCAGAAACCAGCAGTATGCACATGGGAAAGAAAATACGATAACATGGTATTTTTCAACCATACGGACAAGCATGGCTGTAAACTTATATTAAACCAATTCGAACTAGAATTATGGCACACAGCTTAATAAGTGAGATAAATTAAACACTAAGACAAATTAACAAAAGGCCCCGGTACATCTACTGTCACTGTAAATTTTTCCAGTCAGGCTACATCCCGCAAAGATATATCCCTCTAGTCTAGCCATAGCTAGGGGACTTTAGGGACAGTTCTATGTCTGCATTAGGCAAGTCACACTAAATAATTACTATCGACCCTATAGCCTTAAAAGTTGTCAGCCTCTTAAAGCTGGAGTTTTTCAAACACGCATGTGGACTTTCACCACTGGACTTTCATGCAAGCACTCAGGGAGACACTGCAATTAATCTCTGGCCCATATTCAGATACTCAAAGCTACTTTAATTAGTTTTTCCTGAAGGACAGACATCTAAACCTTTAAAAGCCCACAGTTTGTAACAACTAGCGGGACTGATTTAACATAGCAATCAGTCTGGATGATTTTGATCTAAATTTATTACCAGTGCACAAGGATTAAATATCTTCAGTCCTCTAACTTTTACCTATATTGTCCATTTGGAAAGTAAACTTAACAGCAGACACATTCAGTTCAAGAGAGCTCTACTGTTAGTGCAAGGTTTTGGATACAGTAATATAAATAAAATAGGAAGAATAGGAATCCAATAATGCCCATTTAAGTAATGCCTAGCACCTTTGGGGAAACCACTTTGCAGTTCTTCATTCTTCTATTCTAACAGGAAAATGGACACTTCACGCACACTCTACTGATATGGAAACTAAGACAAGATGTGTTAAACAGCTCACTCAATGACACATGAAAGGCAACACGGGACTAATTTCAAAGTCCTACTTCCAAGTCTTCTGAATCAGGTTCAGCCCATGTTGCATTTTATTATTGTCATATAGATGTTTTCAAGCACTAGAGGCAGGATATCTGATTTTAATCAGTATAGTATGCAGTATTTTTTAAACAAATATTCTTTGTAGTAGGTGAAAACCAATTTTTCAAAGTACTGCTTCACTTCCTGTAAGTTTGACAAATGCCACAAATTGTTTCAGAATTAAGAACAATTAGTTTCTAATTCATGATTCTATAAAAAAACAAAGCCCACCTTCTTCAGTCATCATAGGGACTTCATTTATCCTAAACACATTAAACTAAAATGAAGTATTTTCAGAAGAGTAAGGAGTAATTAGATAGAGTTTAAGTTATCATAAAGAACTCCTTTTTAATTTTTCACATTTAGGATCTGAAATCAGAGGACCTACCATGTTTTAAAACCATATGTATACATTTATACCTTTTGTTTTCATTGGTCACACTTTCAAACTATTCAGCAGACTACAGGGTATCAATTACTTCAGAGCAATTACTCAGCACTCCTAGTTATTTAACTTTCATCATCTTCCTCCTTTTTATCAATAAACTACTTTCTAAACATACCACCTAAAAGGCTCTGAAGGAGAACAGGGAGTAGAAAATATTATGTGAATCAGATACCCTTTTGGTGATTCATAGGGAACAGTAATGTTGCGAATCCATTCCTAAATACTCATCAGATCATCTCTCAGGACCCTATTAAAAATGTTAAGTACATATTTGAACATAAGTTATTCTATTTTGAACATATTTGAACATGAGTAACTCTATTTTGATCTGACTCAAATCCATTGCTATGCAGCCTTATGATGTATTTTCAAATCCAAGAAAAAGTGAGCTGTCCTTATACTTATACTTTGCAAAAACCTAGATTGCTCTTTCCTGACAACAGTGAGCACTGCTGCTTGCCTAATCATCTCTGGAGAGAATTAAGGAACTTGAAGCCTAAAGATAAGCAGACATTGATGGGGATCTTAACCATCTTGGAAACTAATGTGCTAAGAATTCCTGCCAACTCAGACAAGTCTCTGAAAACCTAAAGTACAAGTACAACCTCAATCAAACTACAGCCTTCAAAATAAAAAAGAGTAGGTATTTAAGTATTTGAACTCAAATGGTGGCTCCCTCCTTCGCTGGAGGTCCACAGCAGAGAAGGAAAAAGAACATGAAGAAATGGTTCACTATAATTAACTGATTGGCTGTGTAAGTGCCCAGATGTTCCAGCTCCTGTAAGCACAAGCATGGCTCCAAATTAAACAGGTGAACTGCCAGAGATATTGGGAAGACCTAGTACTGTCAAAGCTGAAGAGGAANCCTACCACAGATTTTCTCTTGAACATCTTCCTTCTCTTGACAGATGAGAAAGTCAGTTGAATTGCAATAACCTTAAGGGCCTGAAAATGACACTTCCCATTCCAGTATGGATCACAAATGTTTGTCAACTTTTTTAGAGAAACCAGTAGTAATTTTCCAAATGCATTTAATATACATCTTATTCAGCCAACACACTATCCTCAAATATTCTACCATTAGAACAATTGGCATGTCTTTCACATACAGTCTTCTACAGGTTTAAGAGTTGTCATAAAGCTTCAAGGATTAGTATTTCCCATTCACTACACTCAGCTCTGAATCAGCTGTAGTAATACCAAATTCTTATTGTCTGAAACATTTTGTTGATGGGGTAAAAGGAAATTCTTACAGTGTAAGAACTTTGACCTTTTGCCTCTGTGAACTGCAATGCAGAAAAAATTCTTCAAAAAAGATCTAGAGGACTTCTCAGTGATGAGCTTTGTCTTCAGTTATTACAAAAAAAAAATCTACAAATATCCTACTAAGGCCTTTTCTCATTTGTTACAACTACTATGTTTCACTCTCTAACCATAGAACTCTCAAACTTTGAATAGGAAGAACAATGACATACATTTGTGCTCACCTGAGACACAGTTTCCATTTGTGGATCTCGAAGAATTTTGTAAAGACGAATCAGTATTGCCTTTATTTTACAAGGAGCAAAAACCATGCCCAGAGGACTGATCTGACCTATTCAAGTACATGCAAGGATACAAAAGAAAACAAGAGCATCAAGGCACCTAATTGGTTATCTAAATTAGGAGCATAAATCCTGCTACAAACAGTGGAAATTGTGGAAAGCAATTCAACACTTGCACACCTGGAATTGCCTGCCGGGGGCGTTACCGTGTCTGTATGGCAATTCCAGTTCAGACACTTGGCAGTCCTAAAGGGACACCATGTCTTCCTTACTCCCATCATGGTCTTTGAATCTTTCCTGAGGATCAAAGTGGTAGTTTATGATAGTTTAGAGAAATGGGTTGAGGGGAGGAATGGGGAGAGCTTTTTGGTTATTTGTTGTTGTCACTTGGATTTGATTTGAAATAGATCACATCAGTTTTGTGAGTTTTATTGTTTTAGAGCAGTGTTTAGTATCTTGCATCAGGTACCAACTTTAGAATATATTTTATAACTGAAAATCAAGAAATACTTCATAAAAAATTTCAATCCAGAAGTTATTGCTGGGGTTAATCTTACCTAGTTAAACAAAGTTCCTGCCACAAGTTCTCATGCCTTCTTTCCTTTCTCCATTTTTCTTTTATCTTGAGCAGTCTTACATTTCTTTTTAGTATCTGTAGCACTAATGAACCTTCACAATCTTATTTTTAAATAGAATTTGCTTTTTATTAGCATTACATAAATTAATGTGTAGTCCAGTCTATCAACGACTCTCAGCCTTTCAGGTCTGAAATTTTCTCTGTGGAAAAGATTTAGACGAAGCAGCCTCCACTATTTAAAAAATGAGGATGATATAAAGGATATGGTATAACCCAGAATGCAATTTCCACTTCAAATAAGACATGTTATCATTTGGCACGTTTCATTAAGGCACAACAAAAAAAATCTGTGTCATAGAAAACAGGCTCTCAGTTCCCTCAGAAATAAAGGAATAAAAACTACAATGGATACATTTGGTTAATTAAAAGTCAAGATTATTTTAAAGGTAATGCCTTCCCTTGTTTGTTACAAAGTGCCCTTTTGATACCTTGGAGATGAAAGGACAATTTTAACAAAGACAGCTCAGAAAAAGAACACCTACTGCTGTCTGGCTATTTTATTCCCAGAATGTAAAGGCCTGTTGTCCAAGCAGTAAGAATATCAGCAACACAGAACATATCAGTAAACTGCATTCATTTTCAACTCCCAAGAAAAATAACCAGGGAAAACTCTCAAGGCATTCATCTGGTTGGTGAAGAACAGCAGTATATGAACCCTGCTGACTGTCTTTGAGCAGCAAATTCCTTGTTTTGCATGAGTTCCACCACAGATATCTGCAGGGCATTCAAAACAAACCCTAAACACCACATACACTCACCAATGTCTTTCAGACCTTCCAAAGTCTGCCTTGCATTTGACAGGTCATACTGATTATTAAAAGTTTGTTAATAACTACAGTATAATTAAATAATTAACAGCTAATTCACCGCTAGGAGGTATTAGGGTCCCACTGCTCATAAAGCGTGGGCTGCTTCTAAAACCCTAAAATACCACCCATTTTTTTCTTTGAGATACTTTTAAACATATTCCAGCATGGGTCATTAAAAAGTCTGTCAAACTGAGTTTTAAGTGAAAAAATAGATTCTGAAGTACAAAGATTTCTTTCACTTCAGAGAATAGTCTGTTTTCAAAAAAAAAAATTATATTAAAAAGTTTACTATTGTTACAGAATTGACTTGAAATTTGTCATACAAGTCCAGGCTATTTTTTCCAATGGTGGGTTTCCATTCTCCTCTTTTTATTACTCCTTATTTTATTTTGGGGTTTGTGAGGGTTTTTTATTATTTCATTCCTATATTTTATAGACATATCTAAAAATATAGATGCACTTATTATAATACAAAGAATTCTATTAATCTTTTAGCTTTCATAGGATCAAAATGTTCTTTGGTACAACGGCAGGTTTTTACTTATCACGTCAAGTTTCTTCAAAACACAGGCCTGACTGTGAACCAAGCAATGGGTTTTGCATTAGTTCATTTATGGGGGAACCTATATATGAACTTTACAATGCTGCTACTCCAAAATGCAGGTCCAAAGAAATATTTTTCTGGACTGTTCAAGATTTGTTTCTTTCCAAAGTAGCCACATCACTGGTGATTAATGATGTCCTGAACAGTAAATAGCCAGTATTTTTAAAGTTTACTACTTGATTTCCAATCATCAGATACAGTCTCGGAAGCAAAGTTGAGGCCTGTCACATGTTTCTTAGAAGGATATAGCCTGTTTCAGAACTCCCAGAGCATTAAGTAGCTGTCTCTGGAGGTACCTTTACACCTGATAAGGAAAAAGAATATCTCTTTTTTTTAATTTTGTGTACATTTTGTGCTTTTCAATCACCTAAATGTAGTAAAGCCTGATTTTATAGTGCGAGGAATTCTCCTGTTTAATGTCTAGGAAATTGCAGGAAGTTTATAATTTCCTTTGATAATCTGCTGTATTTCCCTTGTCAGGACATCATGCAGAATGTGATGTTCACAAGCTGCATTTTGTGATGCAAGAATTACTCTTACACTCAACTAACTGTAACAAAAAAAACCCTATTGTCCAAATGCAACACCTCAAGTATCTCAGGACTTTCCTTGTACCTTACACCATTACTCATTTATGTAGATCCTTTGCAAAATGAGCATCTCCAACACCTGTGAATTAATGGATATATGTACATTAAATAAGAGACCAGACAAGCTGTAGTGCACTACCAGATCCTTTGCTTTCTAACAATGATGAGGCCTAACCACTCAAATAGAGCTAAAAAAATGCAAGTAAATTTCTAGAAACCATAAATTAACAGCTCCTTCCAGCTGGACATTTTCAAAATTAATTATTTCACATTAGCATTTATCTTAAAGTTTTGAGAGGATTTTTGTGTTTCCTCCCTTTTAGGAAGGTGTCCAGCTAATAAACAGACTTGTTTTTCAAGGCATTACTAGCTTTGCTCATTGTAGGTGTGCCCTTGTATCACACCTTTCCACAGATTCTGTCTAATTTCTATAGCATCTACTGATCATCCCTTCATTTCTGGGAAAAAATGTATCTATTTTATTTAGTTACTTGTTGGCCGACATATAGAGCTTTTAGACATGATTATTCCACGTAGCTACTTCAATTTGTACTATGAGCTAAAATGATATGAAGTACCTATGGCTAAGCAATTTTATCTTTTTCTTTGAGAACTTTGTTCTCTGCCTTGGAATATTTAAGTACAATGAATCAGGTGCTCTAAGACAAGCACCTGTGCTAGGGAACTCTCTGCTGTTATGGTGTTTCTTTATGGCAGAACACATGATGCCACCTCTTACAGACCTTTTACAAATATAGGAATTTTTGGGTTTGAGCTGGTTTTTTTGTTAAGAACTAAGACTGTTAGAGTAATGTCAGTATGAGGGTCTCATCTTCTGTACATTTTTGAAACATCTAACTGTCATAGCAACAGAAACATTTGGAAATGCAAACTTTAAAGACACAAATTTAATGAGACGAAAATGATGATTCCTTTACTTTGTTTTACTTCTTTGAGGGAGTAAACTTCATTCAAGTTTCTAACCCTTGCCATAGGCAGCACTGGAACTTAATGCATGCAAGTTTTTCTTGTCAAAGACTGCACTCTCACATGCAAAACAAACACAGACTTTTGCAAGTTTAAAAGCTGAATCTCTATGAAAAATCCCCATTTAAAACATTCCATATGAGTCCATAAAGTCAATAAATATTTTTTGCTTGAAGCAGATGACAGATATACCCAAACAATTAGAAAAGGCCAAACTATATTATGCAAATTGGATGTATTTAGCATGAACTCTCTGCAATTTTGATATAAACAAGTGACTAGAAGGCTGCTTTCAAAGGCCAATGTGATTAACAGAAAAACTTCATAAATTCACCTACTGCTAATGAAGTACATGTATTTTTTGCTTAGAGCTATCAAAAGTAGTATGTTAGATAACTAGGAAAGCAAATATCTTAAATGATGCCTTTTGTTCTAGAATGCCTTACAACACCCTCACATTTTAGCTCTGGTTTTCTATTATATAAGAAAATTTAAAAAAAAAAAATTAGTCATCATCTTAGGTTATCCGGAGGGAAAAAATTAACTACTTGAACATAGGTAACAACAGTAGAATTGTTCAAACTATAGACACAGCAACAGGCTGAAAGATTTCTGAAAATCCTCCATCCACACACACTGCAATATTTACGGTTAAGCATTGATAACAATAACTTAGGAGCAATTAGAGAAAAACTGAACTTGTTATTTTTCAGTTTACTGAACTGAGTCTCTTTCTTTTTAATCTTGAAACTTGACTATAGATGTTTCAAAAGACATTTTGCAGACAAAAACGAGCCAAGTAACACATGTGAAGGATTCATTATGCTCTATAGAGTAAATAAGTTGGAATAAACGTTTACATGGAGAAAGGCCTAGAAGGAGCTCATATTTCCTTGTTTTTATGTGTTTTAGTCAGACCCTAAATGTAATCTGTACATAGTTTTTTGTGGTTTCATAAAATGCTGTTTAACTGTCCAGCCTGGTGATAGGTACTATATGATGCTGCAAAAGGTTTACTGTTCTCAAACTCTTAGTACTCTAGAAACAAACAACCAGTTCCATCTGCAAAAGGCAGCTGAATAAAAATAAAAACTAAATTGTAGAAGAAAGGAACATGTAGACAGCAGGGGAAAAGGATCAACTGCCACAACCTACTGCTATAGTATAAATAGTGTGGTAACTTTAACATGGCAGGGCTACAGCAATACTATTCTTATTAGAGCACTGCAGTGTCAGAGAAAACAAGAGTTCATTCACAGACATTAAATACAGTAGAAAAAAATGTGGGTAAGTGATTTGTACTTCATGAAAAAATGATATATCCTCCACTTTCCTGTTTCAATCCATACTGGAAAATACAACTATTGCATGTGGTCCACTGTCCAAATGCAAGATTAACTGAGATGCTCCACGGCAAGCGAATAAATTTGTTTCGAGTTAAATAATTTTTCTTATGGAATGTCATCCTCTCTCACAGCATAGAGAGACAGGTTATGACATTCAATGAAATGTGATTTTTATCCCCCTTTTCTTGGCATGAGGAGATATATAACTTACTCAGTTCCTTTGAAATACATGCTCATGCTCTGAGGTCATGTCTTTTATTCTTGTTTTTAGAATGCTATCGCTGACTACATAATAGTTAAGTGACTAGGAAAAGTGGGAATATTATCTTCCATTCAATGTAATCCTGGGTAAGGAGATTCTTGTAATGTGCCCAGCAATATTGCAGTCTTTGTTTCTGTATTTTCAAAAGCTAATCCTACCTACATTTGAACTAGTTAGACATATCTACAGCAAGTTACTATGTGACAAGTGTTCCAAATATGACAAGAGCTATTATCTGTAAAGAAAAAAAACAGACTCTATAAGTCTTTGTACCATCTAATATTCTTTAGCATTTCAAGTAATTAGCAGGTTATCCCAAAAACATTTGAATAGTTAACAGATTTGATACCTATGGTTAATCCTCATTAAAATTACGATTACATGATATAATTACATGTAAATAAGAAAAATGAATTCAATATAACTCTTACCCTTTTCAATGTTGGGCACTATGTTGGGAATCATACAGTATGTACAATTAGATTTATACTGCCAAGCTAAAAATATTGGTGAAGATCTAAAAATGACGAACAGTGCCTTTTAAATTAATGTCTTATTAGTTGAGTGAAGTACACTGACAAAGAATAATTTATGCTTATTCAAACTGCTCTCGACATCTTCAGGTGTTTCCAAATGAGCTCACAGAAGAGTGATTAAATGCATCTGATAACAAGCCACACATTGCTGAAATTACTTACCGCCTCATTTTATGATTAATTAAACATGTAGATTAAAGTTGCAAAAGAATTTAGATTAATGAGCAAGTTAAGTCTTGCTGATATAAGTGAATTGGGAATTGGATGCTCTGTGGAACTTTATAAACATGCATTTTATAATGAGTAAGACAAGGCTACATGTTGAATCCTGGCCACAAGGGCCTTTGACGATGCAGTCTTTTTTAACATGGTTTGACAGCTTTCAAATAACATTCTACTATAGACTTTAAACTTTGTGCATTGCTGTAAAACATGAGACTACATAACTCATGTATTAGGAGTACGATTATTTCAAAGCTCTCCAAGGTAATGACCCCCTGTAGCAGCAGCTGTTCAGAAAAATTACAAGCTCGATTGTTATTTTAATCAGAGAGAATTTAGTAGTTAACAGCAGTTATGCAACTAGTAAAATTATACAACACTCCATCAGTAGCCTTATAGCATCCTTCATAGCCCTGTTCCTCCCAATTCCCCCACCCAAAACCCTTGATCGTCTTAGTAAAAAAAGGTGATCAGTAATTCATGAAAAATTCAAAGCCATTTATTACATCTGGTTTCCGTGCAAGGCAAGGTAATGTTTAAATTTATGATTATTCTTATCAGCTCCAAGAGTGTGTCAAAATATCTGCTAGGTTTGCCAAGTATTCATCTTTCCTCTTAAGGTCACCTATACCTAATCCACCTAGCTTAGTCTGCATCAGAAAGCTAAGCTGGACTTTATAACTTTGCAGTGCAAAGGCAAATCAGATCTCTCATCCAGATGTGCTATGCTTCGTACAGGATGCTGACACTGAAACTACAGAACTATCCATATGCTACTGTCATTTGTAAAACTTTCACAACCTAAAAGGGACTCCTGCCAGACCCACCTCAGATTGGCTGGCTACTTTTAAACCAGTCAGTTCTTAGTTTTAAAATTTAGATAAGAATCAATTTCCTTGCTCTAGCTGTGTCCTTTCAATCTATACCACACTTCAAAATATAAAAAATCTACCTAGCAAATACCAAGGAAAAAAGTACAAAAAGGTCCACCAAACACAAACTACTCATCATAGATATTAACCTCAGGTCACTAACATGCTCATCTTTTCTGAGCATGAGTATCAAAAGAAGTACAATGCCTTAATTTAGAGTTCCTCAGAAGAGCACATGCTTTGAATATTTTGACTTCTTACTGATTGACTATAACAGTTTAGCATAAGTTAATTATCAAACTTCAGCTGGACTGATGCACATAAGCATGTCATTTAAAAGACCAAGACTGCCAATTCCTACTTATTCTGTGCAGAGGGATGTCCAAGATAGTATATCCTGTTTTAGGACTACAAGCCTCATTTGATTTATTAAAGGTGAAACTGAATATGCCATTTAGGGTCAGGCATGTCTTGCAGCCATAGAATCAGTCCTCGAGTTCTGTTTTCCAATAGAGTTTAAGCTTTTCATATACAACTACTTTGGTAATATATTTGAAAGCATCTTTATTTTAAAAAAATAATTAAAAAAGCAAAAATGTTTGTGTGTGCAATGTGACAATCAATACTTAGAATGGTTCCTCTTCTTTGCTAACCAGCTCTACCTATGTATTTCAGTGCTGTCTGCCAGGCTCTCTGGCCTTCTTTCAGAAAACATTGCTTATTTCATTAACCATGCCCTGGCTTTGTAATGTAGCAGGTTGCAGATGTGTAAAGGCATAAAATTACTAAAATGTAGTAAACTTTATTTGTCAGTAACTGAAATGTGAAGAAGGAAAACATGAATGGATTTGTATGTTTTACATTCAGCTTCCAGAATGCTAGGACTCCTGTGTTCCACTGTTCTAGTCTGGGTCAATTACTCTGAACAGACTTCTGATATAAAAATATCAGCATACCGCAGAACAAACTAGAAGCAACAAAGTATGAACTGAAACAAGTTTTCTTCATGATATCCTGGAAATACTCACAATAAAAACTTTCATTTCCATCAAGAAGTCAAGGAATAAATTCAGTAAAATAAAATGGCTTTGCTTGAGTCAATAAATGCAAGCCAATGGCAAATCCATGGTGGTGGCACAAGGCAGGTTGTGAGTATTTTTCTGGCTTTGATATTGAGTGAAAAAAATCCCACAGTAAGTCAATATTTGACAGCAGATGGCAAACATATCTGATGTTCTTACTTATTAGAATATTTTCTAAACACAATGAATTTCATTATGAGGTTCGCTTTTCAATGTACTTTTTGTGCTTCTCTGTCCTATGCATTTAATGTATTCTACTGAAAGAAACATAGTGTTTGGATGCCATAGTACAGAGTAACACATAAAATTGTCAGAAACTAACATCCCAAAGATTTTAAGAGCACACCACAGGACAAGACAAACAAACAAGCGGCGACTTGCCACTCAGATCAGAGTTCAAAGGAACAAGCTCTCGAAAAGGTAATTCTTCAGCTTTCAAAAATGAAAGATTAGCTTTCCCTAACTTTATTATCCTCCACAAGACTTTTGCTCCCTTCCCATAAGGGAAGGACTTATTCCCAAGGGCTCATTACCAAGGACTGCATTTCCGGGATTCAGATATTTGCTCAGAGGGTGAGGCAGCTCCACCCCTCTCCCTGTCACCATAGCACACTGAAGCTGCTCTCAAAACAGTTAAAAGCAGGAAATGGAATCATTGCACAAACAAATTTTTAAAGAGCCATCTGAGCTTCACTGAAGCACTAGGCTTCAGAAGATGCACAAAAAGTACAGTTAGCTGATTAAACATTTAATTAGGCAGCTAGCAAAGCTCTGTTCATCCTGTTTTGTATTTTAAAAGATCCTAAAGAAACATTTCACATGTATCACCAAGAAGCATCACTATTATAAACTTGCAGAAGTGGAACTTTTCAGGTATTCCGGCATCCCATAAACTTATTATAGCTACCATGCCATCTTCAAACTTTTGCCAAACCTAAAGCAAAACTCTGACAGAAATCTGCTGAGATTTCTGGCAGAACTTACTGGCCACAGAGTCCTGGCAGGGTCTATTGTGAAGTTTGTCTGAGGCAGGTATCTGAACCCTAGATATGCACAAGGAAACTGGTATTCTGAAATTGATCTTATTAAGTCTTCAGATACTTTAGAATTGCTCTGAAATAATATACTTCTGTGGTCAGAAGCTGAGACCACTTTTAATTATGCAGCTACTTTTACCCTTTAAGAAGGTTACTAAGACAAAAATTAGAGCATGCAGATGAAGCATAAAGATATACAAGAACTATAACAAATAATTTCCCCTGGATATTTGCCAGTGGAAAATCTTGCTAACTTGTCCATTTCTCCAAGAGCATGTCCAGCAAATCTCAACTACTGTAGAATAATATGTTTTCACAGACAGAAAAGGAGATCACTTCAAAGCCATCAGTCAGAGATGACTACAGAGAAGAATCCTCCTACTCAGCTGTTCTCTGGAATCAGATATTTCCAAGATGTAAATACGAACAAAACATTAACTAGAGAATTAATGAAAATAACTCTGATTTATAGTCCGTATCTGATTTAAACACATACCTTCTATTGTAAGAAAACAAGCACTGAGAATTATTACCTTTTCCCTTTTTTTTCTACCTCAGTAATTACACAGAATCATTGCTAAAGGCTGTACCAGAGAAAATTCTGGCTTCCTGGCTTTTTTATGTCCAATACCACTTAACAGAACAAACCAAAGATACAAAATAGTTTTAAATGAGTTGCCTCAAAAGCAGACACCTTCACACTGTAATATAGAATAAGAGGAGAAACCTTGGCTGGAAGAAATTAAGGAGTGGCCTTTTAAGTTGTCATCAAACTAATGCATGGAACAGATATAAAATTCTCCTGCTGGCAGAGCTGGTTTGCATTCAGGATTGATGGAAACAATGTCAACACAGTAACAAGTCCAGTATGTACCATTAAAAATGGACCTAAATATGTGCATGTGCCAGTAGCACATGGAGACAAATAGTCCAAAGAATGATCAGATGATATTTGGCATTACGAGCACATGACAGCAGACTGCATTATATTTAACGGTAAGAACCAGGATGACATGTCTAAGCTTCCAGAGCTACTTTCTCACTTAGCTTCTAATATCCATCTGAAATTAACCTTAAGCATCTCCCTGTGCAAGAATAAAAACAGGGAAGAAGAAGGAGCATCTGCATATTCTACCCCATGACACCACTGACATTTTACCAATTTTGTGAAATTAATTAATAGAAAGAGTGACTTCAAAACGTCACTTTGATATACTTTATGGGTATAAAACTAAATTCAGATTAAGCAAATTAAACTAATTTTATTGAACTTGTAAAACTGAACTGCCCCACAGCTGTGGCTAATTTACTGTGTCTGTCAAACACAGAAAAAGAAAAAAAGTGAGAAAGAAAAACAAAAGCAACAAAAAAAAAGCCCAAACAAAACAAAAACAAAACACACACACAGACAAAAGGTGGGGGGGGAGGGAAGAAACTAATTTATAATTTCTGTGTCTTTGACCAGCAGCAAAAGGCAGGAGAGGATTCTCAAAACCCTAGATATGTGTTTCCATTCCTGACTGGGAACTGAGAGTTAAGCTATCATTTCCCTCCTTCTTTAAAATTCGCATCATTACAAAATAATAAAAATTAGAGGAAGCTACTCAGATATCATGGTGATGATGGCACCAGTAGGCACCCAAAGAGAGTTAACAAGAAAGTTAAATAGCTTATGAACAGTTACATTAGTGCTTTTCAGAGTATCTTCCCACACAGAAGAAGTAACAAGGTAGGGATGTGAGGAAAGAAATTAGATTTCATGGGAAAAAGAGAATTCATTGTTTCATTTTCGTCCACAAATCAACATTTTTAAATAACACTCAGCAACAGAGCTCCATTTTTTGTCTTGCAAACTAGTATTATTCATATTTATCTGAAATCTATCAGGTAAATGTGAGATATATTCAAGAGAGCACCAGAGAGAAAGATGCTCTGGAGGGACATCCCTTGTTGCATGTTACTCGGTTTTAGCTTAAGCCACTTGGTCTTCATTCTGCTCTCTATTGGGTATTCAGAGAGCCAGAATAGGGTTTTATCATTCCAGAAAGCCACACATCTTCTATGTATGGCAGAAATTTAATCTTAATGGATCCCACAGCAATTCCATCAAGATACTAAATAGGAGCAAGAAAAAGCATAGCGTTGTCAAGCAGTACATATGAGTGCTCTGGGAGCAAAGAACTAGTCATCCACCATGTGTCACAGGCTTTTCAACATATTTCCATTTTTCCCTGGGATTAGATGAGGAATGGAGAGGAGAGTTTGGCAACCAAATGTATGTCTCTGCTTAGAGAGAACTAAGCAGAATGAGGACTGATTACTTCCCTTATTTTACGGGCAGGAAAAGTCATCCATCACAATGAGAAATGCTGTACCTTTATAGGCTCACGGCCCATCTCTGAAGGTCTCAGGATTTGAGCAATTCAGCGGTACTATTGTGAATTCATTGGTGTTTTTTTGTTAATTTTTTTTAAATAAAATAAAAACACAACAAAACAACAATTTAACAGTAGAAAATAAGTGCAGAGGACACCAAGTGCTTTTAATAATAAGCAACATAATGCAGAGGCCTTAGAGCAACCTTCCAGAACCTAAATGGGGGGCTAATAGAAAGCCTACAAGGGTCTTTTTGCAGGGGCATGTAGTGACAGGACAAAGGGCAATGACTTTAACCTGAAAGAGGAGGAGAGACGTAGATTAGATGTTAGGAAGAAATTCCACTCCGAGTATGGTGAGACACTGTAACAGGTTGCCCAGAGAAGCTGTGAATGTCTCATCCCTGGAAGAGTTCAAGCCCAGATTGGATGGGGCTCTGAACAATCTGAAAGCCACCCCTGCTCATGGCAGGGCACTGGAACAAGCTGATCTTTAAGCCAACCATTCTAGGACTGGAATACCTTAAAGTATAAGTAGGTTGATTCAAGGCATGTTGACACAGGCATTTTTTGCTTGTTTGTTTGTTTTCCAGGAATGGTGAGTTTGTGTTTGTAAGGCCACCTATGTGAATGGATCAGACAATTGAGAGGAATGGATTGTGACATGGGGGTCATGGAACAATGAAGGATCAGAACTACAGAGAAAGCAGAAGTAAAAAAGCGTTCTTATGTTTGCATCTAGAGCCACGAACAATTCAAGGGCATTGTCAGGTACAAGAGATGTTAAAATCCTAATGTCGAAATACCAGGAAAGAATTTCAGTGCTGTTGGATCAGGGATTTTTTCCAGTCAGGGCAGAAGGAGAGCATGGGTATTTAAATTTATAAAGACATTGAACCTTGTAACCTTTATTGCCATATTAAAGAGAAACTTTAGTAATGTCTCTGAGAAACCTTTTGTGTTTGGAACTTCGCAGATTAATAGGACGGTCAAACTAATCTGGGAGTCTAGAAACAGGACTATGTGGATATTCTCAAAAGACTGTATTTCAATAGACCTCTCATGCACTGGAGCTTGGATAGGAATATAATGACTACTCCATTTCATCATCTAATATCTGTTAAAGACATTTAAATACTTCCTTAGTAATATTACTTCCTCTGGTTACAACAACTGCAGACTGAGATGTCCTGGGAAAATATTCTCTTATCTATAGAGCCTCTGTTTTTCTGTTACTATGAAACTTCTGTCCTTCATTAACATTCAAATCACCTTCTTTCTCTGCAGCTGGTGGAGAAGCACTTCACTTTTTTGTCCTAGCAGTGATATAGCAGAACCTTTAACCAAGAACAGGATGTATCTGGGATCACCTTCAGAGTATAAAGTTTGTAAACTCTTTGGATTTTAGAATCTTGACAGCAAAACAGAAAAACTGTCCAGTAAATAGCTGCAATTAGAAATCATCCTTTGCATTTTCTCCTCATTTTTAGAATGGTTGTTTCAAAAGTACTGGCCTTAAACACTGCATGAGAGGCTATTCCACAAGACTGTTCTGGGGAGAGAAATATTTTCTTTCTTAAAAAAAGAAAAAAACTGTTTCAAAAAATATCCTTTTTTTTCCCCTAATACCAGATAACTTCTCCTTTTCACTCACAAAAATACCAAAAATTGTAATCCTACATCTTTGAGGAAAAAAAGAACACTTTAGGGTAGCAGAATTCAAGACTTCTTTCAGCATTGTCTAGTAGGCTTAGAAAGTCATTTTGCAAACAGACTTTTGCAACACCACCAGAGATATCTTTATGCTGGTCAAATTCAGCAGAGAAATAGAGAGCAAGCTTTACTCAGCTAAGTAATCTAGTTTTCTGTGTAAAGAGCTAAAGGCTGAAACTGTTCCTTTTAGTAATATCACTTATACCTTCCCTGGACAGAATTACATATTTATGACACTTCTCAGTGACTTTTCATATGCGTTACTGGGGGGGTAAAAATACCTGTTTTAACGGCTTTAGCCAATTATTTAGAAATTCCCTATGTTAAGGTAAAACACCAGTTCTCAAAATGTATCAGCATTACCAACAACGAATATTTAAACTATAAATACAAATTTTAATATATTTACTATAAATACTATTTTCCTTGAGATAAGGTTGTAGTTAGCAGCTGGACAAAACACAAAGTATTTCTAGATCTTGGAACTTAAATTATACTACTTATGTCTATGTTCAGTCACCATTCTATTTTAATTTAACAAACTTTCAATTGCCAATTTTATTTTTTAAGTGCAAAAATAATCCTTCCCATTCTGTTCAGTAATACTGCATTTGTCCCTAGGGTCATTAATGGTAACATGATTATATTAACAGTGAAAGGTCAATCACTTTTTACATCTTTGTTGTTTTTCAGTTTGTAGAATTAGTGCAACTAATTAACAGCAGAAGGAACTTCTTTCAGTGTTGACTTAATTTTATAGCTCCCACTTTGGAATAAAACAAAAATTAAGAAAAAAACTTATTTTTTTTCATAGCTTTATAGATGTAAAATTCTCTAAAACTATCATTGGTCAAGGGAATATTTCCACAGCTGAACCTTAATCTGAAAATAGGACTTTGGTGCAAATTTATTAAAAATGGTAAAAAGGTAAGAAACATGTATACCTTCTGTATAAATTAGAACATGCAGAACCCTGTACCCTTTAAAAGCACTAACACATTTCCTATTGGTTGTGAGTAGCTTTATCATCATTAATATCTCAACAGTTTAAAATTGCACCTACTGAACTGCACTATAGGTAGTAGCAGTTGTTACTGCTACTATCACTACTGCAATTATAATTGTAATAATTGAAATCAGTGTTACAACCACTTGTGGCTAATGCCTCTTTTGGGCACCAGACTTTGCCATTCATTTTAAGATTACAGTATGATCAAAGATTAAGAAAGGAAACAAAGTGATCTGCTCAGAGCCATAAAACCAGGAACATTAACCACTGGACTTATTACAGGTCAACCTGACTGGATGCAAACGCTGAATGACCTTGAAGGGTTTGCATTTTCTTAGCTCATGAAAGCAAATATCCTCTCTCTACACCCAAACAGGAAAGAATCTGAATGGTCACCAAGAAGAAAATTTACAAAAAGCATATCAGTGCGGTACTTACCTAAGAGACTGGAGATTGGCACTAACTCTCAAGGAGAACCAAGTGCATGGAAGCTGATCCCTCCCATCTTTACCAATTCAAACCACAAAATGAGTCTCCAGGATTTAGTCTCCATACGAGTTGCAGGTGCAGCTCCCCTGAATGCTAATGTCAATCACATGTGCTTACAAAGCAGAGAAAATTTCCCTAAATTTCACTGGGCTTGACAGAACAATATTTCAAAAAGCAGCTGTTGTTCGTAGCGTTGAAGTTTATTGGCAATCCTTATAAAACTACCTCCAAAACACATACTGTTTGTATCTGATCTCGTGTTAAGAAGGCTTTTCTCTAAAGAGTGTTGAATCACTTTAATGTAGATTCTAATGCTGCCTTACTCTGCTTTCAAGGTAGCCAGTAAATTCAGCTTTACTACAGTACTATAAAGATGTGAAAGAACTGCAACAGCATCTAAAAATGAGCTGTTGCCACTATACTGTTCAGTTTAGAAAACTCTAAACAGAATACTGATGAAAAATATTAATGATAGGTTGCTGAGTTGCTAAGAGAAATGAGATAAGAAAATTCACTACGTTTTTGTTATAAAATGTAAATTATAACATCCTAAAGAATCTGCCACAACTCCAAGAAGAAGTAAAAGGAAGATCTAAATGACACAGTATTTCAATAATTTAATTTTTTAAAAGACCTATCCAGCAGCAATACTTGCATAATCTTATGATGCAAGCAAAGATCTCAGCATTCACCAGATTTCAGCTCCTGCAAAATTCTGTCTATTGCAAGTACCTCAAAGTAATTAAAACACCTTGCTGAATTAAGGCCTTAATAACATCTGTATATACCCCCGTGCAATTTGCATTAGATCACCAATACAGTCTCAATACGCTGGATAAGTAGGAAAATTCAAAATACTCTATTAGTGTCAGGGGATTTTAGGCTGGATATTAGGAAAAGATTCTTCATCCAGAGGGTGATCAGTCACTGGAACTGGTTCCCCAGGGAAGTGGCCATGGTCCCAAACCTACCAGAGCGCAAGAAGCATCTGGATAATGTTCTGAGGCACATGGTGTGATATTTGTGGGTGTGATTTGCCTTGTGCAGAGCCAGGAGTTGGACTTGATGATCCTTGTGGGTCCCTTCCAACTCAGGATATTCTGTGATTCTATTTAAAATATTAGAAATGTTCCTTGAGTCTGTGATCCTTTAGCTTTGAGGAGGTGGCCTGTCCCCTTTATCATGCTTCTGACCCTGAATTTCAAGACTGAATATGAATACCTTCTTGGTTGGTGATAATGAAATTATTTTACAGCCCCAACCCTTTCCCAGACTCTGTAAACTAAGTTCATGGCGTGACCTTAGTCCTACAACTCATAAATGGCACAAAATGTACTGAGAAAAGGCAGAAAGGGTAGGCAATGTATCCCCTGGCATCTCTGCGTGGCAGCTGGTGAGACAAAACAAAAAAAATCAGATCACTGCCTAGAGAGTCTATTGGCAACTCTCAGTTGCATCTGGGAACAATGACCCATCAAAGCTAACTATGCATTGTTAATATCCCTACCTAATCCAGGCAACTGGAAAGGAAAGTTCCAAGTCCCCTAGCAAATCCTGCAACCTTCCAACCACTCATATCTTCATTTTTCTGAGCCTGGTAAGCATATACCCAACCATTATTAAGCAGCTTCCCCAGTGCTGCCATAAACATCATCCAGAGCCAGGTTGGGGTAGAGGGTGCTTTCACTGCTGCCAGAAGATATTTATTCCACATTTTCACAAAGTACAGAGAAGCTAAGGAGGTCCTATTTCATTCTCCCACCTCAATGGTCTAAGAAGAAATTAAGGTAGTGCAGAACTTCCCTATATGGAAGTACTGGGGTCTGGGAAACCTATTTCTGAGGGCTGGATTATGATTTTTGAGATACAGAATTTTTGAGCAATAGGGTTCTAAGCCTGCACAGTCTTAAGCTTGCAGCTATTGGCATGTTTGACATTTTAAACTATGAAATACCAACCTATTTTGAAATTGTCCAAATCATTAGTTGTGGAATTTTCCTAGCACTTCATGAATACCACTGTTAATTGGGCAATTAACTCGAAACTACAGAATATGCTGTGATGGCATGATATGATATAAGCCATGTAAAAGAAGGAACAGCCAAGCAACTCAGTATGTTGAAAGATATTAATGAAGTGGCAAAATCTGCCAGAAAAATAATAATGGGTGATTTTAACTACCCCAATATTAACTGGTTGAATAACACATCTGTACATGGTTTGGAGAAGCAGCTTATTGATACTATAAATGGCTTCTTTTTGGAGCAGCTCCTTCTGGAGCACAGAGGAGGAGGAGTTCCACTCAGTTATTAATTTGTGTGTGTGTTTGTGTAGAAAGCAAGCATGGGTGTTCTACTAAGCAACAATGGCCACAGGACAATGAGTTTGAATCTCGATGATGAAGTATTTCAAGTGGTAACCAAATAGTTAATGGCAGGTGGGTGGATGAGGAAAAGCCCATGAACAACAGACATCTCAAAGGGATGGCTGTTTTGGAAGAATGAAAGAGTTTATTCACACACAAAAACAAATCACTAGAGTTAAAAAGAGAGGGGAGAAAAGGGAAAAAAGTATAGGTTAGCGTGTTTCTGAGGTAAAGTACAAGAAACTACGTGGTCTTAAAAACCAACTCTCTTTGAATGCATGAATTCTGCCTAAATGCTTTAAGCAGGACAGAGCACTGATTACTCTTATAGCTTACTGCTCAATACTGCACAATATGAAACTAATCTATAACACAAACTGTGGCAATCAGAATGTATAAATTCAGTTTAAAAATTACTGGAAGAGAGAGAGAGACCTGCAAAGAGAATGCATATGTGTTATCCAATGTATAAATCTGGAATCTGGGTAAGATTATACGCATCTTGCAACTGTTTAGAGGAATTCAGCAAAAAAGATAACTGAACGTGGATGGTTATGGTTCCCTCTTCATTCTCTGAAAGTTACAGTTATGTCCATAAAAAGACATCTTTAATAACAGGGATTAAAAAACCAAGTAACTAATGGAAAAGTTTTACACAGACATGGTGGTAATAGTCACCTCCCACCTGTGATTGCATAGGAATGGTGCTGTGAAGGATCCGAAATGTAACTTGTTTGTACCTTTATCATATTTCAAGATCAGAAAATTTAAGAATTTTCAGTTTCCCACACTGGGTCAGAAAAATCTTGGAGTGGACTGCAACCAATACTTGGTATTTCAGAGGTGAGTGAATATACCTCAACTGGTACCAAATAAATCTTTGCATAAAATATTCCTTTCAAATCTCTTCACACTTCCTACCAACACAGATGTACTGTCAGGGTTTAGTGAACACAGTAAGAAGAATATGGACTATTTGCTAGAGTAGGATGCTGCCTTAATATATAATCAATTAAAAAGGCCAACAACCTAGCAGTGATAAAAAGTTGCCCAAGCAAGATAGGAGAAGAGAGTCCTAATAACTGTTCTTTAGGAGATATGGGGCATGGAGGAGATTCCATATGGGTTTAGGGTAAATGACTTTTCAAAACATTTACATTAAAGTCTGTGCCCTGATTTGGAGACTTTCTAACCATACTTTCAAAATACTTGGTTAAGAAGCAGCAAAATGGCATGAAATGACAAATACAGAATATTGCATTTTAGAAATAATAACTTCAGCTATTTAATTTTTCTGGATTTTACACAAACTATGATCTCTTGGAAAAGATGGAACAATGAAATACAATGTCAGCAGTAGAAACAAATCCTAATGACACAAAAAGGAGAAAAATATATCTTTAAATAAATCAATAGTGAGTGTTCTATTAAGGTAGGATGCTCAAGACTAAAATATATCTTAGAAATACAGGAGAAAAAAGAGTGAATTCAATAGACATCACATAATTTTTTGGTAAACCAGGTAAATTCTGGAACATTTGTACTTGTCTCTGAAATGCAAAGGGCTGCCTGATTGGATGTTCATAAGCTGAAATACAACCAAGGAGTATTATCACACACTCCAAAGTTAACCACATCTCTGTTCCCTTGAGTCTGCTGCAGGAGCATCTCTCCAGTTTTTGGTAGTTAGTGATGAGATTTTGGGGAGTGAAATTTTTACTTCCCTTTTACCATAATAAGGTTGGCTTCAGATTCCTGAGCTTTACTCTGGTCACTTCAACAGATCTAACTGTAGTTCAGTGTTGTATCAGGGACTAGGCAATTCTTAAAAAGAAAAATGCTGTATATCAAGCTACTAAAGTATTTCAGTAGAAAATTAAGTACTAAGGATGTAGGAATTCCACATACACAGCCAGTTCGCTAGCTACTCATCCACCTTCATTCTGGTGCCCTACAGAACTTTGGGTCTGCATGACCACGTTTCACAGCCCCTGAAAATAAGAACTTTGAATGAGGATTTACACTCTGTGAATTGTTTCATTGGGAAAGGCAGAAGTGAGAGGTGAAACTTCAAAAACTCATGTAATCACCTTTGGTTTTGCCTTGGAGAACTGGATTAATTACTCCCTGGGGCTTTTTGGATCCTGCAGGAAGCATCTCTGAGACCAAGTTTCAGAGCCAGGATTATATAGTAATCTCTAATAAACCCATAAAGATAATATGGTATTTACACAATTAAGTGTAGCCTTTGAATATTTTATGATGCACAGTACTGAATCCATCACACATATCTATTAAGAACAGAAGCTGCTCCCATTTACTTCAAATTGATTTTGTTCAATATCTTGTTAATACAGCTACCAAAAAATATCAATTCATCATCACTGTGTATGAGCTTAAACTACTAAAAGTGAAAAATGAACATTTTCAGATTATTTATATTTTAATTATTAAATGAAAGCACTGCCAAGAACAAAAAAAATAATTGATGGAAAATTAATATTTTTTAAAAGCACTTATTTTTAAAACTGACCTTTATGCTTTATCTTCTTTAATATATTAAAGTAACATTTTTAATGGAGGCTTCACTTTGATCAGCTCTTTTTAATTAACTTTAGAAATGTGAGTGTTTTACAATACAGACTTTATCAATTTTTTTTTTATTTAGCTATTAACACTTATGTTTTACCTTCAACAGACGATTATCAGATTTCTATCGAGTCAGGCTTTGGTATATAACAAAGATCTTGATACATCTAGCAAGCAGTTAACCTCTTACCCCACACTCTCTTGTAACTGTGATTATGATGAATGAGTGGTTAGTTCTAAGCAATTCTGTTTTATGTCAATAAATGAATCAAACAGTCATTGGTATATGTGCACTAGGAAGACAGAGAGAAAATTAAGCTGTCTATGGACACTTTATAACCCTCGCCCATTTAAGTAATATGATTTCAAAAGTTAATGCTGACATCAACTGTTGGTATTGTTCATCCATACTATAGGATGAGACATTCTTCATGTAATTTACAGAAAGTGAGAAATACTGTATATAATTTACTACTCACAGTGCAGCTTAAAGAAAATTCTCTCTTAGAGCTTTCATAAAATAATGCATTGTCGTTACTAAATGACCGGAAGTTTTGGGGTTGTGATGAACAACTATTTCTTCTAAGAGTATTTTGTTTGGCTCTGCAAATGCCAATACCTTGCTGGAAACCTGTCTAGGTATGGACTTGTATGAATACTTTGCCACCATGTTCTTAATTGGGCTTCTTAATGCAAATATTTCTTATTCCTCTCTTCCAAGCATTTCTTGCAACTTCAACAGCATGTAGAATTGTTTGGATGAGGATTTCCATTTTATTGCTTAGTACTTTTGCAAAGAAGGTTTTAGGCAGCAGATGGATCTAGTGCATTACACAGATCTCAGCCAGCACACATATGGGGCAGCAGTAGAGCAAGGAGACCCTTGCTTATGGACAGAGCATGACAATCCTTTGGACAAAAAGCATTTCTAGCAGAAGCCTCACTAAATGATTTAACATCATCAAAAAGTTAGCAAATACCACATCTATGTCCCCTGGCTTTGTATAATGTGTCAGAAGGTGGTTGGGTAGTGCTCTTGGTCACAGTGATGTGCCCTCGCCTCTGTAACTCCTAAAGAGTCTTATAGCATGAAACCCTTTGGGTTTGTATGAACGAAAAATGTTATTTTGTCTATTTTCTCATGACATACCTTTTATTTTAAATAAAGAGTTGAAGGATATTTCTATGCTACGTTAAATATAAAAATCCTAAAAGTAGTTTAAGTGCACTATTTGTTTACTATTAGAAAAACTGCCTGAAATTAATACAATGCTTCTACAATATGAGCATTCTGTGTATGTACTAATTTATTTACTTACTACCAAGAAACAGCCTGTATGGTCAATAAAGAAGCAGCCAAAATAATGTCTGCTGCATTCAGAAGGTAAACGGGAACTCAGATAGGAACATGGTTCTGTGCCAGCATCGTGCAACAGACATTCCTTCTATTAGAACTAGAAGCCTGTAGGTGACCTCCCACAACCATACAGCTTTACATAAAATGACATAAGGGAGTCCATCAGATATCCTAGCTAGAAGTACAGGATGGGAAGAAAGAACATCAGGTACCAAAAAACAAGTGCAAATTTCTATAGCTTTCGTTCTTACAGTTCTGCCCTATTCTTAGCAGATGAGTGGCCCAGGCACATTTCTTTCTCCTTCAGTCTTTTTTTCCACACTCCCCTCTCTTCAGTTATGACTATAAAGCTCTGGATAGATGCAAATATGCATCTATCAGATCCACACTGGCAGATGTGCTTGGGCAGCGGGTATCAGCTGACTGTAAAGAAATATTTTTGCCCCTTCCATTTTGTTTCTACTCAACTTACTCTCTTAAGAGCATCAAAAATGTGCATATTTAGGAAAGTTTTCTCAGACAAGAAAACACTTCAAGGCGGGTGCCTTCTTTTGTATTTATTTATACCAGATGTTATTTACTGGAACTTCATTTCTTATTAGAAAATTGGTGTGCTACTATAGTGCAAGCATTGCATAAGAAAAGCAAGATAGTGTTTCACTAGAAATCAATTTTATATTCACCATTTACAAAATAAACTGTGCTTTCTTTGATTTTATTACATAAATATTCACAATTAAATAATTTTCTCCTTTTAAATAAGCCAGTGTAAGTACAAAGCACAAATCTACTTGGTCAGATGCTCCATGGTGTAAATAGAAACAGTACAAATTAAACAAAAAGAGTATATAAATTGCCTTAAAAAATAAGATTAGGGGAAAATAATAAATATAGAGTTTGAAGCAAAGCAAACTCTTGTTAATATACTGATTGGAATAAGTGTTTGAAAAGATGAAGCTTACCTACCCACAACTGAAGTTTTGTTGTGCTATAATGTGTGTGTATGTGTGTGCGTGCTCCCTCCAAGTGTTTCTATTTTTGTTTTCAAAGCTTCTTTGAAAAATAAAAATCCTGCTGTTTGTTTTTAAAGAAACTTGATTTTATTCCCAAATCCAATAACACTATTTCTATCATATTTTCATTTTTTCATATTTACCATTTTTACACATTTTTCACTGTAGAGCTATTGTCTCAAGTTTCACGTGCTTTAATACTCATCATTTCAAGATTTTTTTTCCCCTCCCAGTCTCCATGTTTTCACGTTGTAGTCTAGTCATAATAAAATATTTACACAGAAACTGAACTGCTAGTAAAAAGGTATATCTAATTGCTGATGTACAAGCAAAATTGGTTTTAAATGCTGTGTTATTAGAGGACATTTATTTTGCTGTCTGTGTCTTTAAATAACTATTGCAGTTTACTGCTGGGCAAACCTACTTGAGAAAAACAATTAAATATATTAAACCACCTTAAGACCACATTCTTGAAAAAAAAAAAAAAGGTAACCTTTAGTTCAGACAATTACTCTGTGGGTATAAAACAATAGCACAGATGTCACATTTTCCATGAAGTTTACTTTTGTATGAATCACCAATCCTGTTTTCTCCTGAACAAAACTAGCCAAATATGACAAAAAAAAATCCCAAAGTTGTCTGAACTGGATGATCCAAGTAATTACATGTTACAGCAGAATGCATATATGACAAAACTTTCAAAAATTTGAGGAAAAATTATTATAGCCCCTGGTTGAAATAGCTTTAGTGTAGTCCTATAGCGGTATTTAGCTAATCTTGCTGTATTCCTATATAAAAAATATGCACATTTTCAAAGATCAATCTTCCTAGCACTGATTTGCACTCCTTCCCTTTGCAGTCTAGATCAAACAAACATACTATAAAAACATGCTCAAATAGTATAGCATAACATGAAAAAGGTATACACTTCTCATTAGCATTTTTTAAATGCTGCTTAGAATTGAATCTTCTCAGAACTCCTTCTTTATGCCAGCTTTTTGTCTTCCACACTAAGCTCCAAATCTTCCATCTTATTCTTTGCTTAGGGCCTATTTGTTCAGCTTCAGGTCCTGATCCTGATTCTGTCAGCTTCCATGGTCACTTCACATGCATAAGTATTTGCAAAAATCAAGTCTTTAAATTGATACCTGAGGTCAAAACTTGTCCTATTAGTCAAATTTATGACACTGTACCTATTGCTGTTACTGAATAGAGTCTGTATCTGCCTAACTGACGTATCTACCTACAGAATATTTTTCAGTTTGGAGAGGTAAAATAGAGATGATTTAAGAAGGCTTAAACTTATATTACTGTAGAAAGTATACTTCAATCCTGTTTTCAGTATGCGAGGAAACACAGGGCTGAATCCATCAGTTGTACACCCTAGATTTTACTTTATTTTCCGTTTATGTGAACTCAAGGTTTGCATGTTTCTAGATATATAATGCTAAACACTAAAGTCCTCTAAGCAGCAAAGTCAGCACAGTGTTAGCTTCTCCAGATATTCACGTCCATGTGATTGAAGTCTGAGTTGCAGAGGGCACCTCTCACAGCCCATTTTGTACAATCATTTCATACAGCCATTTACTGAGCTTTGTTGCTCAGGCTGCTGAACCACGTTCCTGCTCACATGGCCACACCACTGTTAGGTGTCTCAATGTACTAACAACTTTTCCTGCAAAAGCCAGGATACAGTTGTGTGATAATAACTGTCCATAGGTCTCATGAAAATTCAAGCACTTACTTGATTGACCTAAACACAGACGTTGTTTTCAAAGTACTTCTTTATGCCCCTTTGTTTACCACAGCTTTTTGTTGATGTCAGCCAAGAAGAGCAGGACTCAGACCAGCAGTCCACAATATAATTACTAAAGCCCTTTTTATGCTCATAATACTACATGAACATGAACTAAACATTACTTACAACTTCTCACCCAATTAGCCTGGTATGCAAAAAATTCACCATGAAACAACTACTGAATTTATTCCATTGCTTTGCTTGGAAAGTGTACTGCATATTGAGGTATAAAGAGGTACTGTTTGTATAGACTGATATATTACTATTTCCATTTACAGAAGAGAAAAATGAAGCAAAGAAACTGATTGCTTGAAAAAACCCACATGCAGTAGCAAAGCCAGAAGGACTTACAATTGCCATCTGAGAACTCTTTTTCAATGGTAATACTTGTTTTTAAATTGTTTATCTTATTTGATAATATTTTCTTTATATATGACTGGCAATGCTCATTAAAAAAATGCTGACCTGTAAATGAAGGAAAGTGAAAATAGAAGAGCAAAACCATATGTGAGAATGAACATTTGTAAAAAGGATGGGTTAGTACAAATTGAACACATTTCCATTTTGAGAGGAGAACCAGCCATACTTTTTCTCTCACAAATTTAGTTTTGTGAATATCTTTTTCCACAAATGACTGAATAAATATTTATTCATAAACTATATTTGTGACTTAAGAGAACAAGCTGCATAGATTGATTTCATTTATACTACATCATGTAAGTGGTATTGCAATAATTTATATCATGCCAACTCTAAGTCCCATTACATTTTCCTTATTATACTTGACTAAAGCTGAAGACTATCCAAAACAGCAATTCTGAAAGCTTTTGCTTTGTTGCATAAATAACTGTCTTCCTCCCAGATCCTCTCCCCTGGCTTTCTCTTTCTCAAAGCATTTAGGTATAGCCCCATTTGCTGTATTTGAACTTGGGCATACTGTGAAACATGTTCTCAAGCTATGGCCTAAATGCCCACAACCTCAGTCACTTTGCTGCAACCATAAAGGTCATCTTTCTCCAAGGTATATAAAAATATATGCCTAGTTCAGCAGATACTGGTCATCCTAATGCTTCCTCAATAAACCCATGCAGCACTTCCTCTAAAAGTCCTGTCAGTCTTGAATTACAGCCACAACTCTTTTCTAGAAATCATTTTCATTACAACAGCATGATGCACCAGTGTCATTAGCAAGTGCCACAATGGATGCGTTACTGTGAGAAACACTGTTCTCTCATTATTTTTATAATTATGAAAACCAAAATGAAGCTTGAAATAACAAGAATATTAACTGTTAATTCAGCATTTGTAGCCTCTCTGAGTAACAGAAACATAAGATGGGTGCAAAAAACCTACCTAAAGTTTATAAAGAGTTTGGTAAGTTTTACTAAAAGAATGTGCTAAAGCTGTGATACAACCATGACATTTTAAAATAGCTTCCATTCCCCATGTCACAAGAATATTAGAAAGATGCACATAACAAGGAAATTATTACTTACAAATACACAAGAAAATCAGCCCCAGCTCCCAGAAATCACTGGTAAGTTGCTTTTGAATTCATGAAACTGACCTGAAAATGTAAAGAGGGGGAAAAAAAAAAAGTTGAAACAAAAGAGAGCCCAGAACTGATAAATGTTACTTTTTTATTATAATAAAATAGTTATGATTTTTCACCATGAACTGAATAAAACAGAACACAAGACTGTTGTCACGCTTTCAGCCAAGTAATTTACACAGAATTTGTTTCCAGGAAGCCAATACCAAGAGAAACAATTATTTCATTGTTCTGCATCTCACACCATAGCAACCCAGTCCATTATAGCTTCTAAGAACTGTCATAAATGCAAGTATGGTTATCTTTTAATAAGGAAAATAGCTGGGAGGGGGTTTTTTTTGCTTGTTGGGGTTTTTGCTTGGGTTTTTTATTCTGAAGTGTTACAGAACACTTATTCCTTTTCTTTGTTTGTTTGCTTTTAATAAGTATTTTATTAACAGCATTTTGCAGTGTACCTGGCGTAAAATTATTGTTTAGGTGTGTTTAACTGGAACCCATCTAAGGAAAAATTTATACAAAAAGAAAGACTAATTATTTTGTTCTCCTATGGTCTAGATCCTAGTTAGAAGCTTAGCCTAAGTACAATGCAGTCACTATAAGGCATGATTAAATCCAACATTCTTTTCCTGCATACCCCTCAGTTCTAGTTGGAAAGGTAACAGATGCAACTCAAACCCACAGAGCTTGCCTTATAAAATTCTTTAACTAGCACAATGACTCACTTTATGCCTCTAAATATCCATGGTTTCCTCTCTCCAGAACCCCCATGCATTAGAAGGTAGTTCAGTAGTTTATTTTTATTGTTTGGTCTACATACAGCACATTTTTAGTTCTTAGGAAAACAAAGAAACTTTGTTGCACAGCCCCTGTTTTCTTTCCAAAATGTGAGGATGGATACGGGTAACATTAAACTGAAAATAGTAATGGAGCCTGGGCAACTAGTTTAGGTCAAAACCTTTTTGTTCTCTGGGAGCTATCTGATTAATTTGCAGTTCATAAAACAGTGGGTGTAAGCTCAGTTTAAAAACATGTAACTATATTTAAGATGAAATCATCATTTTTGTTAACCCCCAGTAATCTTTAAGAAACACCTTCCCACAACATTTCTGTATCCTAAAGTGCACCAGCCAGTACTGCACAGTGCCTAGAGACAAGGAGAGAATACCAAACTTATCTTGATGCAGAATATCCTCCTTATTTCATACACCCACCTTGAAGTGCATATTATTCATTCCAACCAAGCCCTCCCCCATCCTGAATGTACACATTTAATTGTGTCTTCTCTTCTGCAATACCAACAGAGAGTCAACAAATCACATTTGCTATATCAACGCAGTGTTATTATATATTTTAAAAGCAAGTCTGAATCTCATTATCAGCTGATTTATGCCATTAGTGTGCTTTGGAGCCACCAATTAAACAAGGACAGTGGTTCATAAGGCCACACTTTAATTAATCTGAAAGGATATAAAATACACTTTAATGCACACCACCTCATGTAGAGAATTTGGGAACAAAGCACCAAACCTTTATACTGGGCAAGCAATTAGGGGGAAAGGCTAAACACACAAAATTTTAAACTCAGCTTTAGCACTCCGGTAATCTATCAGGAAAAAAGTTCAGTTTGGCAAAAAAATCCTGCAGAATAATACGTATGTGAAGCCTTGATTCTTACAGTGACAGGGCAAGTGAAGGAGAAGGCAGAACAGGGCTAACCAGACCCAGTGATCCTGAGCAAATGAAGGCTTGTTGCTCAGATAACACCTCAGAACTGTGAATCAGCTGTGGTTTTCCTTCAATCACTTTCCCTTAGTAAATCTAATAAAATAGTGCAATCAAGTAAGTGTTCAGTAATAGCCAGAGTCTGCGAACACAACCAGAGTACAAGTAAAATGCTGAAAACAGTCTAATCAACCAAAAATAGTAATTCACTCTGAAAATTCAAGTGTGAGGTACCTGGGGTTTATATGGAAGAAACCGAGACCTCTTTCTTACTGCCGTGACTCATTTTACCTTGCACAATTACTTGCTCAGAAGATAGGCAGTATAGCTAACACACAAACACACAAAAATAGACCATGTGACCTAATTAGATGTAGTTGCTATTTTTTTACTCTTTTACACCTCAGTCCTACATTCTATAGCCTCTATCACTTTTTTTTAGCATTCCAAGTGATTTTTCTTAAACTAAAAAAAAAAAAAATCCCATTTTCTTATCCATGTAGAAAACTTTCCATCCAGCAAATATTAACATCACAATTTTAATATAAAATTTATATCAGGTGTATCCTATAAAAATCATATAATGAAATATTAATTTATTACCTAAATAAAATATACCAAGGACTAACATTGTACAGGTCAATAGTTCTTCCATGCAAACCTTACACCGGTCTTTTCTATCAAGAAAAGACTTGCATCATGGTTTTAAAGTGTTTAGGCCAGCTCCCACTGATTTGGGGAAGAAAAACCTAACCCTTATTCCATTAGCTCAAACCATTTACATTTGCACTTTAGTTGTCTTGAGTTGATCTCCAGGAGACTATACAGATAAATAATTGTTGCATCAACATATACAAGAACAAAGTTGTCTTTAAAGTATTTCATTGATTTAAGTGGTGTAAGTCCCACCAGAAACTTCCCTCGGGTATTTTGTAGTTGAAATGCTCTCAAAACAATCTGAATACCAGCAATTTCTGCACATTTGGCAAGTTGCTACCATTCTTATCAAAGATTTCCCCACTATGAAAGGGGAAAAATAAAGCTGTAAGAGCAACTTATGTTCTGATTTCAGGTATCTTTGCTAAAATTTTTTTCATACTTAATTTGCTGCATACAAAAAGATTAAGCTTTATTTTTCCTGTTCTATAGTTGACTTTTTGTTTCACTCTGTGAAAATGTCAAAATTATTAACAGCAAATGAAAAGTATCATAAAGATCTGTATCTGTACAACTGACCCCAGTGCCCTAGTACTAAATAATATTTCAACCTACAAGCTAAAGCATAGCTGCAAGAAGAGGAACTGAGTGAAAAGCAGATGCAGAATAGCATGGATCCCACCAAGCCTTGGAAAGCAGAATGAAATACCCGAACAACAAAAACTGCCAACACTATGGAAGCAAGGAACCGTAAGATAGGGATTGAAAGAAGGACCTAAGGGTTCAGGCAACCCACTTGCAATGAAAACAGCAAAGGTTCATTATCAACTTGTTTGCCTAAACAATTCCATTTTAGAAAACCATAAAAGGTACAGTTTAAATAAAAAGGTTTGCTCAAAAGCAGCCACCATAGCAGTTTTCATGGGTTTGACGTATGATTGTTTGGGGCTGGTATTTTCTCAATCAGAAAAATGTGTCCTAACATCAGATAATATGAAATAAGACCAAGGTCATTTCTGCAAACACTAGAAAGTCACAGGCATAATTTAACAGAAGAATTAATAAAGATAGCCATTTACATTAACCTGACTGAGAATAATGTACAATCATCCAACAACTTAAAAGAATCTTTCAAAATGGATCAATTTTCAACAAGCTAAGTGTTCCTTGTCTTGCAAGGCCATATTTATACCAAGGAAACACTGGATATAAAATAGATTATGGACATCACTAAATGACAGTAGGATCTTGTTTACCTATGTGTTATGAAGCAAAGAAAGTTCCATAAGTAGCCAAATGTCACTTATCAAATAGTCTTCTTTCCACACAGTCAACTCCCAATAATTCCAGTAGGTCTTAGTTTTCAGAACAAAAAAATTCACTGCTTTTGGAAAGCAGAAAAAATATTATTCATTTTAAAAAATCTTCAATTAAAATATTCTGATTCGTTTAGGATAGAGCCTTCACAGGTAGTCTGTATTTTCTGTGCACAGTCACCAGTGAGCACGAAGGAAGCCAGCAAGTAAAAAATGGAAGTAGTTATTTAGTAAAAAGCATGGCATCAAGTTATATCATTTGAGAATGTGGCCTATCATTGTGGCCTGCTGGGACTAAAATATGTATCATTCAGAAACTGTTAAAAAAGCTATTTCCAGAATTATAGCACAATGTGAAATAAGAAAAAGGAATAATACAGAAATAAACCTATATATTTAGGGCCTGAATCACACAGCAGTTTCACATCCTGAAATGTGAAAAATTTCACAAATAAGGCAATATTAATGACCTGTAAGCTCATAGCCACAATCACAAAAATGAAGGAGGCATCAGGCTGATTATGATGAGAACCTTTGAACTGGATTTCTAAAAATCTTACTTAATTCAGTTGAAAGGCACAGTTTCAACATGGTTCAATGAAAAACGTTTTACTTACACACTTTACTTACTTACTCTTTGTACATGATCATTTTGAAACAGGAAAACAAACAAAATAATTAACCACTACAGATGAGTCTTCCTACAAAACAGATTAGGAAATCCCTGGTATCTTCCCTTTGTGTCACTTCTGTTCAATGGCCCAAGGATTGTGTTTTACTATCTTTACTGGCTTGTTTCTTAAAATCTTTACTCTCTTTGGTTCCATTAACAAAAACCAACAAAAACAACAACAAATAAACAACAAAAAACCCCAAACAAACCAAAGCAACCACAATGTTGTTTCCCTATTGTTTTTCATTTTAGAATAGTCCTTCTGCAATGGATTTTTGTACTCACTAACAGACACTGCAGTTAAATGATCTATCAAAAGAGGAATCAGAGTATACCAGCTGTTACATGAGTGGTCATTTTAAAATGCATTTGGATCATAGTGAGATAAGAACAACATCACAGTGCATACAGTATAAAAATCAGTCTCCAAAGCTCTGTACTCAGTCACTGTCTTTGTTATGGATTTTCTGCTCCACCTTCAGCAAAAGTTTCTTTGAGCTTCTTAGCTCTTTATTCCCAAAAAGAAGCTACTATTTCTTTCTTCAGTAGCAGTGATGCTTTACAATTCCACACCCCAGAAGCTGTGATGTCGTTATTACAGAAACGAGGCTCAAAAAATACCTAAAATAGGATACATCTCCACAGAGTTTTGCAGGGAGATATGAGCTCACTCTGCCCACACTCGGAGATGACTGGCCGCAAACCCACTCTAATCCAGTTTAGCTATGGTTAGCACTTACGTAAACTACATGACTTCCAGTTTAGAGCAACCTCACATCTGCCTACAAAAAGCATGTTGACATACACATACAATGATGGTGTTTTTGTAAACTATCTCTTTAAAAAAGGAACCCCATAAGCATCACCACTTTTGCCAAACTCCACTGACAGTGGTTCCCTGTCATTCCCAAAAGGTTATCACTCAGCAGTGGCACATTACCTGGCAGCATTACATTGTATAACTGACTATAAGAGCTCCTCACCATCCCTTCTGTAACAAATAATTGCATTATGTTTTCAACAGGCAACTTGTGAAAGTTTCTCTGCTGTCTGCCTGCTCTATATTTATACTATAAAGTATCCAATCATTACAGGACATGAGCACAGAATACAAAATGTATGTAGTATCACTTTATAGTATGGTGTCAGCTTAAGACTAAAAAGGATTTTGATGAAAAAAAGTATTGCATATGTCCAACAACTAATTTAAACATATTATTATTACACCTTCCATTAAAATTACACTTGAAAACACCAAAAACATCTAATTCACTGTGCAGATGAAAGAAATACCTAAATATGCATTTATTCTTTCATATAAAAAGCAGGGTGCTAGCATTCCAGATCTGATAAGCTCTGCATGCATACTTTCAAGCAGATAAGAGCCACAAGACATACACCACGCTGCTTGAAAGGCTGAAGGGAGAGGAGGGACTCCAGTTATAACTCATCAGTTGGAGACAGCAAAAGCCTCCTCTGCTGCCTGGGATAAGGTGGTAAATGCTGTTGGCTCCCTGCTCCCACATCAAGGGACTCAAATTTCCCAGGGGTTCCTGCACCAGCCCACTGCCACTGACATGATGTGCTATGACATAAAAAACACTTCTGAACTTGTTATGAGCCACATGTCATTTTAACAGCCACAGGCTGGGTCGCTCTTAATCAAGATGATTGAATTAAAGAGAGAAAGTTTTCAAAAGAGGCATGGTCCTCTAGCATTTACATATCCATATGTACAGATCCATGCACTGAAGGCAAATTAAGCCCAAAGTGAAAAGTTGCAGCATTAAAAGCACCAAAAGTATGACCCATGTTCCAAACACCAGAAAGCCTTTCAATATGTGGCACTGTTAGAAGGACACGTCAAGTACAGAGAGGGTTTTACAGTCCCACCTTGAAAGTTACGCTCTACACTTCGAGAAGCAGAAGTGGGTGGCTTGGAAGAGACACCCAGGGTCACTCTGCAGAGACTCATTTTTGTCACCCAACCATGGAAGTCAATCACACAAAGACTAATATGACAGCATTGGCATTGACCTGAATTATAATATCTGGCTATTTTTTTCCTCTTCTCTCTCCCTATGCCTGAACTGTACTCTCACCATTTGGAATGATAGCTTTTTAATCTCTCCTTATGACTGTAAAGGGACTTGGAACTCTAGCAGGGTCTCCTGGCATGACTGTAATGCAGTCTCACAAGGGTTTTCTGGATACAACTTTAACACAAAGTTATAAAAATATTTCTGTTTGTTATATCTTTACGCAACAATACACATACCAGGAGCTGTTAGCCTACCACTTTGACATATTTTTTTTGACAAATTGTACTAAAATTAACAATACTGTTAATAATTTTTGGCTGCCTTTATAATTTGGATACATAATGTGTCAGGTTCCCTGCTCTTTCATATTCAGACCAATGTTTAAAGTCATTTTCCCAAAGAATTGGCTTACTGTGTTTAAAAGAGGGTATGTTCTTTCAGCTAGTCATATGACTGAAAAGAACAGTATAAAAAGTATATTTTATTCAAACTATAATTTACCATGCAGTTAAGTCTCTTTAATGAGCTTCATGAGCTCTGGATTGGACTAAAGTGAAATCGAGTTACACAACAGAATGGAATTGCATTGATTTGTAATTCAAATCAACTCTATATTTACAAGTACTTATTCATTTTATCCTCAAGTTTTTATATCTAATATTTATATATCTTTTTATATTTTATCTACAATTGCTGACCTCTTCTGGGGGCCAAAAAAAAAAAAACCAAACTCCTTTTGGTTTGGAAAGAAAAATATTAACAAATTCCATGACTGTACTTTCCTTGCTAGACAAAGCCTCAAGAATTATGTAAAGTTGAGAACACTTAAATAACATGGGAGGCTTTGAGTCATTGTACATCACTACTCAAAGCCTGAAGCTGTTGCACACAGGCCATGGAAAGGGTTTAGGCTACATCTTCATCAGGTTCTTTCACTGCACTTTGACTTGAACACCTACTAAATTGTACTTGTGCTACATTTACCAGATGCAAACCCCTTGGTGCGATTTTTTTATAGTGTAACACCTACATACGCATAGGCAAGGCTTGGAATAGTAACAGGAAACTAAAGCCTTGCAGCAAAGATATATATACATACAGGCGGGGCAGGGGGGAGTGTTACTTCTGAAAGCCCAGTTTCACCATTTTACCATTATTTCCAAGAGTTACAAATGGTAAGATAGATGAAATGTCTGGCTGATATTTTAGAGATATCAAAAATAATATTAATGCATGGGAACACCACCATATTTAAAATTCCAGCATAACTATACAATATAACACCTGGATTTGAAAGTTCCCTGACGGTTGGAGATTTAACCTGTCATAACTGTGGTGCACTTCAACAACAAAAAAAGTAGAGATTGGTTGTTTCAATTAAAAAGAAAAGGTGGAAAATGAAAAAGAATAGGAAAAGGAAAAAAGAAATGGGAAAAAAAAGAAAAAGGAAAAATAAAAAAGAAAACAGAACAAGGTAAAAATAAAGAAGAGAAAAAGAAGAATGACCTTCAGAATTTAACATGAGCAGCTTTGTGAGCCAAATGGTCAGGAGCTAAGTCAGCTGCATACAAACTCATATTTTTTGCTGACACACCTATTCTGTAATATTACAATATAATATAAGAGTGCTATTTGTTCCCATGGAAATTAGTGTTATTCCAGACAAAATATTGGGGTTCTGTATTAGAGAGTCTCATGTAACTGAAGCTCAGATTTTCAAAGCTAGTTAAGTAGGACATAAAAATCAATTAGAAGGCCTTAAGAATGTCTGCCTTCAGGTCTACTTCCCTGGATTCCCTGAGGGACAAAACCTCCCTACTACATATATTGGAGTTTTCTTTCCCTGAAACCCTGAAACATAATAATTATAGCTAAAGTCCCTTTTTTTAGTTAGTCATATACTGACTCCTCCTCTCAACTCCCATTTTTGAGATTCATTTATCCTGACACTATAAGCAGAGAAAAAGAAGTCCAGGTGCCCTCATTTTCATCTCACTTTAGCAAAGTCATAAGTAAATAAAAGTTCTTTCTTCAAGGATCCATTCAGTCAATTAGGACCCATCTTACATATATATCTCCTGTGAGAAAATGGTTCCCAAGTACATGGTACAAAGTGCCACCAGCAAAGATACTGCCTTGTATTCTGCCCAAAGGACCATTCTATGTGTGATTATCTGTCCTGAAGATAATTAACGCTGACTTGCTGGACAAATAAATCACACAAAAAAATAGGAGCCACATTAATTCACTAAGCCCTCAAAATAAAAACCTTTTGGCCTCCTTTCAGTCTCTCCTAAAGCACGACTGCTTCATTAGTTTAAAAAAAAAGCAATAAAAAATTGTGTTAAATTAATGAAAAAGCACACCTTGAAACAGAAATTTGCCTTCAGTGGTAAAGCTATCAGTTTGATAAGATTTCAACCTTTGGAGCCTTAACCAGGTGCAGCCCTAGGTTTTTCTGATTTTTCACCTATGACATGTCTGCCAAAATCTGATTTGAGATTTTGAACAATACTTGTCTGACACCTAGAGATGTCGATTTTCTATTTTTTCTGCAAAATATTTTGAAACCAGAATATAAATTTGTTCACCACAGATAGAAATCATTGCAGGCAATATTGCCCATCAAATAAATGACATGACTACCTCCAATTTGTGTTAAGCCCAGTCCTTGGCACTAAAGTCAAGGAGGTCAAAACACTAATGCACTGATTTCTATCAGTCCATAATGATCAGTCTTATGTTCATAGCCCGGTTTTTGTACTGTGCATAGGAATCACATATTATTAAACTCAGAGTTATCCCACACTTTAGGGCAGATTGTCCCAAGCTACAAATTTAAAGGCAATTTTGGGGCAAGGGTTCAGTTTTTCATGTGCTGAAAATGACTTCTAGCCCCTTTAGACAGTCATATAAAACCATATCTTCAGGCATTTGCTAGCATTGCTCAACATCTATGAGCCTCAGGGTATCTGCACCTGCCCTCAGCAAGATACTGACAGGCAGCAAGGAAAAGCTGATGGCTAGAGGGGTGGTTACTAGATGCCTTGCATATGATATTTCAAAAATGTAAATGGAATACTGATCCTAAAAAAAAAAGGAAAGAGAAAGAAAATTTTTTAAAAAATCTCACGCTCAAAAATTGGCATTAATCTAGAAAGCAAACCTAAAAGTTTCACCAAATTAACTCATCATCCTGACATGTCTCATTACAAGATCTTATCACTTGTTTAACTAAACAAAACAAAATGATGGAGAAAAGAAAAATATACAGAGAATAACTTGTATTTCTTTAAAAAGAAGGTTCTTTAGGAAGAGCTCCAAATGTGTTTGTGTCTCGTGCTAAATGAAGCAGCTATTGCAGTGGAATTTTAGGGTGGCGTTTTATCCCGTTTTCTTTTTAACGAACGCAGAGTGAACATTACAGCAACATCCATCTGAAATCATTAGAGCACAAGTTATAACTACTCCCTGGCAACTATAAGGTATGTAGGTTGTTTTCTTTCTTATACTTTTTTTTATTATTATTGTAATATTTTCTAATTCCTCTATTTTACTTTAACTTGACATACTTTGCTTCTTTGAACTAGGAATGTCTCTTCTTCCAGGTGATCCTGCCCTCTTTTTTCTGGCATGTGAGCCCTTTGGAATGCTGTGCAAAGGTAACTACTTATGTATAGGTAAACTTACAAGAAAACTTTCTGGGAAATCAAGAAAAAAGAAAGTGTTCAAAATCTTAGCCAGTGCCGCTCTCAAGAAGCAAAATCATGTTCATAGATATCTCTGACTTTTAATTCTTATTCTTCACTTCTTTCATTTAAGAAATTAAAATGTTAGTTATCATTCTAATGATCAAGTTTATACTTTTGGCTATTTTATTGCTAACTACTCCTTGCTTCCAAATAACTTAATCTGTTTCTTTCCAACTCAGGACATTTGAGTGGTACTGCAGGTTGTGGCTGTGTTCAAGATCCCATTGTTCTCAGCTCTGTGTAAATTGCCATAGAGAGACTTAAAGGTGTACAGTTCTAAGAGGACATGCATTTTGAAAATATCAGCAGACACACTATTTAGTGTGAAGAAATATGGTCCCCCAAAGAAACGTGTCAAGCCTTAGGGACTCCCTTGAATTCTCAGGAAGGCATGGCTATTTTGCAGGCACAGGGTTAAAGCCCTGCTGTACTTGTTTCATTACAGAACAAGGAAGATTTTAATGGATCTAGGATTTTGCTCTTTATTCTCTCACCCCATTGAAATAACGAAACTCTCAGAAATTTTCAGAACTTGGCTGAATTATCAGTACCTGATAATTCACTGTGAAGTCGGCCACTACTATTATTAATCACCACAAGAATATATTGTGCTTCTATATAACACTTTCAGATGAAATTTTAAAGTACCTTACAAGAAAATAAATATTTAAAAATACTAGAGCTGGATGACATTCTTCCCTGTACAGAGTGCCAACATAAAGCTTGTGGAACTTTCAAGCCATAATTTGAGGATCTAGGAACACACATTTCTAATACTGACAACCCATACTGGACTCATTTGTGCAATTAAGCAACACCTTAATAGCAGTCCTCTCCTTGAAAATCAGGGGATAAGATTCTGCTCAATAAGATTAGTGTCAGCAGAACCCCAGTCTAAGCCTGTAGAGATTTGCAAAATTCAGTAAAAATACTATTAAAACATCTTAAATGTTGTAAGTAAAAAAAAAATTACATTACTCTCAAAAGTCAGATGAATTCTCTGTGTAAGCATACCGACTCAGATTCTTAGATGAACTAATCATAAGTTGCTTAAGTGCATGTACAAAAATTAAGAGATAACTATATAAAAAAATTTGCAAAGTGGCTCAATGCCAACAAGAGAGTCTCCCATCAATCATATGTGATACTCTTCCTGATATCTCTCCCTACCTGGAGAAGCAGCTGTGCTCTACAGCAAGTCCCAACAATTTTTAAAACCTGCAGACACAATAAGAGGGTCTGAAAACATAACCAGTTAAATCCTTCTGATTTTGTTATATGGCAATAGAAGTAGCAGGATTCTTGCACTTCAGAAAACTCAAATTTCACAGTTGCACCAGTCCAATCCTACAGAAGCCAAAGTATGTACATGATATAAATGATGGCTATATTTGGCCTCATTATCTCAACTATGCCTCATCCAAGATGTATTTCAACAAGCTGACCCTGTAATCACACTACAGTCAGTGGTGAAACTTTCAATTATTTCAATGACAATAACAACTAAGTTTCAGACAAGGATAATAGTAGTTGTGTGTAAAAACTGGAAACAAATACTACCATCACTAGATTCTCTAACATCACTAGGATTTAGCAAACATATACAAATGCAAAAAAAAAATCATAGAACACTTCATTCAAATACATACAAAGTCCTCTGTGATTACAGCACACAAATTACTGTTATGCTGTTACTAGGCTTGACTGGAAGGTATTTAAATTAAAAGTCAAATTTTAACATTGCAGAAACAAATCAATCAACACTTCAAACTTGAATTGACTTACTTTATGAAATCAAGTGACTGCAGGAGTTTAAAAGTGTTCTGTGTGATCTGGTATTTAATTTTTTAGATTCTTTACTCTGAATGTGGCCTGTCCAAATTCCTCCAATAGGAAAATTTTCTCAAAGAACAGACCACTCTTAAGCCATTGCAGACTAGATGTGGAAAATAAATAACACCACTATGCACCTGAACCCAAAATGTAGGATATATTCATATCGTAGGAGAATTACACATTAACAGCACACTGCGAAAACTGAGCATGCTGGGAAAATATCGAGCTACTCGAACAAAAACAGTATTATTCATAATACAATTTTTCCACTTTGGAAACATAACTTGGCACCCTCTCTATTAGGCCCAAGTATTCCGAGTTTCAGATACTCCTACAGAGAAGCTAACTGGATTTTATTCAGCTACATGCAAAGAAATATAGTTATTTCTTTTCTGCGTCTGAAAATAACTTGTCCACTCTAATAAAAAGTATGCTGCTAGAGAGGTTGATAATTAAGCCTTTGGAGTTTGCCATCCATTAAAACTTGATGATCCCACCCAAAGCGCTTCATCATCAGAACCATCTGGTGTTCTTTCTGCACAATTACCAAAATACAGAACATATTTTGACTTGGCACTTGCATTTGGTAGACACTTTAGTCATTTTATAAGCAACAAGGCAGCATCTTGCCAAAGCACGGTCTCAAAAGGAAATTTCAGCACACCAGAATCTGACTTCTATCCTAGGACGTTCTACCAGGATAGAAAGAAGGATTGTCTTCATTTTTAGCTAATGTCCTCACCTTCACATCCAAGATGCCTCTTACCAAATTCCTTAGTCTGTGTTACCTCTCTATGTTGATTATTCAAAGCATTATCTAGCAGATTAGGGGTAAAATGAACTTCCTTGAGTTTGAAAATCAGGTTCTTTGAAGAAGCCTGGCTCTGAAATCAGACTAATGATTCATCAGAAATTGAATTATTAGAAGTAAAAAGAATCAAAGGCATTTCACAATAATACTCTGAAGAAGACTATCAAGAATATTTCACCTATGACTCTCCCTTGAGTGCCTGCACATACTGTAATAGTATGAGCACAGCTCTAAATGTAGAAAAGTCCGAAAGACAATGGCAAAATGGGAATATGGACTACTCTTGAATGACACTAGACTTCTTTTTGGCTATTAGTTTCCAAGTTCTACATAAACGAAAACACAATAAAGACACGGAATATACTTCTAAGAGCATTAATCAAAGTCTTTTGCATATTGCCTTTAATTCACTTATTTCTGTCAGAAAAATTTGTGTCAAAAGTTGAAAATTTTTGTGCAGTAACAATGTTATTCTCAGCTTTCTCAGAACAGTATGCATAGCATTAAAAGAAAAACAAACAGAGAGCTCGATTGAAATGATTTTCAAATCCAGATATTTCAGTAACTCTTAGGAATTCTGAGGATAGGTCTACTTTTGATGTCCCTCACCTATAAGCATCACATATGCAAGGACACAAAATGATGCAAACCTATTGGAACATATACTCTAAGGATTTTACTTTATATATTCCCCTAGGTTGAGACAAATACTTCTCTCAAAGGCTTCTATTTTTTCAGAACAAGGTTTATTAACCTGGTTAGTGTCAAAATGGGTCAACCACTTCCCAGTTAGTGAAAATACATCAAAAAACAACTAGTTTGTTTTTTTAATAGTGCAGCATAGAAATACATCCCAAATGACAACTACAAGTCCCACAGCAAACAAATAAGCTGTTTCACTCTATATGGCATGGAAACCACAAAAATATATATACAAGAAATCACGGGTTTTCAAATCAAACGATCGTACCAGAACATGGATTTGCACCCATCAAAACTTTCATACATACCAATTGGACTGACAAAAAAATAGAAATAACAAGAGATAATGGATTGATAATTGACTGGTAAAAGAATAACAGATTAAATAATTTTAGACACAGAGAACTGAACAAAATTTTACAAAAAAAATAGTAAGAACGTTTTACAAGAAATTTAGATGGAAATTAAAAAAGCTATTAATACAAGTAACATTGCAAGGTTAGACCCTCAACTAAAAAGCGTTCTGAAGAAACAAATCTAATGGAATTATAATAGCAAAAAAGAGATGGATAAAATAAATAATTATACAAAAAATGTATCTGCACAATATAAAAGGCAGTGGAACTAATGAAAGTGAGAAATTAGAAACAGTCAATCTGGTGAAGAGATCTATGAGTGCACATGGCAATCTGAGGCATCACAATCGCATTCATCCTTATTAGACAAGCCATCAGACAGACAAAATGTAATATATGAGCAAGTAAATAAACATTTGACTACACAGAGCGTCATTCTGTTTGGGTGACACTCCAAAGAGTATGTATCTCCCTGTTGGCAAAAACAAACTGCACATTACATCCTTATTTTTATACAGGATCTCAGAGCAGATTTTCTAACATCAGAGATTTAAAAAACAAATATGGTTTATTTATTTCCCACAGCTTTTTTCCCCTTTAATTTCATCACAGCTAACAATACTGTAACAAGTAGAAAATTGTCATCAAGTCATAGTCTCGTATTTTTTGAGCATCAGTACGGCTTTCTTAAGTCTCTACCAAAAAGTGAAAAGAACAAAAGTATATTTACTTTGAGGAAGGCTAATCAGATTACTGCCACCCTACAAAGGCATTATGGGGTCTTTCTGTTATTTCAACTACTGTCATATTGGTGACGTGTGATGACCCTGATGTGATGATAATGTTCCCAAAAGGAACAATCAAATCAAAATACTTAACAATTAAGAGAGAAATCATTCAACCTACACCTTAGAAACCTGAGCAACTGCTAGAACATCAGAAAAGTTTTGACAGAGAAAGTTGTTGGTGCTTTCAGGCCAGTGGAATTAATATTTTGGTTTAAATTTCACAGCATCTAGAAAAGGCCAAAAACAATGGAGCAGATTCACAATGAATGTGTTACTTGAGTTTCATTATTTTTCAGAAACAGCATAGCCTCATTTGCTTTGATACAAAGTAATTAAATATAATGTCTACATTAAAAAGGACACATCCTAACATCTTCATCTCACTTTGAAATTTTTTTTATATATATATATATATATGCCAGGTCCATGCTTTACATTTTCTAATAAAACTAGCAGTTTACCGTTTATAAAAGTGAGATATTCTGGTATATTTTTGATGCAAATTCTGTACCAGCAATTATATGAGATAGTAGTAGACCTAAATTCCTTGAACACATCAAGACTGAGTTGCCGGCTTTAAAAAACAGACTTTTTTTGCAAAGCAGATGAGCTTGTCATGAGTCCAGTGCACGGCAGTTTCTACGACTGCACTCTAATGCAAGTGAGAAGGTGGTGGATATAAACAGAGCAAGATATTTCATCTGGCCCTATTCTTACCTACCCAAACAGGAACGAGACCGGCAGAGATTTCCCAAGTCCTTCCCATGCACAAATACATGCATTTCTATATGTTTTGGCCTTCACAACTGTGAATCAAAAATCAGGATCAGACCAGAAATAACTACAGTCTGCTTTTCACAGAAACACAGTTCTCTTGTTATGCCTTGCTACAGTTATCTATCTTGTAATGTTATTCTTGTCACATCCTAAAAATCTGCATCACTTTCTTTTTCCACTTCAGGATGAATTTTGCCTTCAGCTGCAAACCAGGAGTCCCCACAGAAGCCACAGTGGTTGCACACTGGTGTACCAGGAAAAAACAGAACTTGCACTTCCAGCTAATCATATCCTACATATTAACAGAGCGTTATAGCAATATAACACACACAGTTTATGTTGTGATTTAAGAATTAAAAATTAATCATATGTAAAATTAGGCCATTCAAGAAATAACTGCCAAATAAGTTGGAATTAGAGCTGTATATGAACCATTCGATGCTTCCACTTGCACCAGTGAACTGGAAAAGCTCAGTAAGCCAGCAAGGCTTAGGAATGGAAGCTGACACTCCAGCAGCGTGCACATCCCCTCTCCTTTAAACAGTTAAAACAATCCTGCCATTTAAAGGCAAGGAATAAAGAAGAAACAAAGAGGGGGCAAAAAGGAATGAAAAGATAAGGAAATAAATCATTAAAAATATAACCCAAAGGGATCATATTTTGTAGGCTCTGGTCAAAAATTATTCCATACTGTTCAATTCTGAATGCATCTTAAGTTCTTCCTTGTCTAATAATTAATCATAATACAAAATTAAACAAGACAAGATAGCGCCTTTTCTAAATTCTAAAAAAAAAAAAAAAAACGCGAAGTCTGCTAGTAACAAAATATTTATCCTATTCTAATATGTGTTTCTCAACTTCCTGCATACTTATTAGGGAGCATTTCCATCACTGTCTGTCTGAAAAATGCCTGTATTGAACTAAATATGCCATTTTTCACTGAACTCAGGCTAGATATTTTCCTGGAATTTAGAACTGCAAGTCAGTTGCATGACAAATTAATCTAAAATATCATCAATTGATCCATATATGATCAGGTTACAGCCAGTAGTATTAGTCTTAGCAAATTATTGTGTTGCTCATGTTCTGGCATCAGCAGTCTTTAGTTTATTTTTCTAGCTACTTGGCTGTCAGTTAGAATGAAATTTTCATTGGCTCCTTTGATGAACAGCAGATATAAAAGCTGAGCTGTATCATCTATGACAAGCCAACTGCTTTTGGGGCTATTATTTTAGTTAACAGACAATATAACTTCAAATTATAAAACATATTTTTACACATATATATTTACATTCACACTAGACAGATACACACAAAATACTCCTGAATTGAGAGATATTCAAGAAAAATGAGAAGATCACTGTTGACCTCTTTTCAAATTTTAAAATCCTACGAAAATATATAAGCCCAAGATGGGGGGCAGTGGGAGGAGTAAAAGGAGAGGTGGGAGTGGTGCTGTTGTCCCTTCTTTTTTCTCTCTCCTTTTTATTAACAGAAATCTTGTCATACCAAAATGTTTTTGGCCAGACTAGTGCGTTCAAAATTCCCCTCTGACGTTTGGATACTGCCTCTAATAGACAACAAATATGACAGGATGAACAGGACTCTGTTCCTGTGAAAACGAGGAATCAGGGACATGGGGAATCCTGAATATGCAAAGAAATATGCAAAAGAAAAAGATAGCCAAGTCTTTCAAGGAATAGAAAGCTGAAATCAGATTATACTGCTATACTGAACTAAACTGCAGCAGCTGTTTAAGAGTACTTAAGGTAAACCTACTCTCAAAGTAGGTATTAATTTTGTAAGTCCATCTTGAGATGACTCTGATTTTCCAGAAGATGGTACCAAAAACTGGTTCAACAGAGTCTCAAGTCTAACCCAAAAAACAAAGACACACAACAGCTGCTTCTGCATTGAAAATGTTGACATTTCCTAGCTTATGAGCTGCTGGAAATATACTGAACAAATTCCTTGAACTAGTAGGCTAGATAATAGGTATAAGGAACAATCAACCACTATCATATTAATTCATGTATGTATTTTTAACATAGCTTTAAAGAGTGAAAAATGTAGCCTCTTATTATGAGGGGGAAAAGCCATATAATGGACATTAAAGAAAACAGCAGGGTTATGTAAGAAGCCTAAGAAATTGCAACAGTAACATATTTGGCCTGTTACAGTCCCTTAACAAAGGTTTTCATCCTCTAAAAAATGAATGGACATTCACGAATTCAGGCAGATAAAATATATTCTATATATCTTTTCGCAGATACAGATATATGAAATAAAGTATCTAAATATCTCTTTTATTATGGAGGAGAGAGCAAAGGGTACTTAATAAATTGGAGAAATAAAAATCTTATTGAAAGACCCTGTTCTTAGTGGAAATCTGGACTAGCCAGATGCTGCTGCATAAATGGATTAGCTGTTTGTTTATGCTACACAGTTTGGGATGGTCTGGCAGAGTAACAGGGTCGGTGGGGCAACAGACCTGATGAGAGGCCATTGGTGAGGACCTACACCTTTCATAGCTGGCAAAGCCATAGAGCTTCTGTATAGGATGCAAGAGACAGTTGAGACATACCACAGTACATCCTCTGATTCTGTTCTTGCCAGGAATGTCATGGAAATTCATTTGCACAGTTCCTGGCAAGCCTACTCTTATTTGCAAAGCAAATCTGTACCAGTATGGCTGCTGGGAAGAGTGAGAATATGTGCAGGTGAAGAATTTGACTTTCCACCCTTAAATGCATTCAACTAGATTTGCGCCATTGAGGTGCCTGAATGAATCACTCACCAAAACAAGCTTAAGCAGCAAGTCGGTCACCTCACCTGCATGCAAAGCAGATGAGAAGTACCCACACATGTGGAAGATGCATTAGAACTCTAAGCTAATACTTTCATAAGGGACCTGTGGTTTTGTCTAGTCTTACCTAAAGCTGTACCATACCTGTCATTGAATGTCTAATTTGTAAAAGGCTTCTTGAAACACCCTTAATTTACACAGCATATCATGAGTACCCAAATAACCAGGAAAAAAATATTTTCTCAGTAAAAGACAAGCAATATCAGACAAGGTGATGTCTCAAACCAAAACACTGATCCTTACCCTTCCAGCGCCAATAAAATGAAAGACTAAATGGCTGATAGCAATCAAATTACAGGAGTGCTTTATTTGCAGACCTAAAGTATCTGCAAGATTTCTCTACCATAAAAACTGCAAGTAGAACACTTGTGAATTATGAAGGTCCTTCCTTTTTAAACAAATTTAGAAAATGTAATCATCCTTCACAGGTGAGATATTTTGTTTATTCTATGGAGAATCATTTCAGTCTAAATTAAACTCTTCAAATGGTTTTGATGATTGCTGCAATAAGGACACAACAGGGAAAAGATCTGGGAAGAGAATAACACGTGTTAGATGAATGGCTGACAGAAATATTTCTAGTATATGAAAACCACTGGTGTTTTTTAATCTTATATCAGTATTATTTTTTCAAAGCATAAAAACTAATGCTATGTATCTGTCCTAAACAAAAATGCCAAACAGCACTCTCCTCTTTAATTACTGAGTACATCTAAGAAAAATTAGACATATAGGTCTTTTCAGCATTCAAAAACCCTCACTAGTGTTATAAAGACACCTTCTAGATACCAGTGTCAGAAAACCCTGCCCATTCACCATCTAAAAATGTCTAGTTTGTAACAATCTAAGATGTGAATCTTGCCATAGATTGCTTAGGATTTAAGCAACTCAAACTCTAAATTAGATTTTGATAAGTAACGAAAAAAAAAAATATGTTAAAGGCACAATACGACTATGCGGCATTCTCTGTTTATTCTGACCTTAACCTCAAACCTTACAGACAGGTCATAACCAGATAGATGTCCATTAAAACTTGTTGAAAGGATTGCTTCATATGTTCCTCTCTTCCAGGCTGTCTATTTGTCATACTTGTTTAACAGTGTGATTAAGAACACTACTGCCAGCAGTCATGGAAAACTCTAATATGAAGTCACAGAACTACACCATTACTGAAACACAGGTGCAAGACATCCAACTAGTTCATGACTTAAATTATCTCAACAGCAAATATTTTTTAAAAGAAATCTCAAAAGAATAACCAGGAATACTGACATCCAGGTGACTTCAAAACAGCTGTGTGAAGCACCCTGTAATCTGTCTTTTCAACTTATAACTTGGCCATCCTGCTGCTAACACTCTTATTTCCAAGGAAGACTCAGTGATCCTTTACATACTGCTCATGGTGAATTGTACTAAAACACTGTTAAGTGTCTTCTGCAGGGATCATTTGTCTTCCTTGGCAATGTACCTCCTGGAGGTTCCTTGTACACACCAAGCAGTCAACAAATGGACTGAAGAAGACAGAGAAGGCCAAGACAGGCTCATTTCACTTTCCTGGAGAATGTTTCCATGGAGACTCTTTACAAAAGCCATTGCAGCTCCAGGCTGTACCACTTGCACTCTTTAGGCCATCCGTAATGAAGAAGTCTCACTGAAACGAAACTGTTCTTGCTATTGGAGCTGAAACAGGCACACTGACAAAGATCCTATCCATACAGTTTCTGCATAGCCACGCTCAGTCTGCTGCTGTTGGTCCTGAGAGCTTTGCCAGGTTTATGGACAAGATCTGAGGGTTACTGTACAGTGTGGTCTTCTTTGCGGTAGGATAGTGGGGAACACAAGGTATGAGCTCACTGGCCAACTCAGAACAGAAGAGCTAAGCTGCACCTTAGGGTTAGAACTTCGAGGCAAGAGAAGGAAATGAGCAAAAGGACCTGGGATGTTTCTCTTGCTAGTGAGTCAGTTTGTAGAATGGGGCTTTTGGAAGACAAGAAGTCCAACCTACATAAGGGTCACAGGTCTAAAGTTACCATTGTACATAATTAGGCAATAAGAAGCTTATTACATGCCCTTATAATTAAGGGCTTGTTCCAAAGCCTGTTTAAGTCAATAGGAATCTTTTTATTGACTTCAAAGAGGCTTTTGATCGAGCCCTGCCTACTTAGTAGGATACCTCTCTCCCCATGTCATAACTGAGCAGTTGCCATCAGGAGGCACTCAAACTGACAGTCTCATGGCATAACCACAAAGGTGACAATGAGAGGACACTTTCATTTAAGGGCATTTGACCCCATTTTGTAACTTCAGTCAACTGCTGATCTTCAGGATCTGGGGCATTTATTTGGTAAAAAAAAAAAAAAAAAAAAAAAAAAAAACAGTGATGTGACTTGGGGGAAAGAGTGGTATGAGTGACCTCCTGTGTTCACTGAAGATTCACTGGACCTATTTTTTGCTGATGCATGTACGGACACAAAGACTACTGCCACAATGCAGAATTTACACACACATTTTTCAGTCCAAACAAAAGAAATGGAGGAATGACAAAGCTCCCTCTAATACACGTAATACATTATTTATATACTTCCCTGACCATTAGTCAGTATTACATAATAATCATTTATATTTCTGCACACATATTAATTCTGAAAATGCATACTGTGTGGCCACACTGTAACTTGTCACTGACAGACATTGTGGAAATCCCCCTTATTTCATGGATCATTGATCCAATGTGTAAATCCTTCTTAGCTTGCAAGCCATTGACCAGATAAACCATAAGGGCTCCAAAGGGAAAGAGCCTTTCTGGTCTGTTGAGCAAATTCAGCAGCAGCACATGTACTTCAAACCCACATATGAAAACCTCTTTGAAATTAGGGTCCTGATCCTTCAAATCCTTATCCCATAACCTAGAAGTTATCCCTATACAAGTCTGATACACTTACACTCTTACAAAAAGAACATTGTGCTATTCATGTTAAGTGTTTGCATACAGAATCAAGACCCAAATACAGTTGGAAAAATAATGTCTAGAATAATTCAGCCTTTTAACCTTTTCCATTCAGAACTTTCATGCACTACATGAAAGTGGGAAAAAAATATAATTTTTTTAATTAAAAAGTAGGAAAACTTGCATCTATATATACACTTTTTTAATTTGTGTACTCTCCTAACTTTTGAAAGGGCTAGTTGGACTTTCCCACCATCTTTGATACTATAAATCTCAGATTTTAAGCCAATTCTGCAAATTGACAGCTATAATCCAACAGCTGAATGCCTTTGAAAACATATCTTTTAGAATAAAGACAGTGCTCTTACAATAATATTTTGCCCTTTAAGCATTTTGTTAGATAACTTATATTTTTCTTAATTTCAGTTCTGAGGCAAGTACAAATTCAAAGGACAGAAACACAAATGTTGTTTTCTGTGGTGCTGGCACACTGCTATTTTCCAGATCACCCTAACATGAGGTAACTATTATCGATTGTGAAAGCACAACAGGTGGGTCACATGAAAGGTCACATTAGTTTTGTTCACAGGGCCAAACAGAAGGTTTTCATTATCCTTAATAAAAACAGAAGCAAGTAATAAAATATATCATTGCAATAACATATCTTTCCATTCATATGCAATAACCTCATACATTAGATCCTACCATTTCAAAATACTGCTGTTGGCTCCAGAAGCATGATTATTTCTGCGGTTGCTACTTATAAAAATAATAATATAAATCATAGTTCAACTTGCAAATTTCCACACTGTTCTTTTGAACAGCTTTTTGAAATGTTTTTCTGGACAGACCTCGTCAAAGCATGAGCTCACTTAGAAATATTAAGTAATTTAAATGGTCAATAAGGCATCAAAGATTTTTAGTAATTCCTGTCATTAGTGTAATAGCAAATCATGGTACCTAAAAGTAGTCAGGCATCTTATTCAAATCCTGATGGCAAGTTATAGTAGAGTCATAACTCAGATGTGGTGTAAAAAAGTCACAGCATATTAGGTCCTTTCACAGCAGTCTTCAGGATAAACTGATTGACCAGCTCATACATACGTGTATGTACACACACACACACCTGTGCTCCCATCAGTTCACCAGCACAGGCAACAAAGATTTATTTTTACAGCTTAAAGTAAACATAACATACTCATGCACCTACTGAAAGCATATTTTATTTGTTGTCACTTAGGTATCTCATATGGGCATCATCTATCTTAAAGACTTTTCAACACAAATTCCACAAGGTCTGTATTTTTTAAAAAAAACACATCAGTTTGTCGCTTTTAGCATCTATTTCAGAGAAGAAAATGGTTAATGCCTTCTGTTTCTTTACAGGCATATACATTTTTAACTTAAATTTTACTTTTATTTATTTCTAAATGATGCCTAAATATTTCTAGGCTGAATGATAATCAGTATATTGGCTTTTCTCTTTGGCTATTCTCCAATGCCTTCTTGTGCTGGTCGGTATCCCCACTTAATGATGAATATACCTGGATATTACATAGACTTGAAACCATAAAAGTCTAAAAGAAACCTCTATTTGCCTCAAACATTATTTCCCAAAATAACATGGGATCAGTAATAACGGTGCAGGGCCTTCCCGCTGATACTGGAGCAACAAAGAGACAGCCTGTTCCTGAAAGCAGTAACTTGTTATCAGAGAGTGACATGTGTTATTGGAAACAGCAAATGTATGGAACAATGTATAGATATCTGCACACGCAAAATACCCCCGGGAGAATGACTTTTGAGCTCAGTTCCAGAAAAGCAGGCTGCTTATCAGTCTGTCACCTGACTGCACAAAGCTCAATCCTGGGGCATGTTGTGTCTGCACAGTGACCAGCATTCCCCCGCAGCCTCCCAGTCCTACCAGTTCCAGAACAATGCCTTTCTTTTCAGGACACACCTGACCACTTTTTCAGTTGGCCACTTCTGACCAACTCTTCTGTCACGTGCTTCCTTAAGAGGTTTCAAAACCTTTCGCGCGATTTGAAAATACGGAGTTGCAGCTTCATGCTATTTCACACCTTATTCCTCCCCCCTCACAGCTTCATGTGTTAATATTAAAAATCCTAGAACATAAATCAGTAAGTATATTTCCACGTTGGGTAGGGCAAGGGTGCAGAGTATCTCAAGCATTTCAGGTCAGGAAAAAGTCTCCTTTGTTACAGTATATCTGATACAGACACACACTGTGTGGTATTCCTGTTTACAGGGCATGCCAAAATCTTTATCTAGAAAGTGCTAAAGTAAAAGTAGTGGCAGGTAAATAATTCAGTCATGAAAAACATGCATCTTGAAAGCATAGTTTAACCAAACAGAACATGTTTTATACTCTTTCTGCTTAAGCTAAAAATTCCAAGGAGTTATTGGAATTACTCCGATAAATTTAGATAACCAAATTTGTAGTTTTGTGTGCACTGTACTAAAAGCAATTTTCAAAACGAAATATAAATCAAAATTAAAAAAAATTCCTCTGATTGTGTCTCTGAATATTTAGATTAGATTATTACTTTTTGACAAATTACCTAAAACCAACACTTATAAAGTGGTAAAAAGATTTTTTTACCTCCCATATCCTAAGGAAGTGTAAAGCTAAGTGAGCCCAATTTAAAACTTGCTATGTAGCTGACATTTTGTAGAGGAAAAGTACTGTAAAAAATAAAAACATTGGATGAATATTTTCAATGCCAATAACATGATTTATATTATTTGTGAGAGGTCAGTAATTTCTAGAGAGTCTTTTGAAATATTTACAATACAGCCATTCCTACATCTTTCATGGTATCAGCAGACTAAATTGAATACTTATCTTAATCATGGCTCATATCAAACCACTATCTATGTTACAGTTAAAATAGGAAGTTATGTACAAACTACTTATAACCAAGGGCAGTCCCATTTGCACGTGGAGCATTCCTCTGGGACGTCACGAGTGACCAGCTTTGTTACAAATTAGAGACACTGCTATGGTAAGACTGGTGCCCATGGGAGCTGTTTCTAAAACATACCTTGTAAAGCAGCTGAAACAGGAGCACTCAAAGCAAGACTCCTAAATTCGTATTGTAACCACCAAGTCAAAGGTGGCTTGATTTTAAGAGGCATTTGGCAAACATCTCTGATGCTAGTGGCAAGCAACTTTCAGAAGTCTATCACATCTACACTTTAGAGTCTTAGAGTGAACCAGAACTCTAACTTTAGACATGCCTATTCTAGAAACATTATCCCAGCGTCCATGGGATCATGCATTTGGTCAAAGGTTGGACTTCATGATTTTGCAAGTCTTTTCCAACCTTAATGATTCAATGATTTCAGTAAGACTTCCCTAATCAGCATTTCAGGATATGATTCTTTCCCCCCATGAGATCTTCCCAGATCAATACATATCATGGCAGTCTCATTTCTGCCACCATTCCAATCTCCCCTATTTTCATACAGGAGTTTATGCATCCCTATATTTAGCATGTTTCTGATCTGATACTAACTGGGGGGGTTTGGCTCAGCTTTGAATCAAGCTATTGTCTACCAGGCAACTTAGCATCTCCTTCAGGATCACACAAATATGCATGCACTCATACAGATATTTTTAATGTATACGTACTATATACCCCTTTCTAGGGAGAAAGGCCATCTCCTTCCAAAAATATATGAGAACAGATGACAGACACCTGTTACACTCAGTCCTTCTGTAGTACATAAGATACAGACTGAAGTACTTCTGTATTGTTCCTATTTGTCTGCCCATCATCACGCTGAAAGCTACAGGCATGAATGGTTAGTTTCAGAAATAAACATTATTTTCATCTAACAAAGGCAATGGGCAGTTTGGGCTAAAATTTCAAAAAGGTTGTGAAAGTCTGGAAGAAAGCAAATGCATTCTGCATTTCAAAAGTGCAAAGTCCATCTTATAACTGCATCCTCCTCCCTCTCACTTAAATGTTGTTATTAGGTCGGAAATACATGTCCTCCAAAGCAATGAAAGTATATGCTAACACAAAAACTTTGGCTGGCTGGAAAAGCCACCTATGAACAATAAGACCAAATCAGAAGCTTAACCTTTTGATTTTATTTGTATGATTAACCTACAGTGTCTGTAACCTTGATAGCAGTCATATACTATTAATTAATTCCAGTAATTCAGGTAGCCTACCCACTGACTTGAGGAAATTTCAGACTTTGGTCAGTATAAGAAATTATGTTACATCCTGTGGATGATGAAAAAAAGGAAGGAAAAACCTTTGTACCTACCGAATTGAGCTGTTGTGATTTCAAATCAGTTGTTCTGCACGTACGGATATAATGACAGGAAAAAAAGTAATTATAATTAGGTGTCTATTTTGATTTTTCTCTTCATAGTATCCGTACTGAATGTCATTTGATTTTAACAAACTATAAAGTCATTTCAGGCAGGCACTGTATACCCTTGCTGCTACCGGTCTACTTAGAGTCTCTAGTTTGTTACTATAAAATTTTCATATGCAACATTTAAACATTTTCATTACTTTAAAAAAATATATATTTAAGAAGCATGGGGATAATCCAGAAAGGCAAAACAAAAAGTCACTAATCTGAGCAACATATTAACAACTGTTTTTGAGATAAAGAAAAAAAGAAAAGAAAAAGGGGGGGAAAAGAAAACCAGGAATCAATGAAGCTCCGCTCAATTAACAACCTGATTTTGTAATTTGAGCCACACTACAATTGAACCCAAAAAAAGTCTTATTTTACTTTATTGGGACTCCATAATTTGCCTAAGAGCCCATAACCATAAGCAGGACATTCATAAGGATTGAGTCCTTCATCTTCCACTAATGTCTTCACTCAAATTAAATTTCTATGAGTACGATACCCATTTTGTTACTCTTACTTGCCTGGAAATTTTCACTAACATCAACATTGGCAGTGATAAAGCTACTCTCACACTCTATCATTACAAAGAAACTGATAAATAAGATAAAATGATAAATCTTGTCAGGGAATACTCACACCACATCACTTCAGGAATTTAGTGTAAATGCCTAAATGAGGAGCTAGGGCTTTCCTACAGTTACTGACAGCCCCAGAATCATAAAAGCAACATGAATAAGAGATCTTTCTCTACTCTGCATAAGAGAACTTGAAGTTAGATAAACTCTACACACTAAACAGAGAACATTTTCATTGGTGAGATAAGCCTTCTCCAGGAAAAAAAGAAAATTATCTCAGGTTAAATGGAATATTTATATAAAAAGCAAATCCAGAACAAATGAACAGAGTTCAGGACATGTCTAAGAATTACACTTCAAAAGAAGTTAGTCTTGGCAGTTTCAGTAAGTTTAAATGCAGATTCTCATCACAGGATGTTCTGATTATTACTGAAGACTCATCAGCGGAAAAAAAAGTTAGGTAAAGGAAATTAATTCAATATTGATTAAACACATTCTGATAATAAATCCATCAGTGTCAGGAATGTTTTCCAGAGAAAGCAGTAAAAGTCCAAAAAGTCCATGGAATACTTAATAATACTAAAGGTGATAAAAAAAAAAAGAAGCTATTTTGGTATTGCAATAATGAAGAAAAATTTATATTAATAGCTGTAGAATATTTTAATAACTTCCATTTGTTACAGTAGCAAAATGAGGAAAAAATAATACAATAGTATTGCAATAGTATCCAAATAGGAACAAAGTAGCAGGCCATTTGTTGGAAATACAAGCTACTTTTATTTTGTATGCATACAAAATGTCATCATTTGTAATCTGTATCAGACTTTCTGCTAGCTTTGGCCAGAAATTAATCTAACACTTTCAGAGCTAGTAGCTCTGAAGGGCGTACTGGAGTTTCTTCAGTGTCCAAATCACATTCATCACTTCTGCATTCTTCACAAAACCACTAAACTATGCCACAGTAACCCAGGTTATCTGTAATTAAACCTTCCATACATAGATCTGAAAATTGAAATTAAGATGACAATATGAGCTCATATCAAGGCCAGTTGTAAATGCCACCACCTTGTTAGTAGACACTGTTCACACAAAGCTGTTTCAGAAACACAGCTTTAGAAACTGTGCAGTTCATAAAAAAAAAGAAAAAACAAAACACGCTAATGTGGCAAGATGTAAATTTACTCCCTATTCCCCTGCTCTGTTTGTTCAAGTTAAAGACTTTGCTTCTCTTTGCTTTCGCACCCTATCATAATCCCTCTTTAAAATACCCAGTGTCAGAAATTTCCTAATCCATGAGAGACTTCCAGGGCAGTAAAAGTGCATCTTAAAGTGCTGAACTTGCATTTATGAAAAAATAGCATTTCCACCACAGTTTTGCTTCCCACCCCACCTTCAGTCTGATATCACCTTCATTTGTTTTCCCAGACCAAGCCAATCACTTCCTAAATGCAATGCCTCAGTTTCTTTCACAGGCAGTTTCCAAGAGTCTCCAGCATGGAATGAGCTGTGAAACTACATCGAAGACTCAGACTCAACATCTTAGCAACTGGATGTGCGCTGTTTTTTGACCTCACAGCAAGTAAGCTTCTACCTTATGCTTCCTAAATGACTAAATCTTTTTAGGTTAGAAATACTGAGCAGAAAATTACTATTATCCTTTTAAAGTTTGTGTCCTCTAATGCTCTCTTTATCAAAGACAGGTTATCTGGCCAACACGTTTCCTTCTCCTTTTGTCTGGCTTATTCTAACAAAGAAAATAAAGTTGGCATAGGAAGTGGTTTTTTGCTCTCCCTGACTGAATGCTGCCTATCCCAGTCCAAGACAAAAAGCACTTAGAGTAACCCTAACCTACTTTTCTCTACTGCTTTTGCATATGTGTACCAACTAAAATACTGAATCTATGAGGTAAACAGGAGGTGCCTCATTCAACATCAATGACAACCCCACACCACAAAAAGCCTAAAAGTTAAGTGCATCTTCTCAAAAAAAAAAAATTAGGTTTTTAATATCAGCAAGCATGTTAATTGAGGTAAAATGAACAATACTGAAATTGTTTGAAGACAGAATTAAATTTAATGAAATTCACAAACAAACCCCTTTTAGAAAGTAACAACAGTTTTTTGAACATTAAAGAGAAACTCATTATATCAAGACAACTCCAGTGTAAAAGGCAACCCGACTTCAATCACTGCATATCTGCATGTTAATGAACTTGCTGTTTGCAGCAGGGACTGAACAGAGTAAGTAATGGGAAGACTGTCTTAAAGCATACAGTACACTGCAAAAAAAAACAAACACGCCACCTTTAATCAATGAAACACCTTTTCATTCGTACCTTAATAGCAACTGAAATGATTTCAAACGTAACACAAAGGGAAGATGATACTTAGTAAAGGTTTCTTTAAGACATAACATTTCTTGCACATTCTTTCAGCATTCACATGCTGTCAGCATCACTGTGGCAAAGACTTTCAAGTTTCAGCAGACAGATACCGCCTAGTACAAAGTCTTTGTCATAATAATTTCATTGCAGCCCCCTGATCAAACATCTAGACAAATCTGAGACTGAAAAGTGAGAGCTAACCAGTGACCTTTGATTAGAACCACAAGCACCAGTTTTAATAAAATGCCTCATTCATTGCCTTCCACTGCCAACAAGGAAGGTGTGTTTGAGCCTGAAAAATGTAGTCAATATACCATTTACACCCATATAATGATTCCTATTATTCACAGTTAGAATTTGTGACTGTAGCAAGTGAAACATAGACATCTTAAAATAGCTAAATGAAAACACACTGACAACATTCTACCTTTAAAATATATTCAGGAGCCTGCCTCTGCTTTTCTGTTGCCTGCTGCTGGCTTTCATGTCTTGCTGATCATATTGTAATAGGGTTGGCTTTTTTCCCCCTACAAGTCTCCATTTACACAATGTTTGGTTTGTTACTATTTCTCAAAAATCTATGGCTGTTGGCAAAGTCCAGTTTTAAGGGGCCTTTAAATTTGTACTTCACTTAAAACAGTGCCCCATTCAAATATAAGTTTATAAAGCTGCCTTTTTGTATATTATGCATGAATATTTATATACTAAATTTTGAAAATTCAACTCGGTTTTGGAGCTGAACTACCTACCTAACTTTGAGGGAAGGTTGTAAAAAGACTTAGCAAACTTTGCAGTTGTTCAACACATATTTTTGCTCAAAAAACATCCAAGCTGCTGGTCTATCATACAGAAGTTCAAGGAAATACAATTAAAATCCGTTTCACATATTTGTGCTTTAGCATATCATGCAAGAGGACAGAAAGGGGGTCTTATCACATCTATTTCCCACTTGAAAAGCGAAAGTCTTAAGAAGGGTAATAAATATTCAAATGACTTTGCACCACTGAGCTACCATATCAAGCTAATGATCTGTAGTCTGGAGCTCTATAAAAAGAAAGCTTACTGCCTGCCGTCACCTAGAGGTGTTGCTGTAAACACTGTGGGGGGATATTCTCCTCTCAGTGTGTGTGCATGTAACTACACTTAATGTTGTTTTCAAGACAGAATATATTGCTGAGTCGTAAAATAGAAAGGCAGGATGAAACTAATGCAGAAAAAAAAAATGCAAGGACAAAACGAATTAAAAGAAAGTTTCCGGAGATTTAGCTTAACTTCTTTCTTCACCATGCTCTGAAGGAGTGGGTTTGTATTTCAGGCCTCACTTGTCTAGCCACAAATAGGAGAGAGAGAGATGTTCAGTCATACATATGATGGAAGCTCATGGCTAAACTAAGAGCAAGATGGGTGAACTCCACAGCCTGCCAGAGCCTGCTGTAATCTTGAGTTCACTGTGACAGAGCTACTGAGGTTCCAAAGTTGAACAGTCCACTGCACTAGAGAACAGCCCCCTTCAGGCAGGAAGAAAACAGGAATAAATAACAAATTTGTTATGAAGAGTCTGCATCCCTGCTAGAGCACAGATCAAGCAGGTATATACCCCAACAATAGCCATGGAGAAAAGGCAGCTTCATGTACACAAAGAACCATTCCTAACTGTATATATATGTAATGATATAAAAAGTCTTATCTTTATTAAAAAATATTGCATAAGAAAGAGAGATGGTCTGCAATTAAAGCACAGGCCTGGAAATGAGCCATATCTTCCAAGTTTGAATTCTGGCTAGGACCCAAACCATCTTGAAACCTTCCTGCTTCAGTTTCCCAACTGGAAAAGTGAGAATAAACATACTTGCCTACGTTATTTCTCTCTCAAGAGTGGAGGACTAATTAAACACAGTGTACTAGGATCTTGTCTGTTTGGAAGCTCCAATGTCCCTTATCACCTCTAAACAAGCATAAAAGACAAATTGCAATTGTGCATCTTCTGTCTTGCATACATGCACTTTCTAACATGCAATAGTTTAACCATGGTTATGCAGAATATTTAGGTTATTCAGAGAGACTGAAAGAAAACTGCATGGAAAAGACACATAGAATCAAAAGTAAAGCTCCTCCAAGGTCCATATCTACTTTCTTCTGAGTCTTACTCTTATAAAAGCACTAACCTCCTTCTAAATCTGGAGGAAAATGTTTGTCATCAGAATCCCTCAGGTTCCTCTCACCAAAGACAGCAGGGCTTTAAATGACAAGTAACCTGGAACTGGATAGAAAGGGAGGGTGAAACAGTTTGTCTCTCCCAACACAGTGACATAAGCCAGGCTTTTTCTTTCTCTGCTCTTTTTCCTTATAGATTGTATGGCAATCCATGCCAGCCCAAAGGTGGCTGATGACACCTTCCTGTCTAACATACACAGTAAGCAGTACTTTGCCAGTTCTTTGAACTTCTAAATCAGTTGGAAGAGGCAAAGTTCTGTTCAGATACCAACTTCTGACCTATCATGACTCCATCAGGGCTGAATTAATCAAGTTTACTCAGCAGCCATTCAAAGTCTAAGACCTGAATCAGCCACAGTGTCTCCCTTACCGGGATACCAGGAAAGGTCCTGTTCAGCCTCAGTACTGAAAGATGATGTACACATGATTTCACAATGTCCTTCCAGGACCTGTCTACAGTACCTCCAGCACTTCTGGCATCTCCAAAAAAAGGGGCCCTTAACTGGTCACTCTTCAATTGGCTTTTCATGTCTGGCAAACAGCTCTGAAACAGGACTGTGACAAAGGAAGTGAGTCCTGACTCTGTGAACATGTGTGAGATGCTCAACAAGAATAAGAAGCTCAGACAGCTAAGACATCTCTTGCATCTGAATGATCATTTTGAAATTTAGAAAAAAAAAAAAAGAGGAAAAGGGGGAAAAGGACCCTTGTTTTCTTTCATTTGAAGGGTAAAAAAAACTCCCCAAAAGATACCTTCTGGACTGTCTAAGCACACAAATCTAGCTCATGCAAAACAGACATGAAAACTCTTTGCTACTACAGAATCAGGTTCAATGAACTTGATTCTGTTTACACGCCAAGCCTAAATGATCCCTGAAAATATAATACAGGTTTAATACCCTGATTCATTATCTCTTTACAAAAGCAAAATTGAATGGCTGAGAAGAAACTTTATCACCTTCTACTGATGATCTCCTGATTGTATTTATATATTTTAAACATGCAAGAAGAGACAAAGACAACTTCTCAGAAGTGCTTTGAGTGCTGTGAAGTCTAACAAAAGCAGGAAAATCTAGAGCTATCTATCTGAAACTCCCAGGGGATACTGTCTATGTGTGTACATCCTACACCTTTAATGACTTGGTAATTTTCTTTCATTCTATAACAGAAAAACTAGATAGACTGACCAATCAGAAGGCTAGATGTCTTACTTTTTGCTATATGGGATCTGTGCAATCATGGACTTTAAACATATTTTAGAATAGAATTAGCCTTTTTCTCTCAGTAATTAAAAAATTGCTTAATGTCCTTTCACACACTAGACATTTTTACAAGTTTTCACTTGAAGATAACCAAATATAATTACTACTGCAATACAATATAATACAACTGTTTGTTTCTTTCCTGGAACTGCCTGGACTTACATGACTATTGCCACCAAAATGGAGCAAAACAGACTGTTAAGCATTAGCTCTAAGTTAAGTGGTAACATGATCTATTTAGTGGCACACTTATCAAGTCAGTTCTACTGCTGTTTATTTAAATAGAAATTGAAATATTAGCTGTTCAACAAACTCCAGGCATTCTGTGCAGGAAATTGAGAGCACTCTAGACCTTCCTATAAGGAGAGAATTTTTGACAAGTCTTCCCTAAACAGTTTCCCATTCTGAAGTACAGTAACATCCCTAACAGTCAGGGGAAAAAAAAAAAAAAGAAAACACCATAAAGCTGCAGACACATTCACATAATGATGCTTACCAGGGTAACAGTCCTGAAACAGGCTCTGAAATTACAGGCTAAATGAAAGGATACTCCATCCAAAATCATAAAATAGTCAAATGGATTCCTGATAGTACATATTTTTGGCTAACAATTTATTTTAAAACAGTTTTACATCTTACCTTTCAAATTATGGAAGAAAGGAAGAGAAATATTCCCACAATCTCATACCCTTGAGGGCATTAGAACTATTCAACATATACTTCAGCCAGCTAACCAGATTTTGTCAGGTACCTTTGTAATCACTTAAAAAATTCTCTCCAAGACTCAGCTCTACTACCCATATTTTCCTTCTTTATATATACTTTCAATGTTGTGATTTGAGATTATAGAGCTAAAGGATAATTTTGTATTCCACTGTTGCCACCTGCCAGTGAGTATTTCCTAAGGGTAGTGCCACTATTCCCAGAGCTTCACACGTCCATATAAAGGGTTGAGTATTCATTCCAAACTGTCTGGCACTGAATGTTCAGCCATAAAGATTTTGATTCGCTGATAAGAGTATTGCAATGTAAGAAAACCAAAGGAGAAGTCAAGCAATGTTATCTAAATAAGCTAAAATCATTATGCCTGATCAAAGCTATCATACAGCTAGTTTTGGTCAATCAGCATAGCACAAATAGCATATTTTCTACTGCAAGATAAACTTCAGAATCGACCCTGAAAGATTTCAGTGAGCACAACGGCCCCAAAATAACTAAATCACCTGAATCTCATAATTATCCACAAAGACCTCAGAATCATACAGAGAGAAAGAGAGAAAGACAGAAAGACAAAGACAGAAAAGTACATTCTTTATAAAATTTTTCACATGTCTGAAAATATTAAATACATAGCAAAAATTACACTGGTGTCTTATGACTAAACAGTATTGTTTTAGTTCTTACTTGTGGTGAGATTTTGGGGGGGTCTTTTACGGGCAAAATACTACTCTATTGTACACATTTTCATTTTTAATAGATGATTCACTTGCTTGATACTAAATGGAACAAATGCCTTAGTAACGTAATCAAAAATATGCAGGCATGTGTTTCCAAAATTAATTTTGATATTTCCTGTCACTGAACTTGCCTCATCAGAGCATAATAGTAATTTTATAGTTGTAGCAATGCTGATTTCACCACATAAGAATCTACAGGAACATTTGAAGTTGCGCATGTTCAAGATTTTTTTTTTTTATCCTGAACAGCTACACAGACAGTAAATTTCAAATGCTTATCATCTTCCCTTTAAGTCACACAGAAACTGGATTCAGAATTTCCAAAGGACAATAGTTGAAATTGCAATCTATGCACAGCTACAGCTTCTCTCTTACAAAAAAATGCAAGCCTACGTAATCACTACTAAGCCTTTGCTCACCATTTAAATCACTTTCTTACTATTTAAAATGTATATCTTGATCCTTTTAAGTAATTAGGCAACCAGTAAAAAAAGAATCTGGGCTATTACAATTATTGTTCAAGGGTTAATTTATATAAGCACCGCAGGGGCTATATTGAACACTTATTTTATAAAAGACCTTTTCCTCCTCTTTCACACACCACTTTTCAGAAAATAAGCAGTTGCACAAAAATGTTAACATATGGCAGTATTTTTGCAACTGCTGTCGAAATTAAAGGCAATAAAATTGCCTTGGACAAGAAAGGACAAATAGGCCAAACCAAATAATTATTCTTGCAGCCTTCTTCAACCACTAACTCCATTTTATATGCAGTTTCCGATCTCTCATATTAAATCTGATCATATATATTTCATTCCATTCTTAAAAATTTCAGTAGACAACTTCAGTGCTAACCTACAACTGCCCTGTCAGACAATCTTTGATGTCACAGCATAATAGCTCCTGAAAGAACAGCGCTAATACTTAATGTAACATGAAACCAGGGCCCTGCAGTGGGGCTGTCTGCTGTCAGGAACAAACAGTTTCACTGCTGTTCCCCAGAAGTGACAAGATTGAGGACTAACAGGGCAGCACCTCCTTACTGCTACAGGAGACCTGTGCACCACAGTCACTGGCAAATCCGATTTCTTAAATATAACACCACTGCTAAAAATTAAAAAGAAAAAAAAAATTAAAAAAACCCAAACCTGAATAACAATGCCCTGCATTGCAGCCATAGTTCATATGAGATGTTCCCTTCATCTGTTGTAAATACAACTGTGCTTTTGTGAAGACAAATTATTTCTATGCTGCAAATGATAAAACAGGAATCTGTGTTTATATGGAATTTCTTAAAGTGTCATGCTTGTAAATAAAGATATTTGTGCTGCCTGATGCATCCTAAATTCCTTTCCAAACTTTATTATTTTGCTTGCTATGACCTTTGGACGTCTGGTTTTGTGTTGAAATTTTAAGTTTAAAAGTATTGCTAGTCGGCCTTCAGAAGAAAACATAAGATACTTTTCTCTGTAGCTAACCCAGGTGCTTACAGGCCTGCCTATGAACTTATTATCAGATTTTGACTAATGAAAACCACTGCACCCAGGAGAAAGCATTGGAAAGATTGGATTCCAAAATCTTGCCCCCTGTTCTGAATGATTCTGAATGTCACTTGCTCAGTGCCCCTTTCAACAAAGCTAAAGGGTCCCATGGGAGGGATGAGATACTCGCAGAATCAGGTCCCATATGTCTCTGCTTTGTGCTCCATATTTTTACCTCTTTCAAAACATTTTTAAGACTCGTGTGTAACATTGCTTTAGGTCAAAATATATTATTGTACATGAGTACCAAGCTCCCATGGAAATCAGTTCCATTGCTCAATTTATTTTCTCTCTTGGAAAGCTGACTAGTCTATTTTATAAACTAGCAATAGCTGTATTTTTAAAGTTTATAAAACCTGGCCTCTGGCTAACTTGTAAACATAGGATATATTATCCTTTTGTTTGTAAAGCTTAATCCTACAACTGTCAAGCTGAATAAACCTTTAGAATAATAGTAAAAATACCAAAAAAAAAGAAATAGTCATCACTAACAGAAAAATTGAACTCAGATTGAGATAAAAATGTCAGTGGCACAATTTTTGATGTATTTGGCACTACTCATAGAACGGGGAACATTTTTATCATTCAAATCTCTTAAAAGCATTCTTGGGTCCTCTGATTTTAAAAGTCATAAAGTGATAAATTTTTTTTTTAAGTATCTATGCTTCACCATCCTCCTTCAATGAATCTCAGTAGCTAGCAAAAAAAAAAAAAATAAGTTGTAGTAGTTTCATCATGTAGGACCTTACTGACACTGAATTGGAAATTAGATTCTTCTGGTAGATTTTGGAGCACAAGTCCATACAGCAGCACTAAAAGCTCTCTGCTAATGTATTTACAACTCTCAGCATTTGTTCCCAGAACATACTTAAACATGACAACCATGGTGCAAACACTAAGTTAGAGACATTCTTTATACCTTGTAGTCTAAGTAGATTACACAAGAGGAAAGAAGGGTACTGTGAGTAAAGTAACATGTTAGTAATCATGGTCTGTGGCAGCATCAAAACAATAGATAACGCCAAGTTCTCCTCCCTCGCCCTAAGTACTGGCGCCCACTGCTCCCTGAGCTACATCACAGGCGTGTGTTGTTCCTCCTCTTATGAATCCAACCAGAACTGTTTAAGAAGCCACTGCTCTCCCTGCTAGAACTCACTGTCCCTCCACTTAGACACTGTATGGTTTAAGCTGTGGTTTCCACTAACTCCCTTTGCCACACAGTGACATTACATTTGAAGCATTCACGGAGTCGTTTACTGCACCTCAGCTGAGAGGCAGGAAAGAGGAGCTAAACGTATGATTTCTTCTGTCCCTCCAGCTAGACATGCAACAACATGCCTGTCTACACTCTAATCTATGCTATATAAATACTTTACCTCAGCTATTTTAAAGACAGAGCATAAAAAGAAAGACAAACAGTCAAGATTTAAGCTAGCACTTAACTGTACCCCTATTCCATCTTGGTAGGAGAAAGCAAAAACTCTTACAGAGACAATGAAAGTCTCTTTCCTCAGTGGTTTGCAAAGGCCCAGGTTTGTTCCTGCTGAGGAGAAATGGCATCCATTACCTTTGTTTAAGACATCTAGGATTTTCCTCAAGCTTCTTATTATTTTTTTTAAATTCAATTTGTTCAGTTGATCCTTTGTGATATTTGGTCAGGAATTTAGAGAATAATGGACAAATATTTATTTCAAATTAATATATAATTGACAATAATTATACAATAACAGAAAAACATTCTCTGGCTTCCGTAACACTACTGAGGTGGTGCCAAGATTATGTTTTGTAGCAGAACAGGTGAGAGGAGGAGAAGGAAAACAATTAGAACCATTACCTTATGTGGCCAAGACCTTTTGAGTCAAGACCAAATATCTGACAGTACTGCTTAGAGATCTTAGTTCAGATAAAGCCCACTGCTAATTATTAGATGAAGAACATTCTTTCAGAATGAGAAAAAAAAAAAAGTGGTAGAAAACAGAGAGAACTTGGAAGCAGAAAAAGTCAATATAAACAAATATCATTTCTTTTCAGAATTTTATATACTAACTGTAGACAGGCATTATTAATTTCTGCAGATAAACAACACAGTTCAAACAAGGAAGAAATAAAATCTGGGTCAAATGTTGGTCTCCTGATCAAAAATCTTAGCAATTTCACATTAAACATAAGTTGATTATAAAGAACATATTTATTTAGCATTAGTAATTATGTAAAATGAGCCATTCTCTCTAGAGATTATGCACAGCCTTCTAGACAAAACAAGCCCCAGAAGTTTTTAATCCTGACCATGTTGCGGGCTGACCATTAAACAAAGGAGCAGGTCAGTGAGGAAATTCATAAGCCAAAAAAATATATAAACCACCACTAGTGAATAAGGATTCAGTCCTCCAAAGTGCTAAGCACGTTGGCTCCAATCCAGTGAAGTACTTAAATACATGCTGAATTTTAAGCACATACATAGTCTCATTCCCACTGAGATTATTCATGGTCTTTAAAACTCACCATGTGCTTATATAGTCTTTTGAACTAGGACCAGAGCATTTGCTATCTTCCAGGACTTGAACCTAGAGTGTTAGAAGCTGGACCTGAAAGAGTTCAGGCAAATGAATTTTTTATCTGCCTTAGTCAATAACTCTGAATTTTATTCCAAAGATGTGACCCATTCAGAAATTACGAGTTCAGATTCTTGACACCCAAACCAAAAAAAAAAATAAATTTCCCTCGGTCTAGACAAGGGGCCAAAGCCCAGCAACTCCTCTGGCTGAGAAAACCCATGCGCTGCTGAGTTTAGTTGTAACAATCATCATTGCCTGAATTATTGGGAATAAATGCCAACTATCCAATTCATCACTGCTATTTATTTTAATACAAAAATTGTGACAAGAGGCAAACTGCTCTTCACACATCTGATCATACTCGTTATGGCTCCAACACCAGAGAACAGGCAGCCTGTGGCTGTCAATGGCTTCTGGCAAATGAGACTCTCTTTACCCAGCCATTGCCTTCATCACAGTTCTGGAATTCACCATGAGGAGAGTGAAGCCCAAGTTGACACTGAGCATGCTTTTGGACAGGCAAAATAGCAGAAAAGCAAAATGCAAATAAATTTATTTTGCACATCAAACAAATCATGGCTAATATTAAACAGCCTTTTATCTGTGTGTAAAAGGGGTTGTTTGTTTTATGTCCTGCCCTTCTTTTTTCCTTTTCAGGGCCCTATTCATNAAAAAAAAAAAAAGAAGTGGTATACCAAAATAATTTTAAACACAAGTAAAGGCATTTTATGAGAATCTTACCTTTTAAAAAGTTTTGTAAAATATTGACACATTAATCAAGTGAATACTTGCACAGAGAAACTTATTGGGAATAGAAAGAACCACATGCACCTTGACATCAGAAACAAGATTTGAAACAAAGTGTGAAAGGCTATTTTGTGCAGTGGCTGCTGTGCCTCATTTGGACAACTGTATTACACTGTGGCATAGAAATTAAATAGTGAACATGCATAACCAGTCATAAAGTGATCCTAAAATAATCAGACAATCGACTGCCACGATCTAGTGGCTTTAACTAGATGGAATATTGCTGTGGGGATCCATTTGCTGGTCTACAGTATTCACCAAGAAAAAGCCTTAACGTGCACCATGGTGTATTTTTACATGCTCAAGAATTCCAGTGAAGCCACACTAATGAATGATCTTGCTAACCTTGGATACTAAGCAGAAACATCGAGGATATATGGATCCTTCCCTGAAGTTTCAATGGCTCAGTGCCTCTTATGACGAAGCTTCACATTTCTTGCATTTCTGGACTGGCTCCCTATTTGTTACCTCTGCAACACAACTAACAGGCCAGCCTGCACCTCAGTCACTGAAACATGGTGCAGCAGGTCTAGCCCAACCTAACATGCAAGCTGGAAGGCTGCAGGTCATGGTCTAGTTCTTCTGAAAGAGCTGCCTATCAGAGCAAGTCAAAACAAAAAACTTCTTGCTAAAAGTACAAGAACCACACAATTTTCCAGAAAGCTGAGAACATAGGAAAACTATTTTTCCCTTTTACATAACACAATATTCATGGTTCTGGAGGTTGTACATCCCAGTTATCAACAGCTGTTCAATTACTCCCCTTCTAAGTTCAATTAATATCCCATTTGACTGTGAGGGACAAAAATGCTGATTTTAATATCTCATCCTCAGTTCTTGGAAAGTGGAAGAGTCTAAGTGGAGGAGGAGAAGAAAGCCATTAGGTATGTCTTTAAAGGCTGCATCCACTAAGCTGATTTGCCCCCACACATCCTAAGTTCTTTTCCTGTCTCTCTGCTTCTCATCATATCCGCTTTCTTCCTTTTGCCCTTCTAGTTTCCTCTCATTCAAGTATTCTCTCTTCCTTCCCATCCCCAGAAACTGACTACTTCAGGTTCTAAAGTACCTATTTCTTTTCTGCTTTGCTTTTAGCTAATTTCAAACCTTCACAGCTAGCAAGATCAAAAGGACATAAAATACAACTTCATTTCACATCAAACATTCAGATCGCAAATTTGTGTGCAAGTGTATTGGGATTGCTAATTTATACTGATCACCTAGAATCTCAATCCTTTGAACAATATTTGTTATCAATCAGTTGCTAAAATGATGAGTAACATACAGAAATATTTAAGATTCATTATAAGCATTCATGGGCTGACCATATAAATAATATTTACACACATTTGCTAAAAAACACTAAAATGACTAAACTGATCCACCTAAATTTTCCCCTACTTTTTCTCAGACAGCAAGGACAGGTAACTTGTGTCCCAAAGAATTTGCTGTGAATAACTTGAAGAGCAACAGAGAAGGAAGATGGAGTTCAGTCTTCAAACTGTAAGAACTAAAAGGAACTTCTTTGACCACTGCCTATTATCTTCTTTAGAAGCCAGCATTACATCATCTATGTAGAGATGTTTTAAAAATTTAAACATATCAAGCTATATCCAAATACTATCTGACTGCAGAAATTCTCTATGCATGTTCAACAGCAATATGAACGTTACAGTTACTATTCAATTATACTGTGCATTCACTCTTCCCTCTCATCTTTGTCCTTTCATATCCCTTCCCCTCCTCTTCCTCTCCCTTTGTTTTTTCATCCCTTCTTTTCTCCCACACACTTTCAAAAAGGCCCAATTCAGCACGGTGTGTCATCAGCAGAGACCAGAGACAGCTGCCGTTCCAGCTACAACAGTGAGTGGATTTAAAAAAAAAAAATCACGGGATGGCTTTAAAGTTTGGGAAAGCTGTTTAAATTGAATATGTAATAACTCTACTGAGGATTTGGACTTCAGCTATACTCAATAGGGGTGCTTCATTACCTACTTGTGGGAATGTCACTTGTCTGTGATGAGGTCACAGCCTCCTGGCGGTAAATTCCGTATGTGCTGTTTAGCCCGGTCAGCTGAAAACAAACTAGCAGATGCCACACTGATTTGCATCCAGTTGCTATTGATACTAAAGAGACAATATGTGAAAGACAGGAAGTACCATGTGGGAGCCACACTTCGACAGAGTGAGGGGAAACGAGAGTTCACCTTCTTTATCTAATCATCCCATGCTGAATTAATGAAATAGAAAGTCTTCCACAACAGGAACACAGCAATCAAAGGCAATTTAGGGCTGGATTTGTCTCTTGCTGGTTTATCAGTTATCCTAGGCATTTCTGTGTAACTTTGACTGGGCCAAGGGGGAGAAGGGGATCCATCAGAGGTAGAATCAGCAACAGCTTATGCCTTGAAGTTTGCATTCCTATTAGAAATAACCCCTACAAATGACTCAGCAAAACAGTTTCCTCCTGCTCCTTTTGGGTTTGGTTATATTGTATTCACATTGTGGAAAATTGCATTCAACCTGTCCAAGGGAGGACTTGGTAGATTAGAAACTCTAGCTAATCCTCAGCAATTACTCTTTAGGTACCTTTTAGCTCTCCTATCCACATTTTCTTTTTCCCTGAAAAGACTATATAACACCCACAGCAATTCAAAGCCTTTCACTTTTACACCATCAGGATGACTTTGTTCCTGTAATTTGATCCCATTCCATCATAGAGTTGTGCAATGGTGTTTTCAAATCAACTGTTAGTGGGCACACCCATTCATACCGTGAAACACGTGGCAGCAAAGCTGCACTAAAATACACACCTGTAGTAGCTCCTCTATCACTACTAGTTAGAGGTTTTGTTACATTCTTAAACATTACCAATTCAATCTTTCTTGTTTAGAGGTGATGGAGAAGTTAAAAATAATGAGAATTTTTACTGACTGAAGAAAAAAGAGAAATCAGAAGAAAATACTGTGTCGACCAGCCAGGAAAGGCTGAGGGAAGGTCTGCAAAGCAGGGAGCAAGTGGTCACTGAACTGCCTGAATATACAGTAAACATGCTCCCTTCAAGTGTTGTGGGTAAGCACAGAGACACACCTGAGCTGACTCCACCACGTCTGTGTGAGTTTGCACACAGAGGCACAAAGGATGAAATGCCAGAGGGATTCCTTTGCCTAGTACTGGCTATCTGAAACTTGCCATTCCCCAGGAGCATCACGCATATGGTGCAGTAGCCTGAAGGCATGATAACACATAAACTCACACATCCCCAACCTATGTAAGTCATTCTTGAAGAATAAAGGGAGCCTGTGATTTATCCACCTGCAGCAGTAATATAGCTCTGAAGCAGAAAGGCTAATAACATCAACTCTCCAAGTCTAAAGTAGTCAGATGCCAGAATGGCAAATATTAACACATTCTTCCACCTTTAGGCAGCAAAGTGGTTGTACCCTCAGTACTTTAAATCTAGGCAGATCTTCTAGCGCAAAAACATATCTTTTTCTCTGAGAGGTATGCTGATAGATTTGTAACTTGTGGTATTCTAAAAGCGATCAAAATACATAAATAACACCACTTAGAAAAGAACAATAGATCTGCTGCTCTACTACTTAGTAGAAATGAGAATATGCTTTGCCTTAATCCTTTTTCTAGAGCATTAGTTGGTAATACTTTTCTTTCTCTTCTGTTTCACATTTTTTCATCTCACTACACTTCTCTAATCTGACTCCTCAGTCTTTGTAGCCATCATCCCATCGCAACACAAGTCAACTACCTTCTAGCTCATGAAATCAAGATGAAAAGCTCGCCATATCTAACTTGTTTTGAAATAAATGAAGATTCCATTGTTACTGCCAAAGAGAAATACCACAGGTACCATAATTTCTATGTGGAAAGAATGGGTAGCATAATGGAAACTAGAGCCTATGGAAGGCAACCAGAAAGCATAAAGGGTTTTCCTAGAATTCATCTTTGACCTTTTGGGCAAGCAATGAGAATAGATACAGATAGCAGAATGCAAGAATGTATGCATGTAAATCAGAGGTAAATACTAAAGTTCAATTGTGGGAACTACCATAACAAAATTACTACTAAAAACATGTTGAAACACATCTACTTAGGTACATAAAAAAAATTTTCATGTGCACATCTACATATATTTGCACTAAAGGTTGAATAAAGTATGTCCTCACTGCAGTGGTCTACATGAATCCCTTAGCAGAAGAAAAATATGAAAGGACCTGCAAGACAATAATATGGGCTCAGCAGATCAGGTGTGACTGAAAGACAAAAAAAAAAAAAAAAATGGAAAACACACAGCCACAGTCCCCACCATTACAGGCAGCCAGCAACCAGAATCCCCCCCATGCTGCATACACTGTACAGGGATATCTACTGGAAGGTCACATATGGAGAGAGAGTTATCTAATACATGGTTTATATGTTAATGTCATCCTGAAGCCATAAGAAATACCAGGGAGGCAAACCTGATTCCACCCTCACTGACACCAAATTATTCTCTACAGCAAAACCAAGGCAAATAGGGCCTTGACATGCAACCCCCCTCTCTTCACACAGTCAGAAAGGTCTTTCCATTGAACCCCAAAGGAACTGCATTGTGGCCTAAGGAATGTGTTTGTGGCTAGAGTAAAAGGCACCCTTCCACTTAAGCAGAGTTACACTGGCTTATACCAGCTGATATTGTCAAACATCAAAATATTTCTCTGAAATAGTTCAACATTCAAGTACCATATATATCAAATCCTTCAAAATGTTAATTCTAATAACAGTAAGCCAGTCAGGCATATGGAATCCTTCATATACAGAATGTTCCCAAAATCTGAGTCATTATCTAGTTCTACCTATTACTTCAACAGGTGAATTTGGTCCTTCTGAGGTAGAACGCTGTGAGTGTCCTTAGCACACTATCACGCTGAGGAAAGGAAGTGAGGATTAACTGAGCCAGCTAAAACTATAAGAAGAATGTAGACAAGCAACTACATCCTATCTCAGCTGGAATTAGGCCATGACACTGAGGTTAACCCCCCCACTTGTGCAAAAATACCACGGGTTTTTAGTAACCACAAATGGTCAGGAGCTCAGTGGAACAAGCCCATCTACAGCAATAATACAGATGTGAAAAGCATGCAGAACAGTCTCTGGAAGGGTAGTATTCCAGCTCAAAGTACCCACAGAAATGTACATCAATCATCTAAAACTGGACAAAATGAAATGAGATCGCAAGATTGCCGCAATACAACACTGTCACAGCGCAAACATCTGTCTGAATACGAAGACTTCCTAAAAGCTTCACCTCAATAGTTCATGGAGCATTAATGGATAGAGCCTCTGTAGAACAAGTATCTGTGAGTAAGGAGGAAACTTGCAGCACTCACTGCCTCCTCCATACTGGGACATTGACCATTATGTCAATGGTCAATAGGTTGTGAAGTAAACAATTCAACAGCAACCCTTCTGGAACAGCTCCTCACCAGGGCGATCCACTGAGGAATTAAAGTTGCAGTTATTCCAGAACAGAGTTTCCAGATAGGGAGCACCCTGCAGTATTTTATGTCAATTTTCCCACAATGGCAGGTCCTTGAAGTAATATATTAATTGTTCTTTGTTGTGCAGAAGTTATTTGAAATTAGTAAACACATATTGTTTCATTAAAAATATTATATTCCACCACATGCACTTAATTTGCCATAAAGTGTGGTATGTGAGAAATCACACAGTCTCCAATAAATCTAAAAAGATATTAGCATTTTTGTTTCTAATACAAGATATTTTATGCAAGTAGTAAAATTTCAGTGGTATATGGAAGGGGTCTTACAGAAATATACAAAAAAATACAACTATAAACAAGCCATCATTCTGGTAAGAGGAAATACAAACAACCAGAATAAAAATAGTTGATGCACAAAAGCCATAATGAGGGGGTTGCTCAAAAAATAACTTCTACTTTGAATGGTTTGGATGAAATACAAATTATCCACAGAAAAGTGTGGACTGGCATAAATGTTTGTACAAAATTATAAGTATATTTCTAGAAGTATGCAAGAGACAACCGCCTGCATGCTGCACAAGGTCCCAACAACGCTCTGCGTAAGTGCTAGTGCACAGAGTCCAAACCACTGCATTTTAATTACTATGCAGCCTCAGATATATTGCCTTTGATATGGAAATGTTCTTGTTCTCTCATCTTCACATACGGTCTCATGCACAGAAATCTTTATCTGATTCATAAAAAATAAACTAGAATCCAATCTCAACACCTGACCTCAGTGCTTAGAAGTTTTTTACTAAGCATGGTGTCACTATAAAAAGAATGGGTAATATTGGTGTAAAGTTAGATATTTGGAGCAATGATATGAAGGATTTGCAGTTAGGAATCAAATCAATACTGTATCTCTGAGGTTTTAGAGTTTCCTGTTGCCTTATGTCAGTCTAACAGTGACTGGAGAAACAATTGACTACACCTTTCTGTCTAGCTAAGAAGAAAGAAAAAATATTTAAATGACATCCTGTCTCACCCCTGATAGAAAAGACACAACTCAGCCACTTGCTGTATGAAATAGGTTCTGAAATATAATAAATTGCTAACATCAAACTTTCCACCTTTTTTTTTTTAATTTGGATGTAACATTCCTGTGCATATTTTAAAGGTATGCGCTACAAAGTTCACACAGGAAGAAGCAAAACATTTCCCAAACTTTACTCCAGCAAGCAGGTAAAATAAACATAAAAATGCTTAAAATACAAATCCACTACTTTCCCTTATCTTACATTAATATGCTGCCTGTAAGAAGGCTGAAAAATTTTGCTTCGACAAATTCTACCAGTCACTCAGAAAAAGCATTAAATATTCAGATCTATTTAGATAATTCTCCTAGCTCTATAGAATTACATTCTCTTTTTCTAAAGAATATGATCTGTGTAACCTCTCTATAGACTATAATGACCCATCTGTAAATCATTTTGTTGCAGGTTATCTGTTTTGTATCACTGCTAGTACCTGTCTGTCCCTGATATGATACCCTTAAACACATTAACTTGATGGAATGTTTTGCCTGACTTCAAAAAAACATCAATTGATTCATTCTCCACCATAAATGAATTACTCTGATTCACCTAGTTTAACAATATACCTACTTTTATATTACACTTTTCAATTCACAAGGTTCAAGAAATATTTGATTGAACTCATTTCTAAACAGTGATTTTCAAACTTGGGCCACTGGTCTTTTTCTTCTTAATTTAAGAAGACAAAACAGTAAACACAAAACTGATATGAGTATTTTAAAATGTACAAGAGAAGGAGAGAAATGTCTACGTACTGATTCTTGTTTCTTTAAGAGAAAATCCATTTTTCAGGTTCCTGTTGTACTAATTGAAAGAGAATTATTTAAAACTTCACAGAATACTTGAATATACGATGGGTATCTGTAGCAGTTTCTCGAGTGCCAAAGAACTCTAGACTTTCTGAGAGACAGTAAACTAAAAATTGGCAGGAAACCTCTTACAATGATGTCACAAATATTTGTTGTTGCCACAGAATAATGTTTTAAAAGAACACCTACTTCTGCGCTGAAAAGGCTTTAGGAACATGTAATTATCCAGTTTTATCACTGTAGAAATCGGCTGCTTTCCAGCAAATATGTCTATCAGATCTCTCTCCAAATGCAGAACTAATTCTAAATAAATAGACACTTATTTCATACAGACATCATACCAGTCCAGTACACAACCTTACTAATGAAAGGATTTTATCATATTTGGTTGTTTTCATAATATGATGACATGGCCTGCAAAGACACATGAACAGATAGATACTGTGGGAGAATTGTGACTAAAATATTCTGAACAGCTCATATAAAACAACAGAAAATTCAGTTTCTGTGATCTGGTAACAAGTACCCTAAAGTTCTCATTCTTGCTGTTCTACTTGAGGAAAAATAGAAAAGGGTGTAAACAAAAATTGCATAAAAAGACACTGAAAGAGATTAATAGAAATCAGCTTACTACAGCACAAACCTCAAACATGCACCTCTGTGTTTTGCTGCTACTTGATGAATAATCTACATTCGAACTACCAAATACATCATACAGCAGTACTTCTTTCACAGGTTCTGACACCAGGCAGAAATGTTTCAAGGCTCTGGCTCTGTGATTTATTGTATTAAGTGAAATGTTTTAAAAATATGTCGTTGTATCACTGCAGTTGACATACTCATATATACACAAACACCCTATTTACATAACTTTTGAAAACTTTAGTCATTACACACAGCCTTTGCCAACCCAGCCTGCTGATCTCTGGAGTGACACTATGGAAAAAAGAAATATACAGAACCCCATTGTATGGGGAGGAAAGAAAAGTGCATCGTGCCTTCTATTTCCAAAGCAATTTTTTTTCAGGGAAGCAAATAAATAAATAAATAAATAGACAGAAGCCTTTTAAGTGTGATATATATACTTCTATCAGGGAAATCAACCCAAGTGTAAAAGATTAATGGATATGCTTCCTGAAGTGGTATCTCCCAAGGTGATCACAGTGTTTAGCAGATAAAAGATGACGAAAGAAACTTTCTAATACCCACTGAGGAAAAAAAAAATGTATTTGTTTTTGCTATCATCATGCAAAGCTCTGGCCTTTACTACCACAAGATATTTCAGGGCCTCTAAGAACTCCAGAGATATGTGGATACTTTCCACTAAATATACAATCAAAGATGCAAAAAACATGTCCAAAGAGACAGGGGTTTTTTTCCCTGTTGATCAAAAGAAGTTCAGCTGGAAGTGACCACGAATAGTTGTTGGCCACCTATTAAAAACCACTGGAGAGGGAATAAGCACTGGCAGTTCCCACTTGTGAACAGATCAAACTGACAAGTGAAGGCAGCTAACTTGGGACATCAGTTATCAATTTCTACAAGCCAGGCACTGATGGCTTTACAAATGAAACTGATGGTCTCCACTTTGTTTCCCTTCTCACTCTCACCGGTGTGCAAACGCAGAAAGGAAAAAAACGAAGCAGTTACATAAGTTGAGCAGAGAATCGGGAATGCGCAGGGAGAGACAGCCATCTGTCTCGCTCCCTTTATGCTGTGTTATACACATGGCACTGGCTTGCACCCTGCGATCTAGCAGAGAAGGGAACCGAGCGAGCGCTGAGAGAGCCCAGCTCAGGCTCCCAGTAGCACCGAGACGGAGCACTGAGCTGCAAGGAGGAGGGAGAAAATAATGCGTTTAGCAGAGGATGCGAGACTGCCGACCAAAGGGCCTCTTACGCGCTCATCGCTGAATGAATTAAAGTTCTCGGGGAAGGAGGCCGGGGAAACCGGAGCGAGCGACACAGAAAGTGTGACAGGCGGGAAGGAGCCAGGAGCCGTCAGCCGGGGACAAGGACAGACGCCAGCGGCCGGAGCCCGGGCCCGGGCGGTCCCTGGGGGTCCCGGGAGATCCCGGGGAGTCCGGGCTGCCCCGCCCGCCGCGGGGATGGGAGCGCTTCGGCATCCCGGCGGGGTCCCCGCAGCCCCGGGCGGCGGCAGCGGGACATGTTCAGGGCTCACCTTCCCCTCCCCCCGGAGAAGCGCGCTTCAAAATGGTTTTGCAGGCGAGGCTGGCCAGGCTGCGCTCGGTGCAGGGCTTCCAAGAGCAGTGCCTGGGTTGGTTTCCGTATATTCTTTGGCTTTTAATAGCTAGCTGAGGAAAAAAGAAAGCATTATTGTTTTCTTTCTTTCCTTCTCTCATTGCCTATTCTAAATTTGACTCCAAAGTTTAAGCAGTTGAATTGGCTAATTCTGAATACAGTCTATTGAGAGACCAGACACAGCAGTATATCCCTGTATAGCAATAGATACAATGTGCTGAATTGGCAGTCTAATTATAAATGTGGCATTTGGACCTCCTTTCAGACCCAGTGCCACCTTACCTTATGAGGGAACTTCAACTACAGCAACTGTTCAAAACAAAATGCCATTACAGGATCAGCTTCACCCAACACTGGAACCAGCCAGGGGATTGTTTTACAAACAGCCTTTCTCACTTAACACAAGAATGTATTATAAGGAAAAGTTATGGATAGTGCAGAGTCTGAAGAAAACCCATATGTAGTTGCTGCCAGGTGTTGAGCTACTTCAAACTGCAGCATACTCCAAATGACCTCATTATTTTCTTTTAAATGTACTCACTATAAATAATTATTTCTTAGTTTTACTAGAATGAGCTGCTAGGTACGCTTGGTGTTTATATTCCGAGAGTAGTGTGCATGTAACGTCGTGAGCACAGAAGCACGCGAAATATCCTGGCTCAGAACAAAAACCTGCAATAAGATCTTGCCAAAGAATCATGAGGTGCTGAAAAAAAGTTTTTTAAAGGGTCTTTTCCAGGGAAATATTTGTATATAATGGCAGGCTACATGCACATATCTCACATTCATTCTTATTATTTACTTTATGGTATTATAATGGCTTAATTAAATGAGTGGGCACAAGCACGTCAATAAAACAAGTCAAGTCAAGTCGAAGTCTCAAAACAGGTTTCAAAATTGCTCCATTACACGAATACAGAAAGGGAAATTCGTTAATTTTTGGACTTCAAACTCTGTTTGAGGACTGGCTAGAACTGTTCTTCTGTCCTCACGATCAGCACTGAAGATGGAAATAGCAAAAATGTTAAAATGAGGGTAAAAGAAAGCAGTAGGAACAAAGTGCCGCTCGTGTGCCGAAGGCTATTTGATTTGCTTAATAAACATATACCTTATCTACAAACAGCAGACGAAGATATATTACTTTATCACAGAAAGTTTCACCCTCTATGTTTTTGGGAAACACCCCTAGGACAGCAGTAATCTGCCGTCCCCAGGCTTCCACCGGGCCGCCTTTCCCTAGGGCCCCCCCCCGCCCCGCCACTCAGACACAACACTAATTGTCCTTTCACGGTGCCACTTTCACTCCTTCCCGTCCTTTCAAAACAACAAAACCGCAGCAAACCCCACGGTGAGACGGCCCGCAGGAAGCAGAGACAGCGCTCGGCTGGACAGGAGGGCTGGTTGTGAGTGACCTCCGGGCCCTGCCCGGGCTCGCTAGCCCTGCGGGCTCGCTGCTCGGGTGCTCCCCGGCTCGGGGACACGCTCTGGTGGCTCAGCTGGCAATGCACGCGTGGAAGTACCTGCTCGCATCCCGCCTATCTGCTCTCCCTCTCACATATCTACACCCAGCCACGACCCCGCCGCCGGTACACGCGTACATGCACAACACGAGCGGGCAGCGCCGGTGCCCGCTCCTCCCCGGAGCAGGGCAAGCCGCAGAGGCACACTCATTAGCTCCCACTGATGATTCCTTTCAGGATCATGAATGGAACAATTGTCAAAAACTGCGGGAAAAAAAAAAGAAAGCCCCGAGACTATTATATACAGACACAGCCTGTGTGCACGCATGTGACAGTTGCAGGCAACCCAGATTTGGTCATAAACTCTTCAGCAATATCCGAGATAAAACATCAAACTGCTTATACGGTTAAAGAGGCTTCTTATCCCCAATCAAAAAATAATAAACAGCTTCGAAGGTAGTGAAACCCAGGAAAAGAACAAGCTCTCCACCAGGCACACCTTGCCTCACTCGTATCCTGAAGCACCGCCTGTAAACAGCTGCGCTGGCTTGTTGCAACTGCCACTATTTTATTTTAAAAGAAGAATAACAGCAATAATAGCAAGTGAAATACTTCCTGAAAACTTACTTTGCATTTAGTTTAGGCACTATTCTTTTTTTCAGCTCGCAAAGGAAGCCGTTTTGTCCAGGTTAGGTATTGTCTACTTATGGATCAGCCCCTGGCTAAGGGTTTATTTTAATTTATGGCTTATGCATTCTTTTAAGGTCGATTTGCATGACCTCCGGCAAAGAGCTAAGGCAGCAAGAAATCCCAAGTCGACTGTTGCCACAAAGCGGCACGCATCTCCCCTTCCCCGGGTGTAAACAGAGCTCTCTGATGATGGACTGCTCTATTCCCCCCTCCTCCTGTATCACAAATTAGGGTGCGATATCAATTTTAAAGTTTTCAGTATAACTTTATCCAAAGGCTCTGCCGGGAGAGATAAGGCGGCGGCGCAGCGCGGCCGCTCCTCGGGACAGCGCCGCGCCGTGGCCGCTGCCGGCATTGCCGCGCCGCTCCCGCAGCTTTGTGTGCCTCCCCGCACTCGTCCCTGGCCAACTTCAAAGAACTCACCCACCTCAAACTTAGCGGAGAACCTACAAGCACCACTAAACTCCCTTCGCCTTTCTCCATCCCGCGTCTTTTGGGGTTACCTGCCAGGAGAAACCCACGCGAGCACTTCGGAGCAATGACAGCGGCGCTCCGCTCTCGAAGATTTATTTCGGATTTTATTTTTCCTCTCTTTCTCTCTTTCTCCCTCTCGTGTTAGTTCCTTACGTACAATATCTTCCCGCACCATGTGTTCGCCTGCCGTGGGTGATCTTAAAATACAACGTTGATCTGTCACTACATTTTAAAATAAACTCTACTCGGGGAGGATGAGAAAGTGTTGTGATTTTAAGGTACTGGGGTCCCTTAACGTCTCGGAAACCTCGGGATTCAAACAGCCCCGGAAACTCGCACGGGGACGAGACTATAACTACTTTTCCCTAAAGGGAAAAAAAAGAAAAAAAAAAACCCACAACACCCTCGTGATATAAAAGTAAATAATCGTGCAGGGGGAGGCGGGGGGAAGGGGTGAATTCAGCAATGTTAAAAGCTAAACAACAGATCTATCTCCGGACGCTGCTGCTTCACTCAATTGCAACTAATAACCCATTAAAGACAGCGCAGGGGGAACCGGATTCTCTCCTGCAAAGCGACATAAATCCAGCGAAAACCCATTAAACCACCGCCACCGCCACCAAGCCACGCAGCACTACACACCACAGCAAACAACAGGTATACAACACAATAGGGCTGGTTTTCCTGGTTACCTCCTCGGGATCCAGTGTGGCACAAAGCACTGGGAGAGCCTCCTTTTTTTTTTTTTTGCAACGCGCTTCGGTAATTTTCATTAAAAAAAAAAAAAAAANAAAAGGAAGGAGGTGAGGGGGGGTGGGGTGGAGAAAGGAGGAATAAATGGGTAGTAATTCGGTAAAATAAAATAAAATAAATAAATGAACTAGAGTCTGCTGGTGTTTCTCCGGGCCATGGATGTGCAGGATCCCGATCGTTAGAAGTTTGCGGATGGGTTGCCTGGAGATTTGGTTACAATCAGGTTCATTTTTTTTTTCCCTCCTGAAACAAGTGAAGGCGATGGTTACTGCTGTCAATCTTGGCAATCAATGTGAGCGGCCATGTCGTAAGTATTCAAAGCATTTCCCGTCGTGCAACATCAGAAAGTGAGTGGCCAGGGCATTGATCTGAGGAAGGCAAAAGGAGGCAGGGCTCCCCCGCCCAGACAGCACAGGCAAGATGAGACAACACAGGGAGAGAGAGGAGGGAGAGGGGAAGGGAGAGAGAGAGAGGCTGGGAGCGAGCGGGGAGAGCAACAACTGCGGAGAAAGTGAGCACAAAACAGAAAGTGAAATCGGCGCGGGCTGCCAGCCGCATCCCCGCGCAGCTATCACCACTCACAGGGCCATTAGACACATGAAACCCTACACCGNTGGGGCGGGAGCGGGGACGACAGGGAAGCACTCAGAGAGCGCTTACTGACAGCTGATAAATGGAACTCTGAAGAGCCCGATCCCACAGCCCGACCGAGGGAAAAAATAGATGAAATGGAAAGTATAAATTGCTCTAGAGATGCGAGTCTAGCTACAGGGACCCGGGGGAGAGGAAAGTGAGAGGAGGCAGCAGAAGGCACTCAGAGTCCACAAACTATTTAGTGATGCGTTCAGGAGAAAAGTAAAACCTCAGCGCAGTGAAAAGGGAAAGACAGGTATGGCAGGAGAGTTAAAACTGATTTAGGACGGACTCGAGCTGAAGTTGGGATTCTCGCGGCGACGACGAGAGATTTTAGCAGCGGCAATATATAAATATCCCTCTCTCTGCCTACCAAAAGGCAACAGATAGGGACTGGAATATCAGCTTGAATACCAATTTAGGAACTCACGCTCCTTTGGAAGTGCTAATTGGGGAGGGGAGGGGAGATCTGGGAAAGAGAAGGGAAAACTGTAAGGAGCTGAGGAGAAAATCAACCAGTGGCAGAGTACTGCAAACCCAAGAAAGTCTCTCGGCTGTATTTTTGCATTCCAAAGGTAAACATAAAAGAGTCTTTCAAACTGTCAGGGGCCCGCAGATCAGGTGGGCAAACAGCGCTGCAGAGCTAACGTCTCCCTCTTTTGATATTATTCACACCTAGGCTAAACTGTTGTTAAGATGGGAGTGCGGAAAGCAACCTCAAGCCCACAAAATGAGAGAGAGAGAGAGAAGTTGTTGATTCATCTCTGTATTTTTGGCACTTTCTCCCCGTTTTCCAGAAGGCGCCTGGAACAGTTAGTAACAGACAAACTTTTTAATTTTAAAATAGCTTCATAACTTATAGAGGCCAAAAAGACGAGGAGAACGCTTGATTTCGTGTTCCTCCTCTCTCAAGTAGAAATTGGTGGATTAGGATAGACCCAGAAGCACACTCAGCCCCACTGCAAATAAACCTTGCTTCATAAGGACGTGATGAAAATTGAGTATTAGCGGGATGGCACAGGACAGATCTGATCTGGCTCTATTTCATTTTGTTAACAAGCTGTAAAACTCTACACACTACTGGAGTCATGCACTTTGCATCCTCTACCTTTGCTCTCCGAGGTGCTATCGCCCCTCTCGAGCCGAGTCCAGGGAAAATGAGTTGTAAGTCAGAACCTCTTGGAATAATGGACCTATTTTATACAGTCTTTTTGGGAATTGCACTACAATAAAAGGAGTAACCAAGTGCTATCCGGCAAGTAGCAAACACCTTGTAATAGAACTTCAGAGTTATCTGGTAAAGCTTCATGATCAAATTAGCTGGATCAGAGCTGATTAGCTCATTTCCATTCATTCCTTCAATTTCAATAAAAGAAACTTTTAAAAATCAAATTCAGAGACGAAGGGGAAATTGTATGATTGTAAATACTGAGTTTGTATTCACCTGCATTTGACTGATTCAAAGTATTCACCTTACTGCAGTTATCCAGTGTATGGATTTAACAGCAGTAAATAACTGCCTTTCCAGATATTGCTATGTCCTTTTTAATTATAAGAATTTCCGTAATTGGTCACTAACGCTTTCCTTGTAACACCTTTAAACCTGCTGCAAGTAAAGGAAGCACCTTGACTTTTTGCATAACTAGTAGCTTTGGCGCGAAAAAAATGAGTTCTGTAAGAAAAGAGATGTAAATCAGAATACAAGGATAAACTACCCTGCCTGATTGCAACTCCAGCAATTTGTTACTGGAAGTTTTTTTTGCTTTCAAGAAACAAACAGAAAGGGGGAAAAAATCAACCACTCCTCAATTGCCTCAAATATAGCGTTCTCCTTAATAAATACGAAGCAGGAATGGGACAAGAGATAATTAAAGCATCGGAAAAACCTAACCGCCCACCTAGCTCCAAAATGCGGGAGCATCCCACTGCACTCCCGAAAATCCAGGGAATGACACTGGGCTGGGGCAGGACACCGCAAGGATGCGGCCACGCTCCCAGGCGGAGCGCAGGGAACGCTCTCCAGCTTGTTGCTTTCCCTGTGTGATCAATTAAGTTACAGATGTAACTCAGAGTGCCGGAGAGCGACAACTTCTCGGCAGCAGGAAAAGAGGATTCCTTGGGCATTGTATGCAAATGTGCGTGTGTGTGTGTGTGCGCTGCACGGGGATAATTGTGGCTCCCTCTTTGCATAAGTGAACACCCGCCGTGTAGATGCGTACACACGTGCCGAGAAACAAGAAAACGCTTTTACTTTTAGTGTTACCCCACGTTTAGAACCCGCGTCTGAAATTACTTCCCCTGCTTTGGCTTCATTAAGGCTAAAGCCAAGCAGCGCAGGCAGATGTTGAGGGATGCTGACCTGCTGGGGGTCCCTGCAGAGGGAAGGGACCGGAGGCGCTCAGATCACGTCGGGGCACTTACCTGTTCACAGCTGTCATTGCATTTTGCGCCGTCTGTCTCATTAAATACGTTAAAGTAAAGCAATATTCAACAAGCGAAGCAACCTGTCTGTGTGCTAAGTTGTATGTACCGCATCTTTAACATGAGAAGCAAACCTGCAACTCCTGTAGAGTTGGTGGAAGGGTCTCAGAAGTTTTTGATTCAAAGGGCAAGAAATTCCACTTTAACTTCTAAACATCCCTTCCTCCCCAATTAATGCCGGACAATTAAGAGGCATGTTTATAAATTCCCTGTGCGGACACTCTCCTACAATGAAGGCTTTTTATAGGCTTGCTAAAGATGTTCAGATAAACTTTTGCAAAATAATCAAGAGCATCTGAGAGAAAGCTAAAGGAAATGAAGTTAAAGCCTGATCATCCGATTGGGAGAAAGTTTTGTTAGACTAGATAGAAACATATCAGTGCACATTACTTCAAAAGCAAACCCATCAGCTAATACGAGTTCCCCTAGAACAAGAGCCTCTGGTGATCTCCTCAAAATTTAGGGGACATTTGTATTTTGTAACACTCAAAGCTAAAGATCTGACTGAAAAAAGAAACCCTGAATTCCTTACAGCGTCATCTGCCAACAAAATGTATTGTCTAGGCAGGAAGAGGATCAAGATTTTAATTTCATTTTAAACTGTGCATCGTCTTGATAGTGAAGGAAAAAGCCGCAGCAACAATCTCCCCACTCCACCCCTCCCTTCAAAAAAAAAAAAAAAAAAAAAAAAA